>JAZKJV010000311.1:0-600000 GCA_037367405.1 Ottelia alismoides
TCTCGGCTCAATCGTCGCTGCTCACGGCGTGAACTGATTCATCTCAACATTCCGCACCGACTGAGCATAAAAACATCGACTCGATGAACCGATTCGAGGATCTGGAGGTGGATCTGCCTTCGCAGCTTCAGTAACCTCGAGTAGCTCCTGACCTGCAATGATCGGGCTAGATATATGCTACCTGAAAACGCAACTACTTCCGATCGTAGTTCAGATGCGGATGATGTCTCAGAGATGATGTTAAGGCTCGAGCTCCACTGATGCTTCGTCGGAGATGAAGACCTGCAACCTGTGACCTGCAAACTCGAAGCACGACGGGATCGAGGCTTTGGACCTCGATCCTATGGATCACAGAGCAAGGGGAATGAGTGAGCGAGGCTTATGGATGTGATGGAGAGCCTCGAAGCTCCGGCCGTCGGATACGGCCGGAGAGGAACAGATATGATCGGAGAAATGGAGAAGCGAAGGTGAATGATGGTGACGATGGAAAATCGGAGTCGATTGAATCGGATTTTCAACGAGAGATTATAGAATAGAGAGATTGAGAGGAGAAGGGACTGGATTGAGAAGAGAAGGGAGAATCGGAGGGAATAGAGTAGAGATCGGAGACTAACCTGGAGGAGGAAGACGGAGATGGTGAAGGTGCTGCGGAATGTATGCCTGGGAGATGGAGCTCGGAGGAGCTCCTGGATCCTCGCCTCGACGCGTCGGCAGCTCGCAGAGGCTGGGCGTGCGCAATGGCGGAGCGGCAGGGCTTCGCCTGAGGCACGGCGATCTCGCCGATCTGACTCCCTCTCGCTCGGCGGAGTAGGGACGCGGGAGGCTGTCACCCTCCGGGCCTCTCTCTCTCTCTCGCTCGAGCTCTGGTGGAAGGAAGTGATGAAATGGCGGGATGGCTCAGCTCGCGGGGGGTTGAAGTCTTTATATAGGCGACGAGGGGAATGAACTTGGACGGAATCAAGGCTAGGGGGTGGTCGTTGACGAACTGATCGGTAGTTGGAGACGGTTAGGGTAGTTGGAGCTCGGAGAAGGAGGTTGACAGCTCGGATGGCCGCGAGGAGGAAGAAGGCGGAAGTTCAGAGGGAGGCTGGCGGGGTTTTGAAAGAATGGGGAAGACGATGAACAGTGCTGGGCGGCACTATTCATCGGTTGAATAGTCAACCCGCCCAATAAATAATTAAATTAAATATATTTTAAATGTAAATTATGTATTAATTAATTAGGTTAGTTAAAGAAATAATAATAATATTTATTAATTAATTTTTTTTTATTTATTAAATAATTTTATAAATTATTTTTATAAATATAAATATATTTTTATTTACTTTTTTAGAAGTTTATTTTGTAATTTTTTTAATAGATATGTGTATGTGTATTGACCTATAGGTATCTTACCTATGTATATACAATTTTTTATTATTTTTATTTTATTTATTTTTATTAATTTATTTTACAACATTTTATTGTTAATTCTTTTATCTATTATAAACAAGTTTTATAGACATTTTTACAAAAAAATATTAATTTATAAAAATATTGAAGATTGGATAAAATAGGTATTATGTACAAGAAGAGCCAAAAACCTAACTTTTGCATATGGACCCCAAAAATTATGCACCCAATTTTTTAAAATAGTTTAGGAAATGCTATATACAATTAAAGGTGAGTTTGGGTGATTTGGAGTTTTTATTTGCAAGTTATGGGTCTGTGAAGTTTAGATTTTGGCTTTTTATTTTGTGTATAATTTGTACATTGATTATTATTTTTATACAAACTCAATTTTGTATTTTTATTTAAATTATTATCTACAACTTTGATGAAGAAAGTATTTAATTTTGGAGTGGTTTTGATGATAAATAAAATAGGTGAAATATTTACATTATGGAGAGTGGATAATTTATATTTTTGGTCTTTGTTGTCTTTGTATTTTTATAGGTTAAGATCCTTATCTCCCCCTACTTATTTCTCTTGTCGACCTGGTCAATATTGACCTGGTCTCGGGGTTAGGATCAGTCTGAATATTTTATATCCAGCCTTCTTTTTATTTTTATTTTCCTTTTTCTCTTTATTCTTTTATTTTGGTGAAAATAGGTGTTAAATATATAATATTAATATTTGTGGTTAGAATGTTAATTACATGGAATTAGTGGCTATTTACATGTATTTTACCAAGGATTTTAGCCAAAATGAAAGAATAAAGGAGATGAATCATGGATTCATACATATAATTAAATTAATTTTACATACAACACACAAAACAGATGTAACAACTAGAAATACAAAAATTTATAAAGGGATATATAATATCTATCTTACTGCCATATTTCTCTATCATGCATTCTTCAATATGCTCATCTTCTTTGTCAGTTGTTTTTCTCAGGCCTTTTCCCATCACTGTAACTCACAAATAACAAATACAACATATTAATAGAATATCTGTAATGATATTATTTGAAAATACATTCATGTACCTTTCATCACCAATGAAGTTGTTCGGTTTGAATCAGCTTCTTCATTCACTCTGTCCTCATCGGTAGAATTACCTGTTAAGTCTTCCTTCATATTTCTTGGCCCCCTGATTTCTTCGAAATCTGATTCACTGCTGCTCATCTCTACAATTTTTTCATTAAGATTTCTTACACGGTAACACTTAATGATATTATTGTTAAATTTTTTTTCCTTAAGATGCCTTAATGTGTAACTCTTAAACTAACATTTACTGTATGCATGATTAACTATAAATTTATTCATCAGACAATGATCGTATTTTTAAATTTTTTTCTTTTGCTTTCGACCATCAGTATTGATAGGTTTTATTGTTTACATGATTTTTTTACTGTCCTAGTTTAACAAATTAAATTGTAAACATCAATTAATAAATCGTTCAATTAAAAATCCATCATTTGCAAAAAGAAGATAAACAATGGTATAAAACCTACATTGTTCAATTTCATTTTGTTCGTAGTAATTTTTTAGAAACGAAATACTAAGATATCTAATCAATATATCATCATAGACTGATATCTGACCTGGATGTCGTCTTCTTAGTATCGATGTCTTTCAGCCTTTGTCGTCGTCGTTCGAAGTCGAGAAACACCCTAGGGTTCTTGAGTCGCTTTGCCTTTCGCGGTGGGAGGGAACTCTGTTTCGCTCTCCTTCTAACCGATGGCGGAAATCACGGTGTTAAAGTCCACATACTTATTACTTAGAGCTATTTAAGTAAATATATTTATGTAGCTGTATTAGAGATAATTAATAATTAATTACATTAGCTTAGCTAAAAATAGAAACATGTTGTTCCCTAATATTCCTATACCGTCAAATTTCAAAATTTTTTCCGCCATTGTTCATTCGATTGTCAAAATTCAAATTTTGTTCTGCCATTGCTCATTCGACAACGTGTGCATCTTCTTCACGGTTCCAGGTTTCATTTCTTTCGTTAATCTTCATCCTTTTCAAATGATATCTTTTTAAAATTTTATAGGATCATTCTTATTTTCATCGCTGTTAATACATAGTTTAGAGAGATATATTAAAAAAAATTATTTTAATTTAGATTGAAAATTTTAGTTGTATGTCATGCTAATTGATTCTATTCAAAAACTTCTCGTTTATCAAAATTCAACATGTCGTAAGTGTTTTTTTTTGTCTAATAGATAATGTAATATGTATACTAAATACTGAAAATGTATAACAAGAATACAATTCTTTATCAAGTACACGATCTTTTATATAGGATTATTCATCCTCTAAGTAATCGAAGCTCGACATTCTTATCAGCTATTTGGATATATTATTGTTTACGTTACAAGTTTTATCTAATTGCTCAATATTTTATTTTATCGGTATGTATTGTGACATACGTGATATAATATACATGTTGGTTGAGCATTGAAAAAGATTTTTAAGATATATATTGTATTTTAATATTTTAAATTGTAAATTTACGTCAATTATAGTAAATTAACGCACTCATCAGTTGAGGTTTCAATCTTTTTTTCTATTTTTATTTACATTGTTAAGTATTTACTTAGAAATACTTATTTTTGCTACTATTAGAAAAAGTTTCGATTTTGGTGTGCATATATTGTTGTTTATATTGACATATTGTAAATAGGAGAGACATATTTCATATAAATGCTTATTATTGCATTAAAATTTTCAACAACTTCTTAAAATAAGTGATTTTTTTGTATACCTTTGCAGTTTATTGTATTGTATGTTAATCTTTAGTAAATTTTGCCAATTTAATCTAAACATACCGACAATATCATTTTCCAAAAAGCATGTTATTTTAGATTTTTTCCTATATTACCAACATTTAATTCAATATATATCTTTTCTGTGTAATGTGTTATACTGTAGAAATTAGTACAATATGACGCTATATCTCATTTGTCTGCTAGACAACGTAATCCAATCCTCATTTATTGCAAATATGGAAGACTTAATTTTGTATTTCTTGTCGTTGTTTTGTATAATAGTCCTTATTTTTGTAAGTAGTAGTAATTTAAACAAACACATACATCTTAACAATTTTTGGGTCGTCCATTTGAGGTAATTTTGACTTATGATGTAAAGTTCTGTTAAAGGAATTTTTCTTTTCGATATGGTGGTACAAATTAAAACATTAGTGTCCACGTATTGTGTTATACTTTGTAATATAGTATTTGAAAGAGTTATATGTTATATAAATGTTAAAAATTTCAGTATATATGGAAATAATTTAAAATTGGCATGACTTTCTTTTGTATTATTCTGCACTGTATTGTATTGTGCGCTGTTATATTGTAAATCATCGTAACGTAACATATACATACCGACAATTGCAGTTTATAATATGTATGCTCTATTCTAGATTGACCCATTGTTCCAACATGTTATATATTTTGGTTTTTCATTATATTGTGTCACAAAAGAAACATATATTATATTCTAAAGATAGTTGTCATTATAATGATATCAATTGTATTTCAGAAACCAATTGTTAATGTATATCAGCATCTATATTGTATTCCTTTGCATCGTATTGTAATGTAGAATTTAATTTTGTAATTGGCAGTAATTTTATTTAACCCAACGACATTGATAGTTTACAGGATGTACGTTATCGATAAGTCTAAAAACAAATTTAGGAAAGTTTTTTAATACTAATTTGAAGTAATCATAGAAATTTTTGAATATTCGAAACTTTTAAAAATATTTCCTTCTTTTGTTAGGCGCTCAATCTCCTCCTTAATCTTAGCTAATTAGTTAGTTCGAAAACCACTCCTAACTTTTCCTTGGTGGTTTTAATCTCATCCATTAGATTCCCATCTTATGGTCATTATGAGTGGCTTTCCAAGCACCAAGGAAAGGTGCACCTCATTGGAAGGGCCCTCTATATATATATATATATATATATATATATATATATATATATATATATATGGAAAAAATGGGGCTGCCCCTTGCGGGCAGCCAAACATGGCTGCCCCCGCCCTATTTTCGTCAATTTTTTTATTTTTTTTAAATATCATCATGTATATTCATCTCTATATCCCTCCTAAATGCCAATCGAATTTCGTTAGAAACGGAGACTCCTACGGCCTCCATCGAGATGGTGTCGATTTAAAAAATCATGTTACCGTTAAAAAATGTCTGTCTGGATGGAGGCCGTAGGAGACTCTGTTTCTGACGAAATTCGAATGGTATATAGCAGGGATATAGGGATGAATAAACATGGTGATATTTTTCAAAAAAAATAAAAAAAATTACGAAAATAAGGTGGGGGCAGCCACATTGAACCATATATATATATATATATATATATATATATATATATATATATATATGAAAAAATGGGGCTGCCCCTTGTGGGCAGCCAATGTTGGCTGCCCCGCCCTCATCTTTTCCGTAATTTTTTATTTTTTTGAAAAATTTCACTATGTATATTCATCTATATATCCCTCCTATATGCTATTCAAATTTCGTCAGAAACAGAGACTCGTACGGCCTCCATCGAGATGGTGTCGATTTAAAAAATTCTGTTACCGTTAAAAAATGAATGTCTGGATGGAGGCCGTACTGAGTCTCTGTTTCTGACGAAATTTGAATAGCATATAGGAGGGATATATAGAACAATATACATGGTGAAATTTTTCAAAAAAAAATAAAAAATTGCGGAAAAGATGAGGGCGGGGCAGCCAACATGGCTGCCCACAAGGGGCAGCCACATCAAACCCATATATATATATGTGTGTGTGTGTGTGTGTGTGTGTGTGTGTGTGTGTATGTATATATGTGTGTATATATATATGTATATATGTATAGGGAAATTATCCAATGAGCCCTGTGCCCATTTGAGATGAGATGAGCCCACTCATTTTTTACCATTATTTCCTATCTTTTTGAGCTTAATAGGTATTTATTTACAAGTGTTATATCATATTCTTACTACTAGTAACTATTTTCAGGAAAAAAACCCTTAAATTCATACAAAATGATTGTATTATTATTTGTATTACTAGTCTCATTTTTATTCTTACTAATGACCATTTCTTGTGAACCTAAAATCTTCTTTATATGAAAATAGTTACTAATAGTAAGAATATGATATAACAACTGTAAATAAATAAGCATTGGACTCAAAATGATGGAAAATATTGGTAAAATATGAGTGGGCTCATCTCATCTCAAATGGGCACAGGGCCCATTGGATAAGCCCCCTATATGTATTAGATATATATATATATATATATATATATATATATATACATATAGGGGGCTTATCCAATGGGCCCTGTGCCCATTTGAGATGAGATGAGCCCACTCATATTTTACCAATATTTTCCATCATTTTGAGTTTAATGCTTATTTATTTACTGTTATTATATCATATTCTTACTATTAGTAACTATTTTCATATAAAGGAAGTCTTAGATTTACAAGAAATGGTCATTAGTAAGAATAAAAATGAGACTAGTAATACAAATAATAATGCAATCATTTTGTATGACTTTAAGGTTTTTTTCCTGAAAATAGTTACTAGTAGTAAGAATATGATATAACATTTGTAAACAAATACCTATTAAGCTCAAAAAGATAGGAAATAATGGTAAAAAATGAGTGGGCTCATCTCATCTCAAATGGACACAGGGCTCATTGGATAATTTCCCATATATATATATATATATATATATATATATGAGGAAAGGGAGCCTACTTTGTGAAGTAGGTAACTTACCTACTTCACATTTCACTTTTTGCAATTTTTTTATTTTTTTTCAAAAATGTCACCATGAGTTTTCATAATTATATCTCTCTAATACGTCATTCAAATTTCGTCAGAAACAGAGACTCCTACGGCCTCCATCCAGACAGTCATTTTTTAACGGTCATAGATTTGATGTATTTTACATGTTCTGGATGAAGGCCGTAGCAGTCTCCGTTTCTGATGAAATTTGAATGACATATTAGAGGGAAATAATTATGAAAATTCACGATGGCATTTTTGAAAAAAAATAAAAAATTGCAAAAAGTGAAATGTGAAGTAGGTAAGTTACCTACTTCACAAAGTATGTTCCCTTTCTATATAGGGATATTTACACCCATAACCCTGAGTAATTTGATAATTACCCCAGGAACCCTCGATAATCACTAATTATACTGAAGACCCTTAATAACTGCTCCGTTTTACATGCATAACCTTCCGTTAGTTTAGTCCATTAACTCAACCAGATGGCTGAGTTAATCCAATCAAGCAATGAATCTAACGGTTGAGATTAATAAAAAAATATTAGGAGGTGAGTTCAAGCTTGCGTGGGGAGCCTGGTCTGGAATGCCGGTGAGCATGGGGGGCTGGTCTGGAGTATTGCGTGGGGGGCCTGGTATGGAATGCCGACGAGCAGGGGGGACAGATCTGGAGTACGGGGAGGATGGTCCGGAGTGTGGGTGAGCGGAAGGCTGGTCTGAGGGTGCCTGGAGCGCGGGGGGTTGGTTTCGGCATGGTGGGGGTGGGAGGGTGCCCGGAGCTTGGGCGAGCGGGAGGGGCTAGTCTGGACCTTGCGGGCGCGGGGGGTGGAGAGTGCTGGTGCTTGCCAGCATGCGACGGAGGCAGGGGCGGAATTTAGGGGGGGGGGGGGGGGGTAGGGGCCATGGCCCCCCCTCCCAATTCAAAAATGTTAAACCCCTTCCCATTAATATTTATTCTTTCATACCCTATTCTGCAAATTTTCCATGAAAAAACTTCCCTCCCCGTAAACCACGTTCTCAAAATGGCAATTCCAATCGACAATTCCAGTGACAGACGCTCCATCTCCCCGTTAAATGATTCGTATATTCCATCCCCAACAACACATCGAGTTGTCGACGAACATACCCTCCCGCCGTCTCCCTCGCCCCCAGATTCCCAACACCTCCGCCTGCTGCCCCGTCCCTCCACATTCTCCAACAGCCAACAGGGTGCCTGCACCAGCCGACCGCCGCCACGCCAACCTTCCTCCCCAGCCCGGTCGCTCGCCTCGCTCCGGCAGTCCGGCGCCTCCTCCTTATCCCGCGCAGCGTAGCGGTCACAAACTCACAGACCAATATTCCATCGGGGATCCGTCAATACGTCAAGGCCGTCGTCAATCAGTGACGGTAGCGTGTAGCCTACGGGACGACGTCGACACGGTGGGCTGGTGGCTCAAAGGTAATTTTTATAGCAAAATCCAATGATTTGACTATCGACTTATTCTACGATCCCTAACCCCCTCCATTAATGGTGCTCATTTTTTCAAAATTTGAATATTGAAATAATTTTGACGCCATTGTGATGAAGCATTGTTATTTTTATTATTTTTTGACATGTTATCGAGATCAATCGTTTCTAATGAAATACTAATATCAAAATAATTTATTAGTCTGATACTGTAGCTTTTGTGTAGAATAAATTAAGAAAAAATCATTCAAAAATAAATTTATACCATCTAATCTAATGACTTTGAAAAGTGTGATTGAGAATTTCAAAATTGTAGCCAATGAATTTATTTAATTGATTTACGTAGAAATGAAGTAAATTAATTAGATATTGAACACATGATGGTGAATGTCATATTTGATGTTAATTAAAAATAGCTCCATAAGAATGGTTATGCATTGTAAGTTGGGTTTAGTTTAACATATTAGTTATTTACATTGTGTCATGTGAATTTAGGTTTACTTATGGCTAAAAGAACAATCGACTCCTATTTCAAGAAACCAAGGGTTGATATTTGTGATAAAGATGTACCGAAAGATGTATCCCAATCTTCTGCAAATTGTCCATCTATTTTAGATGATGCTCTAATTCATACCGTCGATCCATCTCCTTCTGATATACATGTTCAAAATTATCCCGAAGATGTGCAAAATGAATTGTTGATGAATCTTCTATAGTTCGTGATCCGGGATTGTGTCGTCAAATTTGGGAATATCCAATTAATGAACGGGACAAGATTCGACGTGCATATATTAAGAGTGGACCATATCAGCATTATCTTTTAGAATATCCAGCATCTGGTCGTGAAAATCATCAACGTAGATTTCAAGTTTCTTGGTTTCAGAAATATCCTTCATGGTTAGAATATTCTCCGGCCAAGGATGCGGTATTCTGTTTGCCATGTTTTGTATTCAATAAAATATCCACTGGACGATTTGGATCAAATGTCTTTACGGTTGATGGATTTCGTAATTGGAAAAAAGTTGGAGGAAAAGATTGTGCGTTTTTACATCATATTGGAAATGATCCATGTTCACCACATAATATAGCTGAACAAGCCTGTAAAGATTTGATGATTCAAACACGCCACATTGATAATGTCATACATCGACAAACATCTGAAGAGATTAAGTGCAACAGATTGCGATTGAAAACATCAATTGATTGCGCAAAATGGCTTGCTTTTCAAGCATGCGCTTTTAGAGGGCATGATGAATCTGCAGATTCCAAGAATCAAGGAAATTATATTGAAATGATAAAGTTATTGGCGTCGTATAATGAAGATGTTGCAAAAGTTGTTTTAGATAATGCCCCTAAAAATGCGAAATATACATCTCCTACAATTCAAAAGGAGATATTGGATATTATTTCCACTAGAGTACAAATGGCGATTCGTGATGAGATTGGAAATGCAAAATATTGCATCATTGTTGATGAATCTCGTGATGAGTCTAAAAGAGAACAAATGGCCATTGTCATTCGCTTTGTTGATACTAATGGCTTTATCAGAGAAAGATTCTTAGATATTGCACATGTCAAAGATACAAGTGCAGCTACTTTAAAGAAAGCGGTTTCAAATGTCCTTTCTCACCATAATCTTAGTATTCAAGATATGCGTGGACAAGGTTACGATGGTGCGAGCAACATGCGTGGAGAATGGAAGGGACTTCAAGCACTCTTTAGTGTAGATTGCAAGTATGCGTATTATGTGCATTGTTTTGCTCACAGACTCCAGTTAGCCTTAATTGCAGCATCAAGAGAAGTTGTTTCCGTTCATCATTTCTTTTCTAAGTTAACCTTTGTCATTAACATTGTTGTTTCTTCTACCAAGAGGAATGATGAGCTACAAGATATTCAAGCATCTATATTGGCTGAAAAAATTGCTGCTAATGAAATTGAAACAGGAAGAGGTCTTAATCAGGTTGGAACATTACAACGTGCAGGAGATACTAGATGGGGATCTCATTTCCATTCAATTTCTAGTTTGATAAGATTGTTCGATTCGACATGTCTTGTACTAAGTCAAATTGTGAAAGATGGCTCTACATATTCTCAACGTGGGGATGCTGATGCAGCTTACAATTCAATAACATCATTTGAATTCATATTTATTTTACACTTGATGAAGGTGATTTTGGGATTTGCAGATGTCTTATGTCGTGCATTGCAAAATATTGATCAAGATATTTTGAATGCAATAATTTTGATTTCCACCACTAGATCTCTTCTTCAAGACATGCGTGAGGATGGTTGGAGTAGATTCCTTGACAGTGTACAATCATTTTGTTCAAAGCAAAATATTGATGTTCCAGATATGAGTCTTCCTTATTCTAATCGAGCACGGTCTCGTCATGAGAAAAACAACATTACACTTGAACATCATTATCGAGTGGATATTTTTATGGCTACATTGGATTCACAACTTCAAGAGTTGGATCACAGATTTAACGAAACAGCTATGGAGCTTTTGCGTCTTAGTTCTGCACTACACCCAGAAGATGGCTATAAAAAATTTAATATAAATGATATTTGCTTTCTTGCAGCAAACTATTATCCACAAGATTTCTCAGACAGTGAAAGAGACTTATTACAATTTCAATTGATGCAATATCAACTAGATATCCCTCATCATCCAAAGATGAAAAATTTGACTAGAATGTCTGAACTATGTCAAGCACTGGCAGAAACTGGAAAGTCACGAGTCTATTATTTAGTCGACAGATTGATCCGGCTTATCTTGACTCTTCCTGTCTCAACTGCAACAAATGAACGTGCATTCTCAGCTATGAACCTCATGAAGACAAGGCTTCGAAATAAGATGGAAGATGGCTTTTTAAGCAGTTGTATGATTATTTATATAGAAAAGGAGATAGCAGAAAATGTCACCGTAGAAGAGGTCATTGATGATTTTTATGTCATGAAAAATCGTCGAGCGCAGCTTCGATAACTTATGTAAGTTTCTCTTAAAGTTTATCCATTACTTTCATAATTATGTAACTCAATAGTAATACTTTCAATTACCTATATATCTATATACTTTACAAAATATCGGCCCCACCTATAAAATTTTCCTGGCTCCGCCCCTGGACGGAGGGCTGGTATGGATCTTGCAGGCACGGGACAGGGCGAGGGGAGAAGATGCGCAGGGGGGTTTGGGGCCGAGACACAGTGAGAGAGCTCGCATACGGGAGGCAGAGGCGCGACAGGAGGCGGAAGAGCACGCGGAGGGGGGGGGGTGGGGTTAGGCGGCGGCAGATACGCCGAAGGCGGGGGGTGCGGGTGCAAGCGGCAGATGTGCAGGGGCGGAGATGCGAGGAGGGAGCTCGCATGCGGGAGGCGCGCGCGCGGGAGGGGGCACGAGGTAGATGCGCGCGTGGGGGAGGGGGGACAGGAGGCAGATGTGCACGCGCGGCGGGGGGGGGGGGGGGGGGGGGGTGCAGGAGGCTGCGCCGGGGGTGGGAGAGAGCCGGAGGAAGATGCGCCGGGGGCGGGGGTTGCGGGTGCGGGAGGCAGATGCGGGGAGGGAGCTCGCATGCGGGAGGCGCGCGCACGGGGGAGGGGGCACGAGGCAGATGCGCGCGCGGGGGAGGGGGGATAGGAGGCAGATGTGCACGCGCAGCAGGGGGGACATGAGGCAGATGCGCCGGGGGTGGGAGGGAGCCGGAGGAAGATGCGCCGGGGGTGGGGGTTGCGGGTGCAGGAGGCAGATGAGCAGAGGGCGGAGATGCGGGGAGGGAGCTCGCATACGGAAGGCAGAGGCGTGTGCGCGGGGGAGGGGGCACGAGGCAGATGCGCGCGGGGGGGGGGGGGGGGGGGCTCTAGCTTGCCGGCATGCAGGGGGTTGTCTGGAGTGCGGTAGAACGGAAGGTAGTTCTGGAGTTTGCGGGTCAGAATGAGGCAGATGCGTGCCAGGGGAGGGGGTGGGGGCTGCTGGAGCTCGCATGAGGCGGAGGCGCGGGGAAGGGGGCGGGCGGCTGGAGTTCGCATGCGGGAGGCAGAGGCACGGCTGGAGCTCGCAGCCGGGGGGGATGCTGGAGCTCGGTTGCGAGTGGAGGGCGGAGGGGCAGGTTGCCGAGGACAGGTGGGAGAGAGCGGGGCAGCTTATTGCGGAGGAAGGGGGTATAATTTTATTTCATTTAAAGAATGGCATTATGTTATAAATATAATGTGTTTTGAAGGGTAAAATGGTCAATATATGACTTTTCCCGTCAAAGTTAACGGAGAATCAAGACGGAACTTGACACAGGGTTATACCATGTAAAGGTTAAGCATTACTCGAGGTTCTGGATGTAATTCGTGATTATCAAGGGTTCTTGGGGTAATTACCAAATTACTCAGGGTTATGGGTGTAAAAATCCCTTCTATATATATATATATACATATATATATATACATACATACATACATACATACATACATACATACATATATATATATATATATATATATATATATGGGTAAAATGGGGCTGCCCCCTAGGAGTAGCCAACTTGGCTACTCCCACCTCTATTTTCCCTAATTTTTTTATTTATTTAGAAAATAAAAATTTATATATTCATCATTATATCCCTCACTATTAAAATTTCGTCAGAAACAGAGACTTCTAGGCCCTCCATCCAGACGTCATTTTTTTAACGGTCAAATGATTTTTTAAATCAACCCTGTTTGGATGGAGGCCGTAGGAGTCTCTATTTCTGACGAAATTTTAATAGAATGTTAGATGTATATAATGATGAATTTACAAATTTTTATTTTTTAAATAAATAAAAAAATGAGGGAAAAATAGGAGAGGGAGTAGCCACGTTGGCTACTCCCAGGAGTAACCCCATTTTACCCATATATATATATATATATATATATATATATATATATATATATATATATATGCACACGCGTATAAATTGCCGGTCCCCTGATGTCTATTCTGATCACCAATTTATTGCATCTATAATAAAAAAACGAATCAACCATTCATTAAAAACGAAAGATATAAAAGTATAAACATTACATTTCCAAACCAAATGACCTTTTAATAATAAAAAGATCTGATTAATATAATCTTCAACGTTTCAAAGGCTCCACGTATTTGCAGTCTTTTTATACACAAGAAATGTATTGTTGCATAACTTGGGTTGTGGTATTTTAAATCCCTCTCTATATATTCTGTTGTTCGATATATTCGACAAATATTATCTATTTTGAAATGATTTTTAATACTAGATTTTAGCGACAAATTTTATATCCCTTACTATATGTTCATTTCTATATAGCAACATTTATATGTTACTATTTTTTTTCAAAATTTAAGATAAGTTTAAAAATAGCAACTGATAAATGTTGCTATATAGAACGTTGCTATTGATCTAGCAATGGATATTACTTACGTCTATATTTTTTGTGTGTGTGTGTATATATATATATAAACATTTAGCAACGAATAATATCCGTCACTATATATTTAACAACAGACGATACAGTGACATAAATTGAATTTATCGTGGTGTTGGGAATCAGATGTCCGCATGCCACCTTGATCAGAACTAAAGGCATCAATACCAGGGTAGTATGTAACGCTTCGAAAATAGTCCACATCGGGTTCTCATAGAGTGTGAGAATGTGTTATAAGTGGTGAAGATCATTGATTATAATTTGAATTTAAGTATTTTGGTTAGTTGTCAACTAGTCCATATAAACTCAAGTCCAACAAGTTGTCAGAATCAGTTTTCTTCGATACCGGTCATAGTGACTACTACCTAAAGCTGAGAACGTTGCATATTTGTGCGCCGCATTCTTTGGATAGGGTCGTGGCATTTGCAGAGATTCCTCACTCTAATTGCTATTTGTGCGCAGCATTCTTGGAATCTCACGACCATCTGTTGTTCCAATGCTCCATCTCGGCGGAGGTCTGGTGCGGTGCCTGTCGTGCCTTTGACCTCCCGGCGGCGCCCAACCAATCGCTCATTGACACCGTTGCTTGGATTGGATCTATTACGGCCCCCTCAACCCGCACGGCGATTGCTGTCCTTCTTGCGCTGGTTGTCTGGTCGATATGGGCGGAACGTAACCTCAGGTGGACCACTAATGGTTCCAATTCAGCCTCAAGCATTCTGCTCGGCATCATCATGGACTATCCAATGATTATCCGATGATTACTTTTTGATCGGACACCTCTGTTTTTTTGACTGTTTATTGAGTTCGTCTTTTTTTGGGGTTTTAATTACTGCGCTTTTTGTTGTTGCGTAGCGCATACAAATTGCAACATCTTGTAGAAAACGGGTTTTGTAATACCTTTTCCTTTTGTGAAGGAATATACACAAAATTTACTTTCCAACAAAAAAACGTTGCATATTATAAAGTATCATCATACACGTCGTCAAAAGTTAATGGGATCCAATGGAGAAGTGAGGTCACATCTAATATGGATATCATTATCCATATATGGCAGAAGTCCACCGTGAAAAACCGTGCTAACCATAGAATTCGTCAAATATTTGTGATCAACATCCTCCAAACTCTGCACATAAAATTCGTGGAATATTTGTGATCGATTGGATGTTATGGTTTCTCTCTGATTTGTCACATCTTCATGACGATTTGCTTCACCTTATCCATGACCATACAAAGTTTAAATTTCGTAAAAGCCCTTGAATCATACAACCAGTTTCAATGTGGCTTGGACTTTGGTTGGATTTGACTTTGGTGTTCCACCGTGTATATATTCTATGTGCCAAACAGCTGTTGCATCGATGATGACTATTATGATTTTGATGGTGAGATATTTTTTGGGACCTTGCCTTTAAACAAGTGCCAGTTAATTGGACTCGGGTCAGATCAATTCTGGAAACTGGGCTCGGGTCTGATCCGCACGACCGGGTTCAACCAACCGAGTCTCGGGTCCATTGGACTGAGCCTATCCAATGCTCAGCAATTTACTTAGTTGATTTTGCAGTCCAATCGAACAAGATCTGATTTTGTATTCAGCATTCGAATTGGTTTGGACGGTATGTGGCAATTAATTTAGCTCGTCCCAAATTGACGAGATATTTGATCTCGAACCTTGTTCGGTTCGGCCCATTTTAATACACTTCCTAAAGCCCATTATATCAACGAAGCCCGCAAATGCATATGAGATTAGGGATGAAAACGGATCGATACGAATCGGATATGCCTATTTTCATATCCATATCCGCTTCATCTCTATCGAATACAAATATGGATATGGATATGATTCAGATTTGCATTAAAGAAACCATATCCTTAAAACGGATACGAATCCGAATAGAGCATTTACAGGATGCGAATGTGGATCGAATAAAGAGCGTATTCGAATGCAGATCGAATAGAGAGCTAATCCAAATATGAATCGAACAAAGAGTGCAATCCAAATATGTATCCAATAGACATGGAATCCGAATGCAGATAGAATAAAGACTATATATGGATACGAATTGAATTTTTTCAAAGTTCATAATGATTTAAAAAAAATGACGATAAAAAATAAGTTGCATCATAACGAAATGGGGCGTCAAGATGACCTTCGTTCTTGACTGGGAGCAAAAAGGCGGACATGATTTCGTAACTTTTGTCCGTGCCCATCATCAAATAAATAGAATTTATTAATATCATTACTATATTGTATTTTATGATGTATAATACTAATATAATAATACGAGGTTGTGACTTATATTATATTAACTAATATATAAAATAATATTAAATATTATACTCGGATATCCGAATCCGAATCCGGATATTAAAGCCATTACCATATCCGTATCCGTATCCGAAAAAATTTACAAACCGCATCCTTATTCGATCCGTATTTTATTAATATTAGGATAAGGCTATCCATATCCGGTAATTTTTCAAATATGGTAAGCGGATTTTCATCCTTATGTCAGATACAAATTAATATTTTTTGAACAAAGTTGCGAATGACGTTAAACTTTGGGATTTTTAGCACATGAACCCCTAGAAACTTTTTAAATTACCTCCATAACCTTCTGCACAACGTAGTTACCTCCTCAACCTCGTAAATTACCCTCAAGAATTCATATGAGCTTCAAACAGATTAACCACGGGATTTTGAGGTAAAGATTAGGAAGTTTACAAGGTCGAGAGGGTAATTACATGTCGTAGAGGTAATTTAATATGTTTCTCGAATTCGTGGGATAAAAATCCCTTAAACTTTCTATTTTTGTTGTGTTTGCCTTTTTTTTCCCCTCGTTCTAGTCGTTAAGCGAGATTTATTTTACTACAGTCTAAATTTGCAGTGTGATGTGTGTTTAATTGTATTTAATTGTTTAATATTATTTTTTTTCCTAGATAAAAGAGAACATATTTGTTTGAAAAGTAATTCTCATATCAGATATTTCAAAAACTTTTTATTATTATCTGTTAGCTGGGCTATCTCCCTAAAGGGTTCAGTTTTTTTTGTTTTGGATTTTTACCCTTGTGTCCTTCTGAGTTTTTTCCAATAACATTTATCGCATACTTTTTTTGCAATTACAATTGTGCTCCTAAGAAAACAATTGAATAAAACCTATATCTTCCCCTCCAAATAGACGTTAAAAATTTTGTACACAAACATAGGTGTAAAAAGGAGCGACACAAGTGTTATAAGATGCCAACCTCTTCTGTATCTTATTCCTCCATATCACGCTCTCCCTCACCACCATGAGCGCCTCCTCTCCAGCCCGACCCGACCCGAAGAGGGTCCGAACCCTTCCCATATCCTACACGTATGGAAACTCTCACCTGTCATGCACACTCTATTCATGTATCCTATCTTCATGCAATGTTTATAAATCAAGAAAGTCATGTGTGTGACATATGAGTTGATGATCATTGTATTTCATTTCAGAATTAATTTTTCTTAATTAGTCCATGTCTTAGATTATGGTGGTTGTTCTTGAATTTTTTAGTGTTTATTTTTTCCCTTAGAATATTTTCTATTATTTAACCTTTACCCAATATGAGGATTATGCCCATTTTTTTAACATGTAGTGCCTGGTGCACATGTTGTTGTTAACTGTGTAAACTTCGTTTACTCTTTCAATTTCTGTAACGAGAGACGTTTATGACATATACCATTGAGTGGACTTGTATACAATGAGAAATCATCTCCGGTAGAATTGAGTGAGTTGTTTCACAAGTATTATGGCATATGTTTTAAACAATTTTAGCTCGTCTAACTTGAATTGAGATTGACTTTAGACACAAACTCAAAGTTAATAATATATAATGGGTTAAGATGGGCCGGCCCGACCCGAGCCCGACCCATAGGAATTGGGCCGGACCTGGGCTTGGGCCGAACCAAAAAAAAAATTCGCGGGCTTAGGCCTGGTCCAAGGCCTGAAGTTTTTAAGTGGGCTTGGGCGTGGGCCCTTTAGGGTCCGGCCCAGCCCGGTCCATGCTCATCCCTACTGACACATATTTATATTTATAAGCAAAAATGCATGAATACATACATACATACACACCATTTTACCTATGATTTTATGTTGTTTGAATATATGAGTACGTAGAAAACTCATGTCTTTGTGTTACTATAGATTTCATTCTTTAATATTTTTTAGATGTAATTATAGCTTGGTAATATAGAGGGGTAAAAACTCCAAGATGATGGTTTTGCGATCGCTCTGTTGAGGAGATTGCGAAATAGATAAGGGGATGAGGGTGTGCTGAAAAATTAAGTTTTATTAACAGAAAAATAGTAACTTATTAATATTTCATATCTACATATATCAGTGGTACTAACAACTTGCATGTTAGAAGCTAATTCAAAATGTTGAACCCACTGTAGTTCAATGTGTGCTGAGTTATTTATTTACTGATGCTAAGGGCCTGTTTGGTTGCAGGGTTGGGCAGGGTTGGGTTGGGCTGGGTAGGGATGGGTGAATAGTAATCTGTGAGGAGGAAGTACCCCTGTGAATAGTAACCAGGGTTGGGCCAACCCTGCCCAACCCTGCAACCAAACAAGCCCTAAATGTCAACAATTAAATACGAGCTATTTCAGTAGATGATGCTACCTCAAGAAGTTTAGTATATATTATCCAAAATATTTAAAACCCAATTTTTATACTTAAAAAAAATTTAGGATCAAAAATTTGACTAGTAAAAAACCAACACACTCAACTTTCTTATCTTATTAGTAAAAAAACCTAGTTGAAACAAATCTTAAAGCTAGAGTACCACATTATTACTTTTTAAAATAATGAAATTAGATGCATAGTTCAGGAACTTTTGTGTATTTTTTTCATCATTTTGTATAGGCAAAGGAACGATGTGCCCGACATGTCTAGATCAGATAGTTTCCTTCGCTTAGTCTAACGATTTTAACAAAAATGAAAAGACATGACATGAGAACAAATATTGAAATGATTTTTAAAGATTTAATTTCATTAATTTCATGTAATTCATGACCGCTTATTTTGGAGGTTACAAGGTTAAGAAAAGTTAATATTGTATCATAACTAAGTGGTCAATGGTTAAACCCCCACATACTTAAAACCCTCCTCTTCCATGAAAATGTTTTCTCAATAGAAGAACCCCTCAAATTAGAACTCCAAAATTCTACCTCCAAATTTCTCCACCTCCAAACTATTGTGAGATCCACTCAGGACATGTCCCTTACATTCTATTGACTCATCGTTACATCTCTCATTATCATTCATCATCTCCAATGCTCCATCTTCATTTGATGAACTCACATCTTACTTCCTGCCTACCAATACTTCATCTTGGTCTTCCATATTTACATTTTACGAGGAACTATCTCTTTTCATGATAATTATTCTTATCTATGCTTCTTTGACAACACATACTTTAAAAAAGTTAGGTTTCCTAGATAATAAGTGCAAACTCCCATTTACCATTAGTTCTAACGCCAGGGTCGAAGCATAGTGAGACGAAGAGGATCGTCGAATGTTGTAGTGAAAGGAACTTTATAATCGGTGGATTCGAGCTTGGGAGAGGGAACAAGGATAAAAAAACTTATAAATGCTTCTTCTATTTATTCGAGTAGGTTCAACATATTCAGATCGGTTTCGACGTAACAAAGCTTGCACCTCCTTCTTCACTTATCAAGTAATAATTGTGTCGTTAAAACGCAAGAGAAGACCAAACTACTCCACCTCCTCAATCTAACCTACAAAGATTTTTAAGTGCATACAATGATTTAATGATTTAATGGATCCTTCTATTAGAAGTTATATGCATATGGTGCCTACTTCCTAATTCTTCACACCATGTCATTGTAGTAAAGCACAAATATCAACCAACACAATGACATTTTACTAAGATGACATTCATGCTAATTAAGCACACAAAAATACCTCGGATGGATTTTTGAGATCCAGGAAAAAATGGAACATAATAGAATCGAGAGAAGAAGTTTTTACATACAACTAAAGGGTCTGTTTAGTTGCTGGGTTGGGACGGGTTGAGGCAACTTGATGTGAATAGTAGCTATTTGGATGGTTATGTGGGTTGGAAAGGGTTAGAATAAAGAATGTGATGTTACGCCACTATGATTTGTGATGGAATTTCAACCCAAAAATAGAGAGGGTAAACCGGGTTACCCGAGGTAACCCGGTTACGAAACAGACCCAATGAGTTCCTCTCAAAAAAAAAAGAGCTCAACTTCAACATCAAAGAAATCCAAATGATATTTAAGAAAGTTTTCAACTTGGATGATGAAGCTGGAGCTCCCAAGAGACAAAGATCGGAAGGTGATGATCCAATCTTCTTTGGTATTAGCTCTAATCATTACTTTTTAATTTGAATTCTATACGTCCATTCACAATTACGTGCATCATCTTTGAAATGTGGACAATTACGTGCATCATCTTTGAAATGTAACAAAAAGGAGGTTTGATCATATTTTCTGTATCAAATATATTTTTTTTCAATTTTTCTGTATACATGTTATGGCAGAAAAGAAGAAAAATATGGAATTAACAAATATGAATAATTGTTTGGTAATTAGGATCATATTTTTTTAAAAATACAGAAATATCTAGAGTATATATTGATAGGACATGTAAAATTTACCCTGCATCTTCTATTGCCAATTATCTTGCCCGATTGATTCACACATTTCTAAGTATGTATGAAATGTCTATCATAGTGTATACACAATTTATATCTTCTTAAGTTTGTATAAAAATATATGATTTTACTCATCAATGTCTATAATGGTACAAGAGAAAACATGATGTCATATTTAATGTTGAATTATGATTTTATAATTTGACTATTATTAACATGCAAATAAGCATTTTGTTTTATTGCAAGTTATTTTACATATAAGTCAGGTTATTAAAGAATTTACTTTTTACATACCGAATAGAAAAATATTTCAAATGAGTAGAAGTTTAGATCCATCTATATCCCAAAGATGTAAAGACAAGAAAGTTGAATCAAATAACAAACGTATATGTTAAGAAGTTACCACAGACCTTGTGGCGGATCTGGATTGAGACTAAAGATATCTTCTTATGATCCTAATGATCGAGATCTAATAAGAAGATCTTATCTTCAAAAAGGTCATTATCAACCTGAAAGTCATAATTTTCACAAAAGAGTGATTGGGGATAAATAAAGACGATTCAACCAAAACTGGTTTACCGAGTACAAAACTTGACTAGAGTATAGTATATAAGAACACGCTGCATATTGACTTTATTATTATTATTTATTCATATCAAAATATAATGGTTAGAGTAGAGGAGGAACTTTTGTCACAAAAGGCTTTAGGAATCGGAAAAAGAAGGAAAATTTTGATGAATACAGTGGTACTTTTTGAAAGAGCACAATCATTCTTATAATCTCGAAAACAACACAATCATATTTTTTATTCGCATTGTAAATATTCTATATTCTATATGTTTGTTAATTTCAATCATACCGATGAATACATTATTATATTTTTATATATGCCTCTCCTAAATACAATCTTGACTCCGCCCTTGGTGCCAACTACTTTCATGTTCAAAGGCACATCAAATTGATGTACCAAACCACAATAGATCCATAGAAGGTAATATCTTAATAAAATACAAAATCTTTTTTTTTATTTTAAGTCAATTTGTAATAATGAAGTTTTAGCCCATATAGCTAGAAGTTTTCACTAACTCGAGTTCCACAGTTTACATTAACTTAGGACCAAATTCTACGCTATCTTTTACCAAACTTGTTGACAATATTAACTGACCAATTAAATGCATAGATAGATCCCCAACTTGCATACTAATAATATTGCATTCTTTTTTAATAAATAGTTGTTTGAATATCTTTGTATTTGGATCCTCTCTTTGTATTTAGACAGACACAAAGGATGCACATTTACACTATTTAAAAATCAAAACAATTGGAATAATCATTTAGGATTGACATCTTTGGTTTATAGATCATCTCCTTCGCCTATAAAACGACCTCCTATATAGCCGAAACCAACACATCAACTCGGTCATTCTCTAAGTTATTCAGCGGTAAGTTACTCAACAAGAGACTAAAAAAATCCTTTTGTGTGTTCGAGCGTGTTTGTATGTGTGTATAGGGTTAAATGGGGCTATTTTACGGTTTCGTTTGGTTGCAAGGTTGGGTTGGGTTGGGTTGAGGTACCCCTCCTTCCAACTAGATCTGGGCAATGGGCCGGGTACCCAATGGGCTTGTTGGTACCCGACCCATTTAGACTGGGCTTGGGTATTACTTTAAAGCTTCAGCCCGAAAAAATCCGGGCCTAGCCCGACCCGCAACTAAATGGGCTTGGGCTTGGGTATTTTTTTCTTTTTTTGAAAACCCGATTCGGCCCGATAGGCCCGAAAAACAATAATAACAAAATTCAAATTTCATATTATCATATACCTAAATCATAACGTATATGGTAGATTTTACTCATATGTCTAATAATGAAGAGATTTCTATTTCAAGAAATACACTATTTGGATTTTTTGGTAGATTGGAAATGTAGCAACGTTTGCACTTTCTATTTTTAATTTATTTACTAATCTACTAATCCATCCACCATTATAGAGCTGATTGATTGTCAATTCTATATTTATTCCATAAGTGAGCAACGTTTGCATACGTATAATGATTTGACGGGCATATAAAATGGGCTTAATAAATATATTGGATCTGTACTTGTCGTAGTATAACTTGTGGGCTAAATGGGCAGGCTTGGGCTTGTAAAATGAAGTTAAGCCCAATTTTAAGTGGGCTAAGCCCGACACGATATTAAATGGGCTTGGATGGGCCTGGGCCTCAAATTCCATGGGCCAAATGGGCTTTTATACCTATGTAAATGGGCTGGCCCAGCCCGACCCGATGCCCACGCCCACTTCCAACCCTCCTCACAGTTTACTATTCACAGGGGTACCCTAACCCAACCCAACCTTGCCCAACCCTGCAACCAAATTAAACGAACCCTACGAGGGGCATGCAAGTTGCCTCCTCCAACCCTTATTTTTTTTATTTTTTGTGGAAATTGTTTAATGATACGTGGGGATTAAATTAGACTAGAAAGAGTAATATGTGTTTCAATTTCACGAAAAGCAGATATTTATGATCCACTACAAGAAATTCAGTTATTGGCGACATTCATGAAAAAAAAACGTTGCTCTTGCTCCAACCATGACCGACGTTTTGTAAATGTCGACAATTTCTTTTCTTCATCGACATATGTCAATAAACATTGTTTATAAAGTATGTACGTCGACGTTTACATAACTAAATGTTGGGAGAATGGTCTCATTTGTCCAACTGTCATTAATGTTCGAGCTCGACGTTGGCAAAATGTTGGGGTTGTTTCTAAAAATAATAGAAAAAGCATGTCTGTTCATCTCCCTTTATAAAAAAAGCATATCAGCCTTCCAAATCCATCTATCCCCTAATACCCCCGTTAGGGTTTCTTAGAACATAGGCTTTGTTAGAAAATGGGTCAAATTTATTCTTATATATGCATTACATTATTCCACTATTTTGATCATTGGAGTATTCTTTTTTACTCGTTACTTGCTCCAGGAAAAATTTTGCAACTAGGTATATAAACATCCAGTGGTTGATATTCGCCATGGACGATGAGCTTGACGGCATGGCGTGGTGAGTCTCCATCCTCTCCATTTTAATCAATTGTTGTCTATTTCTATTGATATTTTTTTGCCGATTCTGTATGGTACTAATTGTGATGCATTATATTTATGATTTATGAATTTTTTTATCTCGTTTTTTAACAGACGCTTCTGAAAGGCACTCATAATAAATGTTCACAAGGGAATGTGGATCAAGATGCAGCTTCTCAAGAAGATTACAAGAAAGTTTTGATAGCTTCCTGAGTTAGATTGTTTGTTGAAAAATGTTACTTTTTATATATGTAAACATTTAATTGTAGACATGTTTGTAATGAGAGTTTTGTTTGTGAATTGATTATGCTCAAATGTGCATTTTTTTCATTGAATGTGTGTGGATATAAATGTATTGCATGGCACCAAGAATAGACCAATGCATTCAACGTTAATGCATTCAATATCTATAGGTGTATAACATTATTGCACATATTTTGGAAGGATTATTTATAAGAACAATGTGATGTTTGTATATGGATACATAATAGGGGGAAAATAAAAGAATATTGGTTGACGTTTATGGATAAATAAAAGGGAGAAAACATAATAGGGAGAAAACAATCAAGGTCGACGTTCAAACGTCGCCGATTGTCAGCTTTGGTCGACGTTTAAGTGTCGAGAGAAACCACCAACGACGTCTTCAAAAGATTCTTTAGCCAATTCAGGACAACGTTTGAACGTCGACATTGGTTAGAAGTCAAGAACGACGTTAGCTATTAAGTGTCGACTTAGCCTATGACGACGAGGCTGGGGCGACGTATCTTGTCAACATTTAATAAACGTTGGCTTAGGTTAGGCCGACGTTTAAGGAGACCTAACTCGACGTTTCTAAACGTCGGTTAAAGATCATATTCTGCTAGCGTGAGACCGTTAAATTTTGATAGTCTTGATGAGTAGGATAAGAATCTCAAATTTAGTTGACTTTTGAACGAGAATATTATGATACTAGGTGATCTAAATTACCCTCAAATGTCCTTAAAAATATCTTTAAAAAATAAAAAAGGAGAGTTGTGTAACTAACTTAAATACTTCACATGGGATAGATCCATTTTTTCCATGTATATATGCATGTATGTTTGTGTGGGTATGTATGGATGTATGTGAGCGTGAGTGTGTGTGCGTGCGAGTGTATATCATACATACACACACAGATGGAAGATTCAGATTAGATGGAGTTCGTCGTGCATGTTATTTAAGTATTTTCCATATTTTACACTCGTTTAGCTATAAACTCGATAAGTAAGCAGTATCATTACATGTACATGAAGATAGAATTACAAAAGTATTATTATGTCGTAGTATCAATTTATAATAAAGTCAATCTATGAAGTTGAGTGCCTGACCTAGGTCTAGATGGAATTGTTTACTCAAGGCTTGAATCCATACACTTGGCTCGTTGCGAACGACCTTTTTTCCAAGCAAGATGCTTCTTTCTTAACGGGTCTGTCCGACCCGTTAAGGATGATCTTCTCCAATGTGTTGTGCAAGCTCATAAGGAGAGAATACTCTATAACAATAAAATTTACATTACTTAGCGTACATTGTACATCGTATTTTTAACATTGAAGATCGCATCTGGCGAACGAATCGGATCAAGCTTGAGAGAGAAATCATATGAACGGATTTAGACCTATAGTTTGGGTCGATCCGACCCATTTCAATTTTAATCTTGAGTCGAGTTAAGTTAAAGAGGTCGGAATTCAAACAGGTAGGACCAACTCAGCCAGTGTACTGAAGTGAAGTGGTCCGACCCGATGTTCAACCCTCAATCATGATGGTGATAAGACACGTTGCCTTTGGGATATGCTCCGATTGGTCAATTCTTTGCTTTGTATGTCTGCCATTTTTTTATTTATTTTAGTATGCTCAGATGCCTCCTCTCGCTTAAATTATTGAAAAATATTGACGTGAAGCACATGCTGCAAACAAAAAAGAAATTATTAAAAAATCGAATAAAATAGTGAGCATCTAATTATATGTCTAAGTGGGTCACATGGGCCACTCGAACCTGTTGTCCCCGTTGTCACGTTGGGATTGGGCACGTATATTGTATTATACTCGTATTATATATCTATACGCGTATTTTCTAATTGCAATTTGATGATTTGGACAAAAGGGATGCAAACAAATCGAGGCGTATGTATGTATGTTTTTAATAGAGACGTTTTTGTGCTTCTAATTTCGCAGTTACACTTATGTTTACGGATACAAACAAATAAAAATATATGTCCGTATCCATCTCCATATCCGTTGTATACAGATTGGTCATTCATATCTATATTTGTTTTGTAACGCGGATACGGATATGAAAATCAGTTTGATATCCGCAAACATCCATATATGTATATGTATATCTTGTTTTTATATATAAATACAATGGGTTTAATGAGGTTGCCCTCTACCAGTGCCGTCCATGACATTTCATGGGCCCTAGACAAAAGAGAAGAAAAGGTCCCCTATAAAAAATAATTTAATTTTTTAATTAGTAAATTTCTTATAAATAAAATTCATTAAATTTTAAAAAGAACTATGTGTATTTATGATCAACGAGCATCAAACAATAAATAATGAATTAAAATTATAAAAAATAATTTCTACAATCGAAATAGACATCTATGGATATAATGCAACTCAAGGAACGTAAATACGAACAAAAGGTATGGGAAATAGCTAGCAAACAAATGTACGTCATTTTTTTAAGTTAGGATTTTTGAGAACGTTCAAACACATAAGCACATATATATCTATTGACTACAATAACAAAAATATTTAAGAATTAAGAGTTTCATCTCTGTTTTCTATATCATATGGCTCCAAAAAAATATGGTTAGAGAATAATAATATTCAAGGAAGAAGCACTAAACAATTAATTACAATAAAAACAACACATGATATAAACAACCAATAAAATCATAGTTATGGAAAAAATAATCAAGTCATCATTTTTTTATTTGACAGTTGTAATCAGGCCAAGCGGATAGTTTCTATTTACAATCCAAAATCCAAACTTATATATATATTAATAAAATAACTTCTCAATCACAACTAGCATTAATCTTGAAACTTAAATTAAATAATAAAGATTTAGTTTTACAAAAAACAAAATAAGTTACCTAAAAAAATTATTTGATGGTTATTCACAATCTAAGCATAAAATATTCTTACCACAAATATAAAACTGATTATAATGACAATAAAAATTTTGAAAAAGGAAACACATGTCCTGTGATTGAGAATTTTTTGATGAAAAAGAGGGTGTCCTCCCAAGGTGGGAGTCACCACAAAAACATTATATTACTAAAACTTTACACAGAAATTTACCTTGAATTCCAAAGGCTTATCAATGCCTTACAATGAGCAACAACATTCTCTGGGTAAAATCTCTGATTATTAAAAAGAAGGTCATTTCTTGCGAGCCATATTGCTCACATCGCGCTGAAGGGTCTTGCAGCATCGTCAGTTGAGTTGCTTCATATCCTTTTCACCACATCCCAAAAATTTAATAGTCCACTTGCATCCACCCACGGGATTGCCAATACACTCCAGAACTTCTCCGAGAAAGCGCAGGTGAGAAAGAGATGCTCCAAGGTCTCTGGCTGTTCTCCACATCTGTCACAAGTTGCGTCCTGGAGGCCTAGCAACCTCGCCCTTCTGTCTTTGTCTAGAAGCTTATTCATCCTCATGCACCAAAGGAAGACTTTTATCCTATTCGGGATTCTGTGATTGAGAAATGAGAGATGAGTTTTTTTTGTAAAAAGATAACAACAATTCAAGTGGTTAACATCATATTCCCAATCCCTTACAATGTGTAATAACTTTCAATTTTGTAATTTCTTAGAAAAAAAAGATAAGAGATTATTTACAATTACACAAATATGGTGAGTAGATGTGCGAATACAAAAAATAATCGTAATTTGTGGATCTAAGGAAAAAGATTACAATGCACAAATATAAAAAATATCATTAACTGAGGTCGTGATTTGCGGGTGCCAAACAACAACAACAAGTCATAAATTGAAAGCAAGAGAAATTGCAGCAGTGGCGGAAATCGCAAATCACAAGAGGAGGTCATATTTGTCTCCAAAGGACACATTTAAGTTCAATGTTGGGTCTTAACTTTTAAGATATCATTGTGGCATTGGGGAATCTAAAGGCTTTTTACGCATTTAGGAGTATGAAAAGTCAAATGACACATGCAAATGTAATTAATTAATGGACCTGTGTGGCCATTTAGGCATTGGATTGGCATTTGATAGGGATGAAAACGGATACGGATATATGCGAACATGTACTTATAATATAAAAAAAATATCGGATACGGATATCCGTATCCAAATATTAATCGAATATGGATTGGATGTGGATGTGGATTGCAAAATTTTTCGGATATGGATACAGATATGGTAATGGCTTGAATATCCGGATCTGAATCCGGATATCAGAGTAATATATTTAGTATTATTATATATATTAGTTAATATAATACAAGATACAACCTCATGTTATTATAATAGTGTTATATATTATATAATACAATGTATCGATGATATTAATAAATTTCTGTTTATTTGGGATGGGCATGAAAAAAGTTACGAAACTATATCCCCCTTTTGCTTCTGGTTAAGAACGCATGTCACCTCGATGGTCCCTTTTGTCATGGTACAACTTATTTATATTCCATTATCAATTTTTAAGATCATTGTAAACTTCGATTAAATATCAATTCATATTCGTATGTGATCGTTAATAGACCGGCATTTGGATTCCATGTTTATTGGATCCATATTTGGATTCACTCTTTCATTGGTTCATATTTGGATTAGCTCTTTATTTAATCTGTATTCAGGTTCGCTCTTTATTCGATCCATATTCAGATTCGATAAATATCTTATTCATATCCATATTTTTAAGGATACAATTTCCTTAATGCATATCCGAATCATATCTGTATCCGTATTTGTATTCGATAGAGATGGAGCGAATATGGATATAGAAATAGACATATCTGATCCGTATCCTATCCGTTTTCATCTTTAATATTTGAATTAAAAATAATAAAAACTAACTATATGTAGCCAATTTAGAGATGGGCCCCCAAAATTGCAGTTCCCTAGGCCATTGCACCCCGGGACGAGGCTCAGGGACGGCCCTGCCCTCTACTCATCTCATTTCTGACTTTTTTTTAAAAATAAAGCCATGTATTTTCATCAGTATATACCTATAATATGTCATTCAAATTTCGTCAGAAACAGATACCATCATCTAGAAAGGTCGACTACAATAATTATAAGACTGTTAAAATTACATGTTCTAGAGGGAAGGCATATGAGTCTCTGTTTCTGATGAAATTTGAATGACATATTGGAGGGATATACTGATGAAAATATATGACTTTATTTTGAAAAAAATAAAAAAACCAGAAAATAGAGCAGGGACAACCATAAGGACAACCGTATTTTTTCCAAATATATTTGTAGGTTTATTTTTAACCATATACAACATAATTTTATACATTCTAAAGTAAATTTCATAATAGGTCCTCAAATATCACTAGCAGAAGAATATGTACAATTGGCAACATTTCCAAATGTAGGATTTGATATAATTAAATATCGTCGTATGATAAGTCAACGTTTATTAATGTCGATATGGATATGTCGCCTCTACCTTGTCGTCGTTGGATATACCGACACAACTAACAAACGTCGGGCTTGTTGTTAACTAAAGTCGATAATTGTAAACGTCGAGGAAGGCTTTTGAAATGACCGTTAATAACGTCATTAGAGTTTTTGATCGGCATTCAAACGTCGCCCTTGGATAATCAAAGGCGACATTCAAACATCACCCTTGGATAATCGAAGGTGACATTCAAACTTCATCTTTGGTTGTTGATGAAATATATATCAAGAGAATGTACATGATTTCGATAAAATATCACCATTAATTCATCCATGTCTCCACAAAATTTAATAGAAATCAAATACACATACATATGATAATATGTTCCACCAAACAGACTTTCCCTATTACAAAGTATGTTTAAAATTACATGTTTACGTATAACTCCATGTGCTAAAAACAGAGTACAAATGCATCTAGCCTAAATCAACTAGTATACACTAGATTAAAATTGGTTGTTGAATATATGTCTGATCTTCATAGCTTTGGGTGATTGATATACTAAAAGTGCATCTTTTGCAGGTGCCTACGTCGCTGAACTATATGCCACGGAAATTTCTTGTCTGTCTCTTGCAAAAGGGCCATTATCAACCTCCCTGCAATGAAGATCTTCTACGAATCGCTTGTCTTTCTCAAGGAATCCTCCAATACCTTCAAGAGATGCCACTATGCCACCCTATCCCCTTCTCTGTAAGATGAGTAAAAAGAAAAATTAGAATTGCAAGCAGATTGAGTTACCAATTTATAGCCCCTTCTACTTGTAGAACAATAAGGATATCAATGTGAAATAGATCCATAACCTCATGAGTAGCACATTCCATTATAACCTGAACTTATCATGATATAGAATTGTATAGTATACTGGTTAAGGACAGAAGCAAATCCCCCCACACAATCTAAATAGGAATCAGAATTCGTGTTTATCAATGCATATACATTTCATCAAAATTACACAAATGCAGCCCCCTTCGAGCACAATGCTTCAAGTTAATCGAAATGAATATTTAATACCAGCTCAAAACCAAATCCAGTTCAACAAAACATCGTTTACCTGGACTCTGGAGCTTCCCAGTATTGACTTCATTCATCATCAGCACACCATTGAAGCACAACATTGACATATAAACTTAAATTTGGATCATCTATAAATACATAAATAGGTTCATGTGAGTATTTTTATGGAAATTTAAATTCTTTATCTCAGCAATAGACAATATTACATCTCCATAACAAAAAAAGAAACTATTTTCCCCATAAAAACAAATAAAAGCATTCTGTATATACGTTTAATTACTTATGCATATGTGTCTATATAAAATTGAATAGTGTAATCCATTTATACCAAATTCTCCACCTTGTCAACTAACAAAACAATCTTCTATTTTCTTCATATCTACGAACGGACAAACAAATAAAAAACCATTGTGCTATAAAAAAGAAGCTTTCTTTTGTAAGATAAAGAAGGAGCATTATGGTATTTCTGCTACCTTGTGTAATATTTGGAAATGATGCTAAGTTTACCTAAAGATCATCTCGGATTAAGGAATCAAAGATTCTAATCAATGCATTGTTAAAATCAGACTCCTCTGTTGTGGAACTCCTCCCACGACCTACTGTTGATGTCGCTGCTGATTAACTTAGATAACCTATCGCCCTGGAGGTGCTGGAGTGGAGCACGGTGCAGAGCTCGATCTTGTGGACGGTGAATGGGAAACAACAGAGTAATCACGACCTCAGGAGATGCAGGGAAACGATGTCATTGAATAGGTTGTGGAGGTGGCCAGTGGCGGAACGGGAGGAGGCAGAGGACAGGGTGGCGGCAGTGGCGATGGCATGGAGGATGAAGGTGCCATCAGGACAGAGATGGAGGGTGACCTCGATGGAGGCAGAGGAGGCATGACCATAGGTGGGGACGAAGTCCGATGTCCCCTACCTCATGTCTGCCGCCTGTTCTGACGGTCTTTATCGTGGCCGTCGTCTTTGCAAGGGCCTTCTCTCCATCTGCTGTCGATATGCGCACCTGCGGAAGAAACATGATCGTTTGGTTAGAGGGTTGGCAGGGTTGGGTTGGGTTGGGTTGGGTGGGCTGCGTCAATAATAAACTGTGAGGAGGGGGTACCCATATGAATAGTACCCAACCCAATCCGATCATGACCAATCCTGCAACCAAACGAACCCCTAGACAACGAGGAATGAGAAGAGAAAAGGAACCGACAGACCCTTTTTAATAGTTAAAAAAAGATTTAACCATCCTTGACTATTTCAATCCCTGGCGTTACACGCTAATATGTCGATAATTATGGCTTACATTCGATGTTACGGAGAAAATGTCGACGATAATTGTATATTTTTGACATTACATTTAACGTCGAAATCAAAGATATCAAGGCCGACGTTCGTGGCGCCGGAACGTCACCTTTTATCCTATTTCTTGTAGATATGGGGCATGTATCAAATCATGTCTCAGAAAATAAAATGCATCAAAATAGGTCCTCAAATAAAGGGTTGGTATCAAATAAGGTCTCAAAAACAAGCCGTATCATAAGAAGTCCCCAAATATGAGGTTGATATCAAATATGGTCACAATTAAATATGGGATAGATATCAATGACAGTGGAAATTTTTGGGTCATTATTTGATAACAATCCCATAATTTGGGGACCTATCATGTTTCATTTCATTTTTGAGTAACTAATTTGATACTTGTCCCATATTTGGGGACCTATCACGATACATTCCATTTTCTAGAACCTTACTTGATACTCGCCCCCATATTTGAGGAACTATAATGTAATTTAGTCTACATTCTATCACCATAATTGATAAAATTATTATGAAATAAGCACATCTACTGTATTTATATATCATGTGTATTCCATCCAACATATTTATGTTTAAGCTTATTTATACAAACATTTTTAATGTTGTGTATAATTTACGTTGGTATCCATTTTTAACGATATGATAACATGTGTCAGCAAATGTATTCATAGTTAAATAAAGATAAAAATACAGTACACCTATATATGTATCCATTTTTAATTATATGCCAACTATTTTTCAATAATACCTATGTATTTACCTTTATGTGTGTTATTTTACTTTACAATCTATTAGATAAGCTAAATCATGACCTAATCAATTAAAGTATGATTAAAAATTAACTTACTACGCTTCTGCATTCGAAGATCATAGGAGCTAATGTATATTCAATTTTAATAGAGATCTCATTTTGTCGTTTTTTTAAACTCGTAGTAATCGTTGCTATTTTTGGTAAGTATTGCTATAAAAAATTATTATAAAATAATAATGCGAAACTTCCAATAAAGTGGACCTTTCCTAGCTGCATGGAAGGCCACGTCAATTTAGGTATTTTCTATTTATTTTATAATTTATAACTATATAAATTTAATAGTAAATATTAACACAATATGATTATCACAAAATATTTATGAAAATATTAATATATTGGCTAAAAATATTTGTTACAATATGGATGACATATTTTACAAAAAAAGTATGATCATCGCTATTTTACAATGTGCAGTTTAAATTTTCAAAGCTTTTACACAATTTACAAATTTGATAGTGGCTTTCTGAATTTAACAAAATACCAACCTCATTCAAAGGGTCCCCTATATATATGTGTGTGTTTTTTTATAGGAAAGTGAATTTTGCTACCAGTATATTTAAGTAAATTACGTAACAGTTCTTGTGAATGGTTTATTCGAACTTTAAAAGTAGCAATTTGGTACTTATTTTTCAAGTTTGTCTCAAATTGATTTTAAGCTAATGCAGTTTAAAATAACAAAGGAATATGTAGACCTATAATCTTGAGTAGTTTCGTAATTACATACATAACCTTCGATACTTCATAAATATACCCAGAACCATGAATAGCCTTTAACTTGTACATAGCATTACTCTGAGCAGTTTCATAATTACACACATAACCCTGAGTGTTATCTTCCATACGTTTTTCCATTAACTACGACATAATCCGATAAATAATCCACCATTGAGTTCACCTTTTTTGCATTAGATACCACTCCTCATTCCATGCCCTCTTCCTTGGGGGGGAATATGATCCTCTGCTATAGGTCTGCTGCAGTAGACTCTGCAGTAGGAACGTGGGCCGCTCGATCTTTTGATCGAGCGGTTCCCACGAATTCGCACGGTAGGGATCAATAAAAAGTGTGAATTTGTGGAAACCGCTCGATCAAGATCGATCGAGCGACCCATGTCCCTACTGCAGAGTCTGCTGCAGTAGATGATCCTCTCTACTTCACTACAAGGAAAATAAGTTGTGGCTACAGAACTATGGCCACGGATATTGTGTTTGTGGCCACATAATTGGGCTCTGACCACGACATATCGTGGCCAGTAGCCGTAGCTACAAGTCTCGTCGCGAGAGTTCTCTAACCACGAATATGCCGTGGCCACTACAAGTGGCCACAGAATTTATCGTAGGCAAAACCCTTATATGAAGACTTTGGCCACGGATTGTGGATACGAGAAACTAATGGCCACGGAATTATTGTGGCCACAAGTTTCTGTAGCCACATTCCGTGGCCACAACTCATTTTTCTTATAGTGCTTCCTTGGACCTCCATCACCTCTTACTTCATCTCCCTCCACTGCAATGCCATCCCTTCAACGACTCCCTTACCCGCAAGCTGTTGTTGCCGGCTACTCTTCACGCCATCACCAGCGAGCAGCTGCTACCCATTCCACCATACCATATGATCTCTGATTCACCACTTTCATAAATCGGTTCCGGATCTGAGATCAGTCATGTTCATAGATTTGATTGTCTGAATCGAATTTGTGGTTCTCTGCTTGAGGCAACAATCTGTCAAGTTGATTCATTCCAGGATATGTTGCAGCTTGAATAATAGCCATAAGATTTGACACAAAATAAATTGAAGTTAGAACTCGTAGTTGCAAACTTATGATTTGATCTCTCAACAAGATTTGTTAGCAACATAATTTTATTTGAACCACTGTTACTGGTTATTGCTTAATGTTTCTGAAACTTTGAATCTAAAGTTCAGTTGGTCTTAGCATAAGAATCTCTGTGATGAAAGCCCGTGGATTTTGCATCGACCTTAGAGAGTGAGGGGATGAGGAGGAGGAGGAGGAGGAGGAGGAGGAGGAGGAGGAGGAGGAGGAGGGGAGCTGGTTGCGGAGGACGATGGAGATGGTGCGAAGAGCTTGCTGGGGGAGGAGTGGAGCATGTGGGTGAGCTAGAGGATGGAGGTGTCCAGGTGGTGGTCACAACAGAGGTTGAAGAGGAACTCGGTATGCGAGTTTGTGGGGGTTGTATATCATGACGGTGCAGAGGGGGTAGTGATAGATCTAAAAGCCTAATAGATCTATTAACTTAATTAAAAAAAGATTTAAGATACTAAATAGTGTTACCGGAAGCTATCGCAGCGGAAATGAAGTGATGAATGGGATTTCCTTCTCCTTCTCAACTCTTGCCTAATATGCTTGAGTAATGGATCCTCTTGCATTCATTAGTTGAGGGAGAGGGGACTCCAATCCTTATATTTATAATACATGATGGTTACCTATCCATTAAGGTAACCACCAAAGCAACTTCTCAAAGATGCATCCTTTCACAATTAATCATGAGCCACAAAATAAAAAATTAAATAAAGTTGGCAACTACCATATTTGGTAGTTGCATATATAATATTTCTTACATTCTCCCACTTGGCTCATGTAACAAAATTGTTGTTTTACATTTGTCTAGTTAAGCTCTATTAATATGAATCTTGGCGGTAGATACCTTTCAAGCAGATATATCCTTCCAAGTATTACAATACTAATAGTTTATTTAACATGACAAATCTTTATGTGTCAATATCCATATATTAACACGGGTCCTTTCTTTATGTCTGTTCATTAATTGCATGCAACTGAAATATAACAGACAATAAACAAGTAGATCATTAAACCAAACTTAAGGTGTACACACATGGATGTATTGATATTATTACAAGGTACTAGATAGGCCCATTTCAGTTACATGATTGATGAATACACTAGGCGGCAAACTCTTTGTCATAGGATCCGCAATCATGTACTTAGTACCTATATGTTCAATCAATACTAAATGATCTCTAACTTTCTCTTTAACAACAAGATATTTAATGTCGATTCTCATTCCGGCACGCGTATACTTGTTGTTGTTGGCGAAAGAAACGGCTGCAGAATTATCACAATAAATCTTTAATGGTCTTGAGATTGAATCCACTATCTTAAGACCCGCAATGAAATTCTTTAGCCAAAGTGCTTGTGTAGTAGCCTCGTGACATGCTACGAATTCGGCTTCCATGGTACTTGATGTGACAAGTGATTGTTTCACACTTCTCCATGAAATAGCACCTCCAACAAGAAGAAAAATGTATCCAGAGGTAGATTTTCTATCCTCCTTACTTCCTGCATAATCCGAATCCGAATAACCAATGACTTCTAAGGAATCTGAATGCCGGTAGATTAGCATAAAATCCTTACTTCCTTGCTAATATCGCAAGACCTTCTTTGCCGCTATCCAATGGTCCATAACTGGATTGCTTTGATGTCTACCCAACATTCCAACTGCAAAACATATATCTGGTCTAGTGCATGTTTGGGCATACATTAGACTCCCAATGATAGATGTATATGGAATGTCTTTCATCTGTTCCTTTTCTAAATTATTTTGGGGACATTTGAATGAAAAATTTTTATCTCCTTTTACCATAGGTGCAGGAGTAGGAGAATAATATTTCATTCCAAATCTCTCTAATAATTTTTCGATATAGGCCTTTTGAGACAATCCAAGTACTCTATGAGATCTGTCTCTATGAATTTCAATGCCAATGACATATTTAGCATCGCCCATATCTTTCATTTCAAAATTATTAGAAAGGAACATCTTTGTATCTCGCAACAACCCAAGGTCATTACAAGCAAGTAAAATGTCATCTACATAAAGGACTGGAAAAACATATTTACTCCCACTCGTCTTAAGATATATGCAATTATCAACAATGTTCTCAACAAAACCAAATGAGGTTATTGCATTGTTGAACTTAATGTACCATTGACGAGATGCTTGTTTTAGTCCATATATAGACTTCCTTAACTTACAAACCAAATGCTTGTTATTATCTAAAATAAAACCCTCAGGTTGTCGCATTTAACATGTTCATCCAAGTCTCCATTAAGAAAGGCCGTTTTCACATCCATTTGGTGTAATTCTAAATCATAATGAGCTACCAATGCCATGATTATTCGCAATGAGTCCTTTCGTGATACCGGAGCGAAAGTCTCATGGTAATCTATCCATCCTTTTGAGTGAAATCTTTAGCCACCAGTCTGGCCTTATATCAATGTTGCCCAATGAATCTTTTTTAGTTTTAAAGACCCATTTGCAACCAATAGATTTCGCTCCTTTGGGTAGCTCTACCAAGTTCCATACTTGGTTTGTACTCATAGAATCCATCTCCTTCCTCATGGCATTATACCATTTAGTAGAATTAATTCCATTCATGGCATGTGAAAATGATATTGGATCCTCTGAAATTCCTGTATCGTAATCACATTCTTGTAGATATGTTATGAAATCTGACGAGATTGTAGATTTTATTACCCGACCAGATCTAGTTGTAACAGCACCTTGTTGAATATTTGGTGCTATTTCAACTTGATTTTCAGGTTGTAGAGGATTCACCATTGGTTCAACCAAAGGAATATCTTGGACTTGAGAGACAACAATGTCTTGATGTTGTGACTCATCCAAGATATCATGTTGAATATTTTACTCCTCCCTTTCTAGTGGTATAACAAGATCCGGTAATTCATCAAGTATGATGTCTTTAATTACCATCCTGCTCCCACTTTTCTCGCTATTTTCCAAAAATATAGCACTCCTTGATTCTACAATACTCGATTCCCTATTTGGACAATAGAATCTATAACCTTTAGAGCCTTCTGGATAACCAATGAAGTATCCACTTGTAGTCTTCATATCCATTTTTTTCTCATGTGGGTTATAGATTCTAATCTCAGCTTGACAACCTCAAATGTGTACGTGTTCCAATCTTGGTTTCCATCCCTTCCAAAGCTCAAATGAAGTGGATGGAACTGCTTTTGATGGAACTCTATTTAATATATATACGGTTGTCTTTAGAGCTTCACTCCAAAAAGGATAAAGGCAATAAGGAGTTACTCATCATACTTCGAACCATATCCATTAACGTACGATTCCGTCTTTCGGCAATACCGTTTTGATCCGGTTCATCGGGCATTGAAAATTGATGTTCAATGCCTTCATCCTTAAGAAATCGTGCAAATGGTCCAAGTTTTTGTTCTCCTCCAACATACCTATCATAATACTCACTACCTCTATCTGATCTCACAATTTTAATTTTCTTTTCTAATTGTCTCTCTACTTTTATTTGATAATCCTTAAAAGCATTTATAGCTTTTGATTTTTCAAATAAAAGATAAAGATACATGTAACATGAGAAATCATCTATGAATGAGGTGAAATATTTTTGACCACTAAAACATTCCACAGGAAATGGACCACATATGACAGTATGTATAATTTCTAAAAGATTAGTACTTCTCCTTGACCCTTTAGCATGTTTGTTGGTATGTTTTCCCTTAATACATTCCACACAAACACTATAATCAGTAAAATCTAGAGTATCAATCACTCCATCATTTACTAATTTCTTGATCCTTTTAATGGAGATGTGACCTAATCTTTTATGCCAAAGCATTGATGATCGATCACTATTACGTTTTCGCTTTTTACCAACTACATTGCAAATAAGGAGATTATTTTCAAAATGTGGATCTAAGTGTAATTTATATAAATAGTCCACTAAGCCACATGTACCAATCAACTTGTCATTCTTAAACATTTGGAAAGATGTACTTTCAAATGAAAATTTGTATCCAAGATTACAAAGTCTAGATATTGAAATTAAATTTCTAGAGAATTTGGGTACAAAAAATACATTTTCCAAATCAAGTACATGGCCAGTTTCCAAAATGAGCCGTTGCATCCCAATCGCTTCGACATGTGAAGTCATGCGATTTCCCATATAAACGCTTTGCTCATTTTTTAGTGGCATCCTTGTTTTCAAAAAGCCTTGGATGGAGTTGGAAATATGGATTGAAGTACCAGAATCAATCCACCAAGTGTTAATAGGAACATCAATGAAATTAGATTCATGACATAAATGACATTCAACAATCGAAACAGAATTTATTACATTGAATTGAGTAGACATGAAAGCAGAACTGTCTGCAATAAATCATAACGAGACAACCACAATAAGCAAATAACTCAAGCATAAAACTTAATTCAAAATACTAACTTATTTAATATTTTGATAAATCAATGTACTATCATTACAAGACTTGCTGTGGCTAAAGAATTGTAATATACAATTGATTTATCTTAATAAATGAGACAAATAAATTTTCGAACATTCATTAGAAATTCCGTACCTGTGGGCATTAGAATAACTAACAAAAAAAATATTTTTTCTCATTTTAAAAAAATATGTCCAATTAACTCCATCACTTAATGTAAGTATTGGCATTGTTATCCTAGATGCTGTGGCTACTCTTGGATAACTAACCAATAATTACTCATTACAAGAAAGGATATGTACAATACGAATCGATCAGATGTTGTGGCTATTCCTCCCGATTCAATTATACACACTTATCCGAATACCTTATGATGGAGTTAATCAACCAATCTCCACTATGTAGATGCAATTTGATACCATTAGTTCAAATAATTGAACTTTACCACTTAATGTAATTATTAACATTGTTATCCAAGATGCCGTGGCTACTCTAAGATAACTAGCCAATAATTACGCTTTATCAAAGTAAAACAAATTACAGGTATTGGTAGGATGCTGTGGTTATTCCTCCCAATCCAGTTATACAACAGCCTTTCACATATAAACAAACAGAGAGACTTTTTTTATCAAAAAAACTTAAACTATTCATTCCCATACACGTGATCAGCACTAAAATTTCAAGTGCTTTCTTCCATACACGTGCTTTCCCATGGTAGTCTTACCCCATAGACTCAAAAATGGGCAAGCAGTGGGAGCAAATAAGTTCCGATATTATCAAACGGAGATGAATAACAATAGAAAAACCCAACTTATTTAACAGGGTTCAAAAAAGTTGATTTCTATGTGAAAGATGGATGAAAAAAACATAGAAAAACAATGTTATGTTTTATCTAACCACGTAAATCATGGTTTCCCCAAGATGAGATTTTTTTATAAAGCAAGATAAACTCCGAATGAAATCCAACTGTACTCATACAAAAAAAATCCAAGGTTCTGATACCAATTGATAGATCTAAAAGCCTAATAGATCTATTAACTTAATCAAAAAAAATATTTAAGATACTAAATAGTGTTACCGGAAGCCATCGCAGCGGAAATGAAGTGATGAATGAGATTTCCTTCTCCTTCTCAACTCTTGCCTAATATGCTTGAGTAATGGATCCTCTTGTATTCATTAGTTGAGGGAGAGGGGACCCCAATCCTTATATTTATAATACATGATGGTTACCTATCCATTAAGGTAACCACCAAAGCAACTTCTCAAAGATGCATCCTTTCACAATTAATCATGAGCCACAAAATAAGAAATTAAATAAAGTTGGCAACTACCATATTTGGTAGTTGCATATATAATATTTCTTACAGGTAGCGTATGGGGGCTCGAGGAGTGGGCGGAGGAAGAGGGTGAGGTGAGGGGGTGACAGAGGGAGAGGCGGAGGAGGGCCTGAATGGGGCGGTGGAGGAGGGACGACTGGAGGGGGCTGGAGTAGGTACGACGATGAAGAGCGAGACATCGGAGAGAGTGGCAGCGGAGCTACAGGCGACGAGGAGGTCAAGGAGCAACGTCGGAATGCTCCTGCTGCCACTGCCAAAGGAGAGGAGGAGTGAGGAGAGGAAAATAATAAAAAATGAGTAAACGATAACCTTTGGATGTGGTGTGATTAGATTAACTCGCATGAATGATTGAGTTAATAAACTAATTTAACGAATAATTATAGTGGCTAGAGACAGAGTGATATTGAGGGTTCTATGTGTAATTATGTAATATCGAGGTTATGCATGAAATTATGAAACGACCAAGGTTATGAGTGTAAATATTCCAACAAAAAATTAAAGCAAACTTAATTTCAGTGGTCACATATCATATTAAATAGATAAGATCTGGTACCACATTAAAAATTTTGATTAGGCATTAAAACTGGGTATATATATAGTTCAATGTCCATAGCAACATTTATTAAAATATGGTTTTTAAAGATATGTTCTACTGTTGTACTCTCCTTGTACTCCACATTTGTTGCTTTATAGAAACTTGCATACATTTAGGGTGCGTTTGGTTGGCGGGTTAAGACGGGTTAAACTAGTAGAAGGTAACCCGTTTTTGGATTTTGGTGTTTGGATAGAGGGTTAAACTGAGGGTGGGTTAGAAGTGGGTTTGGGATGATATGATTGTATTGAAGTTTGAAAAAAGTGACTAGTTATTGTGATGTATTTGTATTGAAGTTTGGAAAAGTAAGTAGAAGTTGAGTAGTTTATAATTTTTATATGATATGATGCTATAATATATTATTTTTTGATAGGATTGATGATGTAAAATTGAGTTATTTAATTTTTTAAAATAGAATAAAGCTGGGCCCACGGGGAGAGAGAGAGAGAGAGAGAGAGAGAGAGAGGAATATGGGTTAAGGGGGGTAAAGGGGAGTTTACCCTGGTAGCCGAACGCTACCTTAGTGATGGTGAAGATGGCAACGTTCATTTATCTTTATTTTTCAAAATTTTTACCATTCATCACTGACATTTTAGTACACGAGGTAGCGATGATTAAATTAAAATTTTGAAAAAAAAACAACAATGAATAATCATTGAGTATGGTATGACATCTGATGATATTTGGATGAAAATGACATCCATTGTTAATTTCAAATATAAAATTAATTTTCCAATTAGAAGTATCATCATTGTATATATAACAACGAACAATATTACATGTTCAGATATAACATCGAAATGGGCTATGTAGTTGAGGGATATTATAAGCAACTTACTCACTTGGTCATAGATCTGGCCAAAGGGCTGGGAGCTCGCCCGTCCAGTCCGCTCATGGGTTGGATTTGGGCTTAGAGATTTAAGCATGGGCCAGCCCAGCTCGCAAAAAATAAAAAGTATATAAATATATATCGAATAATACATGTATTAATATGATACGCTTTAAGTTTTTCATTTGTGACACTAGTTTTAAATAAAAATTCAATATTTTTACAAGTCAACTAACATGTAAACTACTTATGTTAGCTATATAAAGTATAAATAGTATTAATAAAATCTTTTATACATATTAAATACTATTAGAAAGTTCAATGAAAAAGAACGAAATGGATCATGGATCGGCCTATGACAGACTTTGGACATAAGTTTTTTAACTTCAATCGGACCCATAGACCAACCTGACATGCATTTTGGCCAGGTGTTCTAGTTGTTCATGTGATGTATTTCAACAACACACAGTCATTGTAAACCCTTCTTGTCTTGTCACGTAATGCAAAGATATCTAATTAGCAACGTGGCGTTTAGGAGACCACATATAATGACAAAATTTAATTTAATTTTTATCATGGGAAAAGTGGGCACCTTTGTTACATAAATATAGCATATGGTGAGAATGTTGTTATGATTACTCCATATAGATAAGAACCATATATATATATATATATATATATATATATATATATATATATATATATATATATATATAGGTAAATGGGGCTGCCCCCAGGGAGTAGCCAACTTGGCTACTCCCACCCCTATTTTTCCGTCATTTTTTTATTTTTTTGGAAAATAAAAATTTGTATATTCATCATTATATCCCTCTCACATTCTACTAAAATTTCGTCAGAAACAGAGACTCCTACGGCCTCCATCCAAACATGGTCGATTTAAAAAATCCTGCGACCGTTAAAAAAATGACGTCTGGATGGAGGGCTTAGGAGTCTCTGTTTCTGACGAAATTTTAATAGAATGTGAGAGGCATATAATGATGAATATACAAATTTTTATTTTTCAAAAAAATAAAAAAATTAGGGAAAAATAGGGGTGGGAGTAGCCAAGTTGGCTACTCCCTGGGGGCAGCCCCATTTTACCCATATATATATATATATATATATATATATATATATATATATATATATATATATTATAGGGCATATCCAGAGAGCACTGTGCTCATTTGAGGTTTTTTGAGCACCAAACGTGGGCTCGCCACGTGTATGTGATGGTTCTATTTGAAAGGGGACGGTTTTGGTAATAGCAATGTACTTTGCATTATTAACATAATAGGAATTCGAGTTAAATCATTTCCATAAAAATAGGTGGTCGGTTTTAGTAAGATAAAAAAAATACACATTTTAATTATTACCAGCATTCGATCTATTTATGGAATGATCATTCCACGTATAGATATGTAAACTTCTAAATTACTGATTATAGTTATTGATTGCGCCAGTTACTAATGTCCATACAATAATTACTGATTACAAATATGCATATTACTGAACGTATTATGAATGTTACTGAAGTTATAACGTTCATATAGCAATTACTAATTACAAATGCCATACTGAATGTTATTGAACTCTTTGTAATTGTTACTGAACTCCCAATTCATATGAATGTTACTTGGCTAATTACAAATGTCCATACTGAATGTTACTGAACGCATTATGAATGTTACTGAAGTCATTGTAATTGTTACTGAAGTTATAGTTACTAAAATCCATACATCAATTACTGGTTATGTAATTACTAGTGTCCATACAATATTTACTGATTACAATGTCCATATTACTGAACCCATTCTGATTGTTACTGAAGATGTTATTTTATTATTACTGATCTCATAATAGCCATTACTTGAGAATTGTATATACATTACTGAACACACAACAAAAATTACTTGAGACTGTATATATATTACTTGAGTACTGTCTCTAAATTACTAAATTGTATTTAAATTAAAAACACATATGGAAATTACTGACCATTTGTTATGGTTTTACTGACTTCACAATAGGCACTTACTTGACCATTGTATTCATATTACTAAAATATGTACCATATAAACATGTGCTATAAGATATAGATATATACATTACTGAACAAACAACAAAATTTACTTGAGATTGTATATATATTACTTGAGTACTATCTCTAAATTACCAAATTCTATTCAAATTAATAACACATATGGAAATTACTGACCATTTGTTATGGTTTTACTGACTTCACAAGAAGCACTTACTTGACCAGTGTATTCATATTACTGAAATATGTACCATATAATCAAATGAATGTAAATTACTAACCATTGTTTGGATATTACCAATCTCGCAACAACTATTTACTTGTCTATTGTATATATGTTACCGATTCCATTTGAATATGTTACGCACAATATATAAGATGTTACTTATCGTTCTTACAAATAGGACGATGATCTATAAGTTACTTACGTAATTTAACAAGTTACTTGTTATACACATCATGTTAATGATATTAATACAAAATTTACTTATATTAAAACAAAGATTGTCTGATTATATCTAATGATATCATTTTCAAAAGATGGAACAACATAATATCGTGTTCTGTGGATGTAAACTTCTAAGCAATCATATTGCTTTCATGATCTAAATATAATTGATAGCCACCCATCATCGTTCCTTCTCATATGATGTTCTCACGATCGAAATCCAACCAAGAATCATCATTCGTCATTTCTTCTGAGACTTCATGATCCAAATCCAATGACAAATCGAGCATCGCGTTTGAATCTGAAATCGAAAATATAAAAACAAACGATTAAACTAAGATCATAATATGAACCAACAATGACAACTCACGAGCAAAAATAAGAGGAAACATAAATTTTGCAACGATGATTGATTAAAAAAAGTTCTACAAAAATACCTTCGAAGAACGAAGCTCCTGCAATTTCAGAAGCTTGGTCATCGCGCGAGCTCAACAAGAATATGTTCGAAATGACCATAACAAACACAAAATATTAGCGTACTCTAATTTTAGAAAGTCTGAAAATACCATTTTTAAATAGACACCAAATATTGTGACTTGTGACGTGATCTTAAAATTTAGGGATTGATATTGGTAATTCAACGGCTGTGACGATGGGCTCATTCCATTCAAATGGGCACAGTGCTCTCTGGATAAATTCCTTATATATATATATATATATATAAGAGGCACTTCAAATGAGGTGGGGACTCACCAATATTGTGGTGAGCCATCGAGTAGATTCGTCAGATCTCAATCTGACGGTTGTATCAAAAACCTCATCCAAAAGGGCATTTTCGTCATATTAATTTCATTAATTTCGAGTTTCATTTATTGGTTTCAAATTGCCATTCTAAGCTTTTCTCGATTTAATATTTTCATAAATGCCTTTATTTATTAATTTCCGATTTTGTTCCAAATGATCTGCAATCAAGCATAGTTTTGTAAAGTACAACGAGTTTTCGTGAAATATATTTTACTCTTTGTAAATTTCATTAATGATTTCATTTTATTACTGTAATTTCATTTTGTAAATGGTTGTATCAGTTTTGTAAATGTGTACGTTCATTTTGTAATTCCAGCGAGTTTTTGTAAGAGTATTTTTCCTCTTTGTAAACTTCAACTTTTTTGTAATTGTGTATGTTTATTTTGTAAAAAATTCATGAATATTTGTAACTGAATCTCACTCCTTTGTAAAAATCACGCATGTTTTCCATTGCGTTAAAGTTCAATTGCCATACATGTTTTCGAGTCCTGCAAAATAGAGAAAAAAATAATGAGATTTGTAAAATAAATAAATAAATATGTAAATTTGAATATCAGTTAAGTAAAATTATTGTACGATAATGTAACTGAATCTCCCTCCTTTGTAAGAGTGTTTGATCACTTTGTAATTAGACGCTCTTTTGTAAACTGATTTGATGTGTGCCTCCGCCATGCCCCTTATGAGTGTTGGTGTCGCCGAACCCCTCTATCGAAGCCTAGAGGCGTTGCATGGAGGAGTATGATGGTGTCGTCGAACCCCTCCTCCTCTTTATCTTTCTCCTCCGATCCTGCAAGTTAAAAAAATTTAAGAAGTAACATTATCTAGATCCATGGTATCGTCGCGTACCTGCTCCATCATTGCACGTCGCCATCATGAGGGGAGCCACCATCATCCTCATCGTGCACCGCCATCGGAGGGAGAGTTGCACGCGCCGAGATAGAGAAGAGGAGACAACCACAACCTCGCACAACATCTCCTTCTTCCGCATCTTCTGGACGATCGCATGGAGGAGGATGTTGCTGCCGCCGACAGTCGATCCCACGCACAAGAGAGAGGGTGCCTCCGCTGGACAATCGCACGTGTGAAGGGAGAGAGAGAGGGAGATTAGGCAATTTAGTTGTCACATTCTATATTTAGAATTTGACAAATGACCAAAATAGGTTTTTACCATTAAAGTAATGTAATTAATGTGTCATTTATCACAACCGTGTGATTTAAATTAAATGGATGAGATGGAAGGCTCACCACAAAAGTGGTGAGAGCCCGCCTCATTTGAAGTTTCTCCTCTCTCTCTCTCTCTCTCTCTCTCTCTATATATATATATATATATATATATATATATATATGGGGGTTTTCAAATAGGAGTTGGTCCTTCCATCTTTAAGGAAGGCCAACGATCGTAGCCGTTATATTCAGATCTAAAGGCGTCATCAATTTATTTGTCCAAAAGGGCATTTTGATCATCATCTTTTGCATTAATTATGCATGTCAATTAATATTTCGAAATACTAAATTTAACTAGTTTTATTTTTGGTATTTTTTCAATACCATATTTAAATAATGTTCAGTTTTGTGATGCATGACATTACGTGGGACATGCTCACGTATTTTTTAAATCCATGTTTCCTTTTATAACGATTGCATATTTTTGTAGAATCCGTGGTTCATAAAAAAATTCATCAGTTAATTGTAAATTTTGCATGGTTCTTTGTAGAATATAATTCATATTAGCAATTGATGTGTGGTTCTTTGTAACGATTATATGTTTCTTTGTATAATAAAATTTGTATGGTTATTTTTAAAAATACGGTAGTCATTCATGCTTAATTGATGAGGATACACAAACCAAATATATATAAAACATATCTAAATGGTATAATGCACATAGAAAATGTGTAATGCACATCAAATATACAAGATATATAAAAATTTCAATTTTCATTCGCAGTCAATTGATTTGTAAAAATACATAACAAATATGTGTAATACATATCAAAAATGTATAATACACATTAATATTGTATGATACACATCAATATTGTATCAAACTGCGAATCGTTCTTCATCCAGGACTGGTTGCAGCACCGTGTACACGCATCGTCATCCGGGCTACATGTTGTCGTCGTTGTTTTGCATGAAGGTCTTCCCGAAGAGCCGTAACATCATTCCCTGGCAACTACACATGTCATAGACTACTTCCTTGCCGATAAGTTCGCGCATGATGCTAAAAATACAGAAACATGACAATTAGAACTAAGTGGAAGAGGTCGTGCATCATTCCCTGGCAACTTCTTATTCGTTCACGATTCACCATGATTTACCATCAACAAAGATATTAGGATATCAAAAACATTAAAAAGGTCACAGGCATTAAAAACATTACTCACCTGGTCACAAACATCTTTGAAGAGGTCGCGCTCTGCCGTCGTGCTCGTCGTCCTCTTCCCCACACCGCCCTCAACACCAGAGAATGATGCCTCATCCCGTCAAAATATTTAGGGTTTCAAAATTTGAATAAGCAATTAAGTTGACATTAATGAAGAAGATAATTGAGGTTATTACATTCTATATTTAGATAATGTATAAAGACGAAAATGGATTTTTATTTAATTTATAAATAGAATTAATATGTCATTAGTTCCGACCATAAGATCAATTACGAATGGCTGAGATTGATGGCCTTCCTAATGGATGGAAGGACCATGTCTCATTTGAAATATATCCTATATAGAAATATATCCTCTATATACACAGGGTAAAATGGGGCTGCCCTCTAAAGGGGAGCTAACTTGGCTCCCCCGCCTCATTTCGCTCGATTTTTTTATTTTTTTTTTGAAAATTGCTTCCTTGGATTTTCATCAATATATCATGTCATTCAAATTTCTCATGAAACAGAGATTCCGATAGCTTCCATCTACACGGGGTCGTTTTTAGCAATTCTGTTATCGTTAAAAAATGACTGTATGGATGGAGGTCGTAGGAGTCTATTTTGCACGAATGAATGACATAATATAGTGATATAGTGATGAAATTCTACGGAAGAAATTTTCAAAAAAAATAAAAAAAATCGGATGAAATGAGGTGAGAGGAGCCAAGTTAGCTCCCCCAGGGACAGCTTTATTTAACCCATATATATATATATATATATATATATATGGCTTATCCAATGAGCCTTGTGACCATTAACGTTTCAATGAGCACCCATTCTGGGCCATACACGTGTATTAGCAATAACAATATTTCTAATTATAGGCTACCGCATATTTAAAAAAAATCCTATATTTTCTATTATACAACGTCCTTAAAAATTGGAAGACGGTTTTGGAAAGAAACGATTCAAATAAATGATTCCACGCGGATGATTAAGTATCAAAACGCTATGATAGTAATAAATATAATTCGGTCAAGTAAATGCTTATCGTGAGATCAGTAATATCAAGGTAATGATCAGTAATTTACATCCAAATAGTTACATTGTACAGAATTTAGTAATATGTATAAAATGGTCAAGTAAATGTGTGTTGTGAGATCAGTAATAACATAACAACTGGTTAGTAATACCATTGTCTATGTAATGTGCATTGCATTAACAAATAGTTACTTTCTTACTTGAGCAATGCCCATGACTTACTGATCATTACTTTGTTATTACTGATCTCATAGTAGCTATTACTTGAGAATCATTCTCATATTATTGAACATGTGATATAAGACATAGATATATACATTACTGAACACAAACAATAATTTACTTGATAACTATATATATTACTTGAGTATCATCTTTAAATTACTGAATTCTTTTCAACGTAATAAAATATATGGAAATTACTGATCATTTGTTATAGTTTTACTGACTTCACAACAAACACTTACTTGTCCATTGTGTATATTACTGAAATCTGCACCATGTAATAAAATGAATGTAAATTACTGACCGGTTTGGATATTACTGACTTCACAACAAGTACTTACTTTTCCTTTGTGTATATATTACTGAATTCTGCACCATGTAATAAAATGAATGTAAATTACTGACTGTTGTTTGGATATTATTGATCTCGCAACAACCTTTTACGTGAACATTGTCTCTAAATTACTGAATTCTATTCAAAGTAATAATACATATAGAAATTACTGACCATTTGTTATGGTTTTACTGACTTCACAACAAGCACTTACTTGACCATTGTGTATATATTACTGAATTCTACAACATATAATAAAATGAATGTAAATTACTGACCGTTGTTTTAGATATTACTGATCTCGCAACAACTATTTACTTGTTTATTGTATATATTACTGACCTGAGCATTTGGATCTCGATTTTCTGCAAGAAATCATCGATTCGAATGTTTTCTTTCCGAAACGATCTTCCTTTTTTTAGGACGCGATATAATTGGAATACCACTTATTGTTAAATCGCTTTGCATATTAATCTCCTTCCAAAAACAACATCCTTCGAAATAGGTAACCACTCAATTGGTAATACACGTGTGTGGCCAATAAATGGTGCTAACCGAAATGCTAATGAGCTCTGTGCGCATTGGATAAAAATCCTATGTGTGTGTGTTGGACATCAATATAACTATAATATTTGATTGTTTTAACGTGCTGCGAGATGACGAGTCGCTAAATACGATGTTTAATTTGGTCACGTTGTAGCACGTGTACTTAGCGATTCGGTCAGAACCGAGAGAAGAATCTCCGTGAAGAGTGTCTCGGCTTAATTTATATCCCGGGCAAGTCCGGGATCGAACACATGGAGGCAAAGGAACAACTTTGGGTTAATTTGAAAATTAGGTTTTAGATTTCCAGTGCGGTTTTTTTATAATTTTTCTATACAAAAACCAAAGCAAATGCAAAATGCGGGTGAATTAAGTACTAAGAAATCACACAACTTAGCCAAATTAATTTTAATGTCAAATTAATCCAATTCAGCCAAATTATATTTTTCCTAGAGTCCTAATCCAGAGATGAATGCAAGGTACTTTTTTTGGAATTTTAGGGGTTAAAATGCAACAAGGAAATATGCACACTTTTTATGGGTTTTTTCGCAATTTCTCACACAAACAGTAAGCAAAAATCATGAATATTTTACTGGAATTAAAACATGATGCAAGGAAGCTACATTAATATTTTTGAAATTTTTTGACAATATATGAATTTTTTATGGATGTTTTAGTAAAAATAGAGTGACAGTGAGTAAATAATTCCTAATAAATCCACAATAGCAAGTTGATCCGATTGTGAATTATCCCAAAAAGATATTTTCAAGTAGAATCCAGGAGACTTGAAATTTCGCAAAAAGGATATACGTGGATTTAATTAAAAATCAAATACTAAAAACACTCTACAATTTATTTCATGCAAAAGACAACTCCAATGGACGTGAAATTTGGATTTAACTTTATCACATTTCAAGGCATCATATATAATTTTTGTGGAATTTTTAGAGCAACTTCGTGTGAGATATAAATTTAAGATCACCGATTGGGTAAAATATGCAATATTTCAGTTGAACAATTTAATTTAATTGCCCAAAGACCACAAAAATATAAGTAAATGTCCACAATGTACAGAATTAGTTGCTCAACATACAAGTATTTTTCATTGAACAAAAAGATGCATAAACGAAGTCCAAATTAAAAGGAGAACACAGGTGTATTTGTGCAAATACAAAAGCTGAAATTGCAATGTAGAATATGTACAGGGACCCTTTCGTAATTACAAAAACTATAAATAAAGAAAATGTAATTTGTACAATAAAATAATTCACCTTCTTCTTCCCTGAGATGTACGAAGGAAGTGGAAGAACCCAAAAGAAGGGTTGGTCGGCGGCGGGCTGAGGCGGAGGAGGTGCCGCTCGCGCGCGGCCGCGCGGTGGACGAGAACGGAGGGGACGGCGAGGAGGGCGCGGAGGTCGAGGCGGGGACGCGAACGGCGGTGAGGGGGCGGAGGTGCTCGCAGTTGGCGGCGGCACCAGCCGCACGCGGAGGCTGGTGTGGGTGACGGCGGCGCCTGCTGGAAGGGGGGGAGGGCGGCGCCGCGCGTCGTGTGGCTAAGGAGAGCGGGGAGGCGGCGGGCGGCGCCGCTGCCCGTGGAGGAAGGAGGGGCGGCGGGCCGCTGGCTGCTGCCCCGTTTTTTTTTTGTTTTTTTTTTGATTTTTTTGCTGTTGTGTTAAACAAAACAACACAAAAAAAACTTTTTTTTGTTTTAATTTTTTTTAATTTTTTTGTTTTGTTAATTAGAGGATGTACATGATGGAAAAAAATGTGATGAAATAAAATGTGGTGGGGTGATGGCATTGTGATAAAGAAGTGATGAAATTAGAGATGATGATGGTGGTGGTAATGTGATGTGCTTAAAAAAATTGCAAAGATACTAATGATGATAAGATGAAAAGAAAAATTACCTACGATGGACGGATGCCTATGATGTGCTCTCGTGAGCACGGTCTTCGCTCAAATCGCCGGCGTGCGATGAGCTCGAGCAGCGCGCGGTTGCGGCTGCGATGTTGGCAAAAAAACCAACGGATCTCACCGGAGAGAGGGCCGTCGTCGCTCGACCATGGTTGTGTCGCTGTCACCGACTCAACTCTGAGAACTTGGCTCTCCTCACATAAAGATGGATCAAAGGCAAAAATGAGGAGAATGACATGTATATAAAGATGATGGAATGAGAGGTTATTGAAGTGGTGGAGTTGAATGGGAAGTTGTATTATTAATGGAGTTGAATGGGAAGTTGGGAAAAAATGGTGGAATAATGGAGTTGAATTGGTGGTTATTGTAGAGAATGAAATTTAAATAATAAATAAATAGATAAATAGAGTTGGCTACTTTAAATACAATAAAATAAAGAGAGAAGACAAATAGTGGAGAATTTACAAAAGAAGACAACACACCATGTACAATTTTTGTTTACTTTTCTAATTTGTATTTTTTTATCTTTTTAGTAAGAGATATTTACAACAGAAAAATACTATAAAATAATATAATTAAAATACAAAATAATCATGATATTTTTGTATTTTTAGTAATTATGAAAGATACAATAAAAATTAAAGAAAGAATGAATATATACAAGGTATACAATGTACATCTAGGTCCCAAAACTCAACTTTTGCAAATGAGCTCCGATTTTAATGAAACCACTTCCGTTGGATAGATAATTTTCTAACTTGAACTTTAAAAGTGAGTTTGGTGAATTTGGAGTTCATACGGAGCGGGAATTTAGCTTGGAAGTTGGTCTTTACGGCTTTTTCCCATTGGGATCTAGGAGTATTTATTTGAGGTAAAATTTGTTTTGTATTTTTGTATTTTTATGTACATTGATATGAACATGTTGGAGAAAGAATTAGCCAAAAAAGAGTTGGCATGAAATTATTAAAAATACATAAAGTTTTGGGCTATTTACATGTATAAAACTCCTTTGATTTTTCGGCTTCTTCTTTTTTTTATTGTTAATTTATTTTGTACAATCTAATATACAATAATTCATGTATTTTATTTACAAGAGTCATTTTGTTAATTTAATGAATTTACGTACATTTTTATGAGTTTTTACTCGGGGATTTTGCTAAGATCAAGATATTGAGATGATGAATCGTGGATTCATCACCCCCCTATACTTAAACTTTGCTAGTCCTCGAGCAAATAAAGAATGAATAAGTTGGATTAACCCCTGACTGTGCATGTGAATAGATGAGGGTGTGCTGAAAAATTAAGTTTTATTAATAGAAAAATAGTAACTTATTAATCTTTCATATCTACATATATCAATGGTACTAACAACTTGCATGTTAGAAGCTAAGTCAAAATGTTGAACCCACTATAGTTCAAAGTGTGTTGAGGTATTTATTTACAGATGCTAAATGTCAACAATTAAATACGAGCTATTTCAGTAGATAATGGTACCTGAAGAAGTTTAGTATATTTATCCAAAATATTTACAAACCCATTTTTTATACTTAAAAAAAGGATTAAAATTTGACTAGTAGAAAATCCAACACAATCAACTTTCTTATCTTATTAGTAAAAAAACCAAGTTGAAACAAACTTTCTTATCTTATTAGTAAAAAACAAAGTTGAAACAAATCTTAAAGATAGAGTACCACATCGTTACTTTTTAAAATAATGAAATTAGGTGTATAGTTCATTGACTTTAGTGTATTTTTTTCATCATTTTGTATAGGCAAAGGAATGATGTACCCGGCATGTCTAGATAAGAGGATCAGATAGTTTCCTTCGCTTAGTCTAACGATTTTCACAAAATGAAAAGACATGACATGAGAACAAACATTGAAATGATTTTTCAAGATTTCATTTCATTAATTTCATGTAATTCATGACCGCTTATTTTGGAGGTTACAAGGTTAAGAAAAGTTAATATTGCATCGTAATTAAGTGGTCAATGGTTAAACCCCCACATACTTAAACCCCTCCATGAAAATATTTTCTCAAGAGAAGAACCCCTCAAATTAGAACTCCAAAACTCTACCTTCGAATTTCTCCACCTCCAAACTATTGTGGAGATCCACTCCGGACATGTCCCTTACATTCTATTAACTCATCGTTATATCTCCCATTCATCATTCATCATCTCCAATGCTCCATCTTCATTTGATGAACTCACATCTTACTTCCTACCTACCAATGCTTCATCTTGGTCTTCCATATTTGTCATTTTACAAGAAACTGACATCTCTTTTCATGATAATTATTCTTATCTATGCTTCTTTGACAACACATACTTTAAAAAAGTTAGGTTTCCCTAGATAATAAGTGCAAACTCCCATTTACTATTGGTTCCGATGCCAAGGTCGAAGCATAGTGAGACGTGAGGATCGTCGAATGTTGTAGTGAGAGGAACTTCATCTATAATGGGTGATTCGAGCTTGGGAGAGGGAACGGGGATCAAAAAAACTTATAAAAGCTTCTTCTATTTATTCGAGTAGGTTCAACATATTCAGACAGGTTTCGACACAACAAAGCTTGCACCTCCTCCTTCACTTATCAAGTAATAATTGTGTCGTTAAAACGCAAGAGAAGACCAAACTACTCCACCTCCTCAATCTAACCTACAAAGTTTTTTAAGTGCATACAATGATTTAATGATTTAATGGATCCTTCTATTAGAAGTTATATGCATATGGTGCCTACTTCCTAATTCTTCACACCATGTCATTGTAGTAAAGCACAAATATCAACCAACACAATGCCATTTTACTAAGATGACATTCATGCTAAATAAGCACATAAAAATACCTCGGATGGAATTTTGAGATCGAGGAGAAAATGGAACATAATAGAATCAAGAGAAGAAGTTTTACAGACAACACAAAGGGTTTGTTTGGTTGCTGGTTTGGGACGGGTTGGGGCAACCTGATGTGAATAGTAGCTATTTGGTTGGTTATGAGGGTTGGAAAGAGTTAGAATAAAGAATGTAATGTGATGCCACTATGATTTGTGATGGAATTCCAACCCAAAAATGGATAGGGCAAAATAGATTACTCGAGGTAACCCGGTTACGAAACGGACCCAATGAGTTTCTTTCAAAAAAACATAAGAGCTCAACTTCAACATCAAGGAAATCCAAATGATATTTAAGAAAGTTTTCAGCTTGGATGATGAAGCTGGAGATCCCAAGAGATAAGGATCAGAAGGTGAGAGTCCAATCTTCTTTGGTATTAGCTCTAATCATTACTTTTTAATTTGAATTCTATAAAAAAATACTATTTTGGGGTTAATTACAAAAAAGGCTCCAGTTACGTCGATTCACAGTTATGTGCATCATCTTTGAAATGTAACAAAAAAGGGGGTTTGATCAAATTTTCTATATCAAATATATATTCTTTTTCAATTTTTCTGTATACATGTTATGGTAGAAAAGAAGAAAAATATGGAATTAACAAATATGAATAATTGTTTGGTAACTAGGATCATATTTTTTAAAATACAGAAATATCTAGAGTATATATATTAATAGGACATGTAAAATTTACCCTACATCTTCTATTGCCAATTATCTTCTTAAATTTGTATAAAAATATATGATTTTACTCATCAATGTCTATAATGTTACAAGAGAAAACATGATGTAATATTTAATGTTGAATTATCATTTTATAACTTGACTATTATTAACATGCAAATAAGCATTTTGTTTTATTGCAAGTTATTTTATATATAAGTCAGGTTATTAAAGAATTTACTTTTTACATACGGAATGGAAAAATATTTCAAATGAGTAGGAAGTTTAGATCCATCTATATCCCAAAGATGTAAAGACAAGAAAGTTGAATCAAGTAACAAGCGTATATGTTAAAAAGTTACTACAGATCTTGTGGTAGATCTGGATTTATTTGAGACCAAAGATATCTTCTTGTGATCCTAATGATCGAGATCTTATAAGAAGATCTTATCTTCAAAAAGGTCATTATCAACCTCAAAGTCATAATTTTCACAAAAGAGTGATTGAGGATAAATAAAGACGATTCAATCAAAACTGGTTTACCGAGTACAAAATACAGCCAGAGTATAGTATACAAGAACATGCTGCTTATTGTCTTTACTGTTACTATTTATTCATATCAGAATATAATGGTTAGAGCAGAGGAGAAATTTTTGTCACAAAAGGCTTTAGGAATTGGAAAAGGAAGGAAAATTTTTATGAACATGATGGTAACTTTCGAAAGAGCACAATCATTCTTATAATTTCGAAAACAACACAATCATATTATTACATCGATGAATACATTATTATATTTTTATATGTGCCCCTCCTAATTACAATCTTGACTCCGCCCTTGGTGCCAACTACTTTCATGTTCGAAGCCACATCAAATTAAATTGATGTACCAAACCATAATAGATCCATGGAAGGTAATACCTTAAGAAAATCCAAAGTCTTTTTTTTTTTAATTTTAAGTCAATTTGTAATATTGAAGTTTTAGTCTATATACCTAAAAGTCTTCACCAGGGTTTAAAAAACCGGACCGGACCGGTCGGTCGGACCGGTTGGACCGGGAACCAGCCCTGACCCGGTCGGTTCGGCCGGTTTTAGGTAATTACTTTTTAAAAAAAAAGAAAATAAAAAATCGGGTCAGACCGGTGGTCGGACCGGGTTGACCCAGGCGGTTGGACCGAGTTGACCCGGATTGACCCGGATTTGATGGTTTGGTATATTTTTAAAAAATAAAGGTTTAAATAATGAAATAATAGGTTTTTATCACTTGTACCCTTCTTAAATTCTACAATTTCAATTATGTCCCTCTCTTTTTTGGAATATAACTTGTGCCACTACTTTCTTAGGGTAATTTTCTAAAAGCAACTATAAATAAAGTATTACAATATTATATTCATATATAATGCTAGAAAATGTGACTACCTTTGTAGAGTTTTATTCAAAATAGACAATCATGTTTTTATATTGAAAGATTTGACATTTTAAATGATTATCTCATTGATATATAAATACATATTCACATATATCTATCCGATTTTATCGGTTCAAAAAACCGGTTCGACCGGTCCGACCAGTAAATTAAGCCCGGTCCGGTTTTTTCCGAGTTGATATGAATGATGATGTCATGCTGACATCATCACCGATCCGACCGATTTGGACCGACGGTCCGACCCGGTTGGACCAAACCGAAGACTAACCGGTTCAATGTCCGGTCCGGTTTTTAAAACGTCGGTCTTCACTAACTCGAGTTCCACCCTTTACATTAACTTAGGACCAAATTCTACGCTGTCTATTACCAAACTTGTTGACAATATTAACTGACCAATTAAATGCATAGATAATTACATACACCCCCAACTTGCATACTAATAATAATGCATTCCTTTTTAATAAATAGTTGTTTGAATCTCTTTGTATTTATATTCTCAATTCATGAACTGGTACACACAAAGGATGCACATTTACACTATTTAAAAGCAAACCAATTTGATTAATCATTTAGGATTGACATCTTTGGTAATTTTTATTATTTTTAGATCATATCCTTCGCCTATAAAACGACCTCCTATATAGCCGAAACCAACACATCAACTCGGTCATTCTCTAAGTTATTCAGCGGTAAGTTACTCAACAAGAGCCTAAAAAAATCTTGTGTGTTTGAGCGTGTTTGTACGTGTGTATATGGTTAAATGGGGCTACCTTATGAGGGGTAGACAAGTTGCCTCATTCAACCCTTTTTTTTATTTTTTTGTGAATTTTTTAATGATATGTGGGGAGATTAAATTAGACTAATAAGAGTAATACAAGTTTCAATTTCACGAAATACAGATATTAGATATTTATGAGACCGTTAAATTTGGATAGTCTTGATGAATAGGATAAGAATCTCAAATTTAGTTGACTTTTGAACGAGAATATTATGATACTAGGTGATCTAGATTCTAAATTACCCTCAAATGTCATTAAAAATATCTTTAAAAAATAAAAAAGAAGAGTGGCTTAACTAACTTAAATATTGCACATGGGCTAGATCCATTTTTTCCTTGTATGTATGTATGTATGAATGAATGAATGTTTGTGTGGGTATGTACGGATGTATGTGAGCATGAGTGTGTGTGTGTGCGTGCGTGTGTATATCATACACACACAGAGATGGAAGATTCAGATTAGATGGAGTTCGTCGTGCATGTTATTTAAGTATTTTCCATATTTTACACTCGTTGTTTAGCTATAAACTCAATAAGTAAGTAATATCATTACATGTACATGAAGATAGAATTACGAAAGTATTATTATGTCATAGTATCGATTTATAATAAGTCAATCTATGAAGTTGAGTGCCCGACCTAGGTTAGCTGGAGTTGTTTACTCAAGGCTTGAATCCAAAGACTTGGCTCGTTGCGAACGACCTTTTTCTCCAAGCAAGATGCTTCTTTCCAAACGGGTCCATACGACCCGTTAAGGACGATCTTCTGCAATGTGTTGTGCAAGCTCATAAGGAGAGAATACTCTATAACAATAAACCTTACATTGCTTAGCGTACATTGTACATCATTTTTTTAACATTGAAGATCACATCGAGCGAACGGATCGGATCGGGCTTGAGAGAGAAATCATATGAACGGATTTAGACCTGTAGTTTGGGTCGATCCGATGCATTTCAAATTTAATCTTGAGTCGGATTAAGTTAAGGAAGTCAGAATTCAAATAGGTTGGACCAAATCAGCCAGTATACTGAAGTGATCGGTCCGACCCGATGTTCAACCCTCAATCATGATGTGATAAGACACGTTGCCTTTGGAATATGCGCCGATTGGTCAATTCTTTGCTTTTTTTATGACTGCCATTTTTAAATTTATTTTAATATGCTCAGATGCTCCCTCTCGCTTAAATTATTGAAAAATATTGACGTGAAGCACATGCTACAAACAAAAGAGAAATTATTAAAAAAATCGAATAAAATAGTGAGCATCTAATTATATGTCTGAGTGGGTCACATGGGCCACTCGAACCTGTTGTCCCCGTCGTCACGTTGGGATTGGGCACGTATATTGTATTATACTCGTATTATATATCTATACGCGTATTTTCTATTGCAATTTGATGATTTGTACAAAAGGGATGCAAACAAATCGAGGCGTATGTATGTATGTTTTTAGTAGAGATGTTTTTGTGCTTCTAATTTCGCAGTTACACTTATGTTTACGGATACAAACAAAAAAATATATGTCCGTATCCATCTCTATATCCCTTGTATACAGATTGGTCATCCATATCTATATTTGTTTGGGATTTTTATCCGGCAGACCCTGAAATCTTTTGCAATTACCGCTACGACCTTTGAAACATCGTAATTCCTCCCTCGACCCCGTAAACTTGCTCCGTCTTACCCAACAAACTCTGCCGTCAATTTTAACTATATCTGAGCCAGTTACTTGGGTTAGTCTTGAGTCAACCTAACTAATTTACTAACCAATATAATAAAAAAGAATAGAAAAAAAAATCCTCGATGGGGAAGCAGGGGAGCTCCATCCGCCGGAGGGGGAGGGGGGGGGGCTGGGAGCTCCATTGGGCGCGGGAAGGAGCATCGACGCGGTATAAGTGCTACTGCAAGGACAGCAGTAGACTTTGCTGACCGGCTATGGGGTTTTGTGAATCCGAAGAGGAACGACAACAGGGAGAGGAAGTGGCAGCTCAGGGAAGATCTGGTCAAAAAGTGGGTTAAGCTGCAAGTAGTCCTCGTCGAAGCTCGCGAAGCTGCTGCACAGATTCGACATGGATCCGAGAGTGAGGGGATTTCTGGGGTCGTGTGCGCCAGCGCTGGTGACCATGGGCAAGGAGAGGAGGCCCACAAGGAAGTCGATCACGTCTTTGGTGGCCTCCGCGAAGAGGACTTTGTTGGACCTCTTGTCGATCAGCAGCTTCATGCTCAGCTTCTCTTCCTTGCCGCCTTTGCTGCTGCTGCTGCTCGCCATGGGGCAACAGGGGGAGGGGGGCTGGGAGCTGCGGCAGGGGGTGGAGGGCGGGAGCACCATCGGAGGTCGGGGGGCGGGGCGGTGCCCGGGAGGTGGGGGAGCAGCATCGGGCAGCGCGAGGGGTTGCAGCGGCAGGGGGTGAGGGGCGGGAGCACCATCGGCCCGGGGGTCGGGGGTCGGGGGGGGGGGGGGTGCCCGGGAGCTGGGGAGCAGCATCGGGCGGCGCGAGGGGGTTGCAGGTAGCGTCGTCGGCGGCAGGGGAGCCGAGAGCACATCGGAGGGGCGGCGCGCGGTGGTGGGGGGCAGGGGCTTGAATAGGGGACCTGGGCTGGGGTGCGGGCGATGATGGAATGGCATTCAACGTAAATTTACTAAACAAAATGGGTATAACATAAAAAACATAACGGAATTCGGTTACTTTTAACGGATAAATGAACGGGAGTTAACCACAGGGTTTGTAGGGTAAGGGTTAACAAGTTTACAGGGTCGAGGGAGGAATTACGATGTTTCAAAGGTCGTAGCGGTAATTGCAAAAGATTTCAGGGTCTGCCGGGTAAAAATCCCTATTTGTTTTGTAATGCGGATACAGATATGAAAACCAGTTTGATATCCACAAACATCCATATCTGTATATGTATATCTTGTTTTTATATATAAATACAATGGGTTCAATGAGGTTGCCCTCTACCTGTGCCGTCCCTGACATTTCATGGGCCCTAGGCAAAAGAGAAGAAAAGGGTCCCTATAAAAAATAATTTATTTTTTTAATTTGTAAATTTCTTATAAATAAAATTCTTTAAATTTTAAAAAGAACTATGTGTATTTATGATCAACGAGCATTAAACAATAAATAATGAATTAAAATTATAAAAAATAATTTCTACAATCGAAATAGACATCTATGGATATACTGCAACTCAAGGAACGTAAATACGGCCAAAAGGTATGGGAAATAGCTAGCAAACAAATGTACGATATTTTTTTAAGTTAGGATTTTTGAGAACGTTCAAGCACATAAGCACATATATATCTATTGACTACAATAACAAAAATATTTAAAAATTAAGAGTTTCATCTCTGTTTTCTATATCATATGGGTCCAAAAAATATGGTTAGAGAATAATAATATTCAAGGAAGAAGCACTAAACAACTAATTACAATAAAAATAACACATGATATAAACAACCAATAAAATCATAATTATGGAAAAAATAATCAAGTCATCACTTTTTTATTTGACAGTTGTAATCAAGCCAAGCGGATAGTTTCTATTTACAATCATAGATCCAAACTTATATATGTTAATAAAATAACTTCTCAATCACAACTAGCATTAATCTTGAAACTTAAATTAATAATAAAGATTTAGTTTTACAAAAAACAAAATAAGTTACCTAAAAAAATTATTTGATGGTTATTCACAATCTAAGCATAAAATATTCTTACCACAAATATAAAACTGATTATAATGACAATAAAAACTTTGAAAAAGGAAACACATGTCCTGTGATTGAGAATTTTTTTTGATGAAAAAGAGGGTGTCCTCCCTAGGTGGGAGTCACCACAAAAATATTACATTACTAAAACTTTACAAAGAAATTTACCTTGAATTCCAAAGGCTTATCAATGCCTTACAGTGAGCAACAACATTCTCTGGGTAAAATATCTGATTATTAAAAAGAAGGTCATTTCTTGCGAGCCATATTGCCCATAGTACGCTGAAGGGTCTTGCAGCATCGTTAGTTGAGTTGCCTCCTATCCTTTTCACCCCTTCCCAAAAATTCAGTAGACCACTTGCATCCACCCACGAGATTGCCAATACACTCCAGACCTTCTCTGAGAAAGCACAGGTGAGAAAGAGATGCTCCAAGGTCTCTGCTTGTTCCCCACATCTGTCACAAGTTGCGTCCTGGAGGCCTAGCAACCTTGCCCTCCTGTCTTTGTCTAGAAGTTTATTCCTCCTCATGCACAAAAGGAAGACTTTTATCCTATTCGGGATCCTGTGATTGAGAAATGAGAGATGAGTTCTTTTTTTAAAAAAGATAACAAAAATTCAAGTGGTTAACATCATATTCCCAATCCCCCTTACAATGTGTAATAACTTTCAAATTTGTAATTTCTTAGAAAAAAAGATAAGAGATTATTTACAATTACACAAATATGGTGAGTAGATGTGCGAATACAAAAAATAATCGTAATTTGTGGATCTAAGGAAAAAGATTACAATGCACAAATATAAAAAATATCATTAACTGAGGTCATGATTTACGGGTGCCAAACAACAACAACAAGTCATAATTGAAAGCAAGAGAAATTGCAGTAGTGGCGGAAATCGCAAATCACAAGAGGAGGAGGTCATATTTGTCTCCAAAGGACACATTTAAGTTCAATGTTGGATCTTAACTTTTAAGATATCAATGTGGCATTGGGGAATCTAAAGGCTTTTTAGGCATTTAGGAATATGAAGAGTCATATGACACATGCAAATGTAATTAATTAATGGACCTGTGTAGCCATTTAGACATTAGATTGGTATTTGATAGGGATGAAAACGGATACGGATATATACGAACATCTACTTATAGTATTCAAAAGAATGACAGATACGGATATCCATATCCAAATATTAATCGAATATGGATTGGATATGGATGTGGATTGCAAAACTTTTCGAATATGGATACAGATATGGTAATGGCTTGAATATCCGGATCTGAATCTGGATATCAGAGTAAAATATTTAATATTATTATATATATTATCTAATACAATATATCAATGATATTAATAAATTTCTATTTATTTGGGGATGGGCACGAAAAAAGTTACGAAACTATATCCCCCTTTTTGCTTTTGGTTAAGAACGCATGTCACCTCGACGATCCCTTTTGTCATGATACAACTTATTTATATTTCATTATCAATTTTTAAAATCATTGCAAACTTCGATTAAATATCAATTCATATTCGTATGTGATCGTTAATAGACCCGCATTTGGATTCCATGTTTATTGGATCCATATTTGGATTCACTCTTTCATTGGTTCATATTTGGATTCGCTCTATTTTAATCTTTATTCAGGTTCGCTCTTTATTCGATCCATATTCAGATTCGATAAATATCTTATTCATATCCATATTTTTAAGGATACGATTTCCTTAATGCATATCCGAATCATATCCGTATCCGTATTTGTATTCGATAGAGATGGAGGGAATATGGATATAGAAATAGACATATCTGATCCGTATCCTATCCATTTTCATCTCTAGTATTTGAAATAAAAATAATAAAAACTAACTATATGTAGCCAATTTCGAGATGGGCCCCCAAAATTGCGGTTCCCTGGGCCATTGCATCCCGGGACGAGGCTCAGGGACGGCCCTGTCCTCTACTCATCTCATTTTCTGACTTTTTTTTAAAAATAAAGCCATGTATTTTCATCAGTATATACCTATAATATGTCATTCAAATTTCGTCAGAAACATATACCATCATCTGGAAAGGTCAATTACAATAACTATAAGACCGTTAAAATTACATGTTCTAGAGGGAAGGCATATGAGTCTCTGTTTCTGATGAAATTTGAATGACATATTGGAGGAATATACTGATGAAAATATATGACTTTATTTTGAAAAAAATAAAAAAACCCAGAAAATAGAGCAGGGACAACCATAAGGACAACCTTATTTTTTTTCCAAATATATTTGTAGGTTTATTTTTAACCGTATACAACATAATTTTATACATTCTAAAGTAAATTTCATAATAGGTCCTCAAATATCACCAGCAGAATCTGTACAATTGGCAACGTTTCCAAACGCAGGATTTGATATAATTAAATGTCGTCGTATGATAAGTCAACGTTTATTAATGTCGATAAGGATATGTCGCTTCTGCCTCGTCGTCGTTGATATACCGACACAACTAACAAACGACGGGCTTGTTGTTAACTGAAGTTGATAATTGTAAACGTCGAGGAAGGCTTTTGAAATGGCCATTAATAACGCCGTTAGAGTTTTTAATCGACAATCTAACGTTGCCCTTGGATAATCGAAGCCGACATTCAAACATCACCCTTGGATAATCGAAGGTGATATTCAAACGTCGTCTTTGGTTGTTGATGAAATATATATCAAGAGAACGTACATGATCTCGATAAAATATCTCCATTAATTCATCCATGTCTCCACAAAATTTAATAGAAATCAAATACACATACATATGAGAATATGTTCCACCAAACAGACTTTCCCTATTACAAAGTATGTTTAAAATTACATGTTTACGTATAACTCCATGTGCTAAAAACAGAGTACAAATGCATCTAGCCTAAATCAACTAGTATACACTAGATTAAAATTGGTTGTTGAATATTTGTCTGATCTTCATAGCTTCGATGGGTGATTGATATACTAAAAGTGCATCTTTTGCAGGTGCCTACGTCGCTGAAATATATGCCACGGAAATTTCTTGTCTGTCTCTTGCAAAAGGGCCATTATCAGCCTCCCTGCAATGAAGATCTTCTACGAATCGCTCGTCTTTTTCAAGGAATCCTCCAATACCTTCAAGAGATGCCACTATGCCACCCTATCCCCTTCTCTGTAAGATGAGTAAAAAGAATTAGAATTGCAAGCAGATTGAGTTACCAATTTATAGCCCCTTCTACTTGTAGAACAATAAGGATATCAATGTGAAATAGATCCATAACCCTATGAGTAGCACATTCCATTATAACCTGAACTTATCATGATATAGAATTGTATAATATACTAGTTAAGGACAGAAGCAAATCCCCCCACACAATCTAAATAGGAATGAGAATTTGTGTTTATCAATGCATATACTTTTCATCCAAATTACACAAATGCTGCCCCCTTCGAGCACAATGCTTCAAGTTAATCGAACTGAATCTTTAATGCACGCTCAAAACCAAATCCAGTTCAACAAAACATCGTTTACCTGGACTCTGGAGCTTCCCAGTATTGACTTCATTCATCATCAGCACACCATTGAAGCACACCATTGACATATAAACTTAAATCTGGATCATCTATAAATACATAAATAGGTTCATGTGAGTATTTTTATGGAAATTTAAATTCTTTATCTCAGCAATAGACAATATTACATCTCCATAACAAAAAAAGAAACCATTTTCCCCATAAAAACAAATAAAAGCATTCTGTATATACGTTTAATTACTTATGCATATGTGTCTATATAAAATTGAATCGTGTAATCCATTTATACGCAATTCTCCACCTTGTCAACTAACAAAACAATCTTCTATTTTCTTCATATCTACGAACGGACAAACAAATAAAAAACCATTGTGCTATAAAAAAGAAGCTTTCTTTTGTAAGATAAAGAAGGAGCATTATGGTAACCTTGTGTAATATTTGGAAATGATGCTAAGTTTACCTAAAAAGATCATCTCGGATTAAGGAATCAAAGATTCTAATCAATGCATTGTTAAAATCAGACTCCTCTGTTGTGGAACTCCTCCCACGACCTACTATTGATGTCGCTGCTGATTAACTTAGATAGCATATCGCCCTGGAGGTGCTGGAGTGGAGCACGGTGCAGAGCTCGATCTTGTGGACGGTGAGTGCAGGACTGTCCCTGAACCTCGTCTCGGGGTACAATGGCCCAGGGCCCCGCAATTTTGGGGACCCATCTCTAAATTGGCTACATATTAGTTTTTATTATTTTTATTTCAAATAATAGAGATGAAAACAGATAGGATACGGATCAGATATGTCTATCTCTATATCCATATTCGCTCCATCTCTATCAAATACAAATACGGATACGGATATGATTCGGATATGCATTACGGAAATCGTATCCTTAAAAATATGGACATGAATAAGATATTTATCGAATCTGAATATGGATTGAATAAAGAGAGAATCTGAAAACATATTATATAAAGAGCTAATTCAAATATGAACCAATGAAGAGTGAATCCAAATATAGACCCAATAAACATGGAATCCAAATGCAGGTCTATTAATGATCACATTGGAATATGAATCGATATTTAATCAAAGTTTACAATGATTTTAAAAATTGATAATGATATACAAATAAGTTGTTTCATGACAAAAGGGATCGTCGATGTGACATGCGTTCTTAACCAGAAACAAATGGGGGGATATAGTTTCGTAACTTTTTTCGTGCCCATCCCCAAATAAACAGAAATTTATCAATATCATTGATATATTGTATTATATAATATATAACACTATTATAATAACATGAGGTTGTGTCTTGCATTATATTAACTAATATATATAATAATATTAAATATTTCCTATGATATCCGAATTCAGATCCGGATATTCAAGCCATTACCATATCTGTATCCATATCTGAAAAATTTTGCAATCCACATCCATATCCGATCCATATTCGATTAATATTTGGATACGGATATCCGTATCCGGTATTTTTTTGAATACTATAAGTAGATGTTCGTATATATCCGTATCCGTTTTCTTCCCTATCAAATGCCAATCCAATGTCTAAATGGCTACACATGTCCATTAATTAATTACATTTATTTGCATGCGTCATTTGACTCTTCATATTCCTAAATGCCTAAAAAGCCTTTAGATTCCCTAATGCCACATTGATATCTTAAAAGTTAAGACCCAACATTGAACTTAAATGTGTCCTTTGGAGACAAATATGACCTCCTCCTCTTGTGATTTGCGATTTCCGCCACTGCTGCAATTTCTCTTGCTTTCAATTTATGACTTGTTGTTGTTGTTTGGCACCCGCAAATCACAGCCTCAGTTAATGATATTTTTTATATTTGTGCATTGTAATTTTTTCCTTAGATCCACAAATTACAATTATTTTTTGTATTCGCACATCTACTCACCATATTTGTGTAATAGTAAATAATCTCTTATCTTTTTTTCTAAGAAATTACAAAATTAAAAGTTATTACACATTGTAAGGGATTGGGAATATGATGTTAACCACTTGAATTGTTGTTATCTTTTTTACAAAAAAACTCATCTCTCATTTCTCAATCACAGGACATGCGTTTCCTTTTTCAAAGTATTTATTGTCATTATAATCAGTTTTGTATTTGTGGTAAGAATATTTTATGTTTAGATTGTGAATAACCATCAAATAAATTTTTAGGTAACTTATTTTGTTTTTTGTAAAACTAAATCTTTATTATGTAATTTAAGTTTCAAGATTAATGCTAGTTGTGATTGAGAAGTTATTTTATTAATATATATAAGTTTGGATCTTGGATTGTTAATAGAAACTATCCGCTTGGCCTGATTACCACTGTTAAATAAAAAATTGATGACTTGATTATTTTTTCCATAACTATGATTTTATTGGTTGTTTATATCATGTGTTATTTTTATTGTAATTAATTGTTTAGTTCTTCTTCCTTGAATATTATTATTCTCTAACCATATTTTTTTGGACCCATATGATATAGTAAACAGAGATGAAACTCTTAATTTTTAAATATTTTTGTTATTGTAGTCAATAGATATATATATATATATATGTGCTTATGTGCTTGAACGTTCTCAAAAATCCTAACTTAAAAAAAATGCCGTACATTTGTTTGCTAGCTATTTCCCATACCTTTTGTTTGTATTTACGTTCCTTGGTTGCATTATATCCATAGATGTCTATTGCGATTGTAGAAATTATTTTTTATAATTTTAATTCATTATTTATTGTTTGATGCTCGTTGATCATAAATACACATAGTTCTTTTTAAAATTTAAAGAATTTTATTTATAAGAAATTTACAAATTAAAAAATTAAATTGTTTTTATAGGGGCCCTTTTCTTCTCTTTTGCCTAGGGCCCATGAAATGTCAGGGACGGCACTGGGTGAGTGGGAAACAACAGAGTAATCAGGACCTCATGAGATGCAGGGAAACGATGTCATTGAATAGGTTGTGGAGGTGGCCAGTAGTGGAACGGGAGGAGGCAGAGGACAGGGTGGCGGCAGTGGCGACGACATGGAGGATGATGGTGCCATCAGGACAGAGATGGAGGGTGACCTCGATGGAGGCAGAGGAGGCATGACCATAGGTGGGGACGAAGTCCGAGGTCCCCTACCTCATGTCTGCCGCCTGTTCTGACGGTCTTTATCGCGACCATCGTCTTTGCAAGGGCCTTTTCTCCATCTGTTGTCGATATGCGCACCTGCGGAAGAAACCTAGACAACGAGGAATGAGAAGAGAAAAGGAACCGACAAACCCTTTTTAATAGTTAAAAAAAGATTTAACCATCCTTGATTATTTCAGTCCCTGGCGTTACACGCTAATATGTCGATAATTATGGCTTACATTCGACGTTATTGAGAAAATGTCGACGATAATTGCATATTTTCGACATTACATTTAACGTCGAAATCGAAGATATCAAGGCCGACGTTCGTGGCGCCGGAACGTCACCTTTTATCCTATTTCTTGTAGTGTATTTGGGGCATGTATCAAATCATGTCTCCGAAAATAAAATGCATCAAAATAGGTCCTCAAATAAAGGGTTGGTATCAAATAAGGTCTCAAAAACAAGCCGTATCATAAGAAGTCCCCAAATATGAGGTAGATATGTGGTTGATATCAAATATGGTCACAACTAAATATGGGGTAGATATCAATGACAGTGGAAATTTTTGGGTCATTATTTGATAACAATCCCATAATTTGGGGACCTATCATGTTACATTTCATTTTTGAGTAACTTATTTGATACTTGTCCCATATCTGGGGACCTATCACGATACATTCCATTTTCTAGAACCTTACTTGATACTCGCCCCATATTTGAGGAACTATTATGTAATTTAGTCTACATTCTATCACCATAATTGATAAAATTATTATGATATAAGCACATCTACTGTATTTACATATCATGTGTATTCCATCCAACGTATTTATGTTTAAGCTTATGTATACAAACATTTTTAATATTGTGTGTGTGATCGATATATAATTTCCGTTGGTATCCATTTTTTAAAGACATGATAACATATTTTCATGCATGTCACATGTGTCAGCAAAAGTATTCATAGTTAAATAAAGATAAAAATACCGTACACCTATATATTGTATCCATTTTTAATTATAATCTAACTATTTTTCAATAAAACCTACGTATTTACCTTTATGTGCGTTATTTTCTTTACAATCTATTAGATAAGCTAAATCATGACCTAATCAATTAAAGTATGATTAAAAATTAACTTACTACGCTTCTGCATTCGAAGATCATAGGAGCTAATGTATATTCAATTTTAGTAGAGATCTCGTTTTGTCATTTTTTTAAGCTTGTAGTAATCGTTGCTATTTTTGGTATGTATTGCTATAAAAAATTATTATAAAATAATAGTGCTAAATATCCAATAAAGTGAACCTTTCCTCGATGCATGGAAAACCACGCCAATTTAAGTATTTTTCTATTTATTTTATAATTTATAACTATATAAATTTAATAATAAATATTAACACAATATGATTATCACAAAAGATTTATGAAAATATTAATATATTGGCTAAAAATATTTGTTACAATATGGATGACATATTTTACAAAAAAAGTATGATCATCGCTATTTTACAATGTGCAGTTTAAATTTTCAAAGTTTTTACACAATTTACAAATTTGATAGTGGCTTTCTGAATTTAAGGAAAGACCAATCTCATTCAAAGGGCCCCCTATATATATATATGTGTGTGTGTGTGTGTGTGTGTGTGTGTGTGTGTGTGTGTGTTTTTATAGGAAAATGAATTTTGCTACCAGTGTATTTAAGTAAATTACGTAACAGTTCTTGTGAATGGTTTATTCGAACTTTAAAAGTAGCAATTTGGTACTTATTTTTCAAGATTTGTCTCAAATTGATTTTAAGCTAATGCAGTTTAAAATAAAAAAAAGGAATATGTAGATCTATAATCTTGAGTAGTTTCATAATTACATACATAGCCTTCGATACTTCATAATTATACACAGAACCATGAATAGCCTTTAACTTGTACATAGCGTTACACTGAGCAGTTTCATAATTACATTCATAACCTTGAGGCCACGTTCGGCTAGGGGGATAACCCCCACTTTGGGTGGGTAATCCCCTAAAACCCACACTTTTAACCCACTGGTGGGGCCCACTCCCTTCCCATCAATATATATATATATATATACATACATATATATATATATATATTATACCATCATATCTTCTAAAAATCATAAAATACTCAACTTCTACTCATTATTCCAAACTTCAATACAATTATATCACAACAACTACCCATTTTTTCAAATTCCAATACAATCATATCATAATAACTACCTACTTTTTTAAATTTCAATACAATCACATCACACAAACCCCCCAACCCTTAACCCACCAACCAAACACACTAACATAAAAACGGGTTATCCACCCCTGGATAACCCACCAGCCGAACACCACCTGAGTGTTATCTTCCATACGTTTTTCCATTAACTACGACATAATCCGATAAATAATCCACCATTGAGTTCACCTTTTTTACATTAGATACCACTCCTCATTCCATGCCCTCTTCCTTGGGGAACCCGATCCTTTGCTGCTGCAGTAGGGACGTGGGCTGCTCGATCTTTTGATCGAGCGGTGTCCACGAATTTGCATGGTAGGGATCTAAAAAAGTACGAATTTGTAGGAACTGCTCGATTAAGATCGATCGAGCGACCCACGTCCCTACTATAGGGCCTGCTGCAGCAGATGATTCTCTCTACTTCCTTGGACCTCCATCTCCTTTCACTTCATCTCTGATTGGTTCGTAAATTTGTGGTTCTCTGCTGGAGGCAACAATATGTAAAGTTGATTCATTCCAGGATATGTTGCAGCTTGATTAATAGCCATAAGATTTGACACAAAATAAATTGAAGTTAGAATTCGTAGTTGCAAACTTATGATTTTATCTCTCAATAAGATTTGTTAGCAACATAATTTTATTTCAACCACTGTTACTGGTTATTGCTTAATGTTTCTGAAACTTTGAATCTAAAGTTAAGTTGGTCTTAGCATAAGAATCTCTGTGATGAAAGCCCGTGGATTTTGTATCGACCTTAGAGAGTGAGGGGGATGAGGAAGAGGAGGAGGAGGGGAGCTGCTTGCGGAGGACGATGGAGATGGTGCGAAGAGCTTGCTGGGGGAGGAGTGGAGCTTGTGGGGGTTGTATATCACGACGGTGCAGAGGGGGTAGCGTATGGGGGCTCGAGGAGTGGGCGGAGGAAGAGGGTGTGGTGAGGGGGTGACAGAGGGAGAGGCGGAGGAGGGACTGAATGGGGCGGTGGAGGAGGGACGACTGGAGGGGGCTGGAGTAGGTACGACGATGAAGAGCGAGACATCGGAGAGAGTGGAAGCGGAGCTACAGGCGACGAGGAGGTCAAGGAGCAACGTCGGAATGCTCCTGCTGCCACTGCCAAAGGAGAGGAGGAGTGAGGAGAGGAAAAATAATAAAAAATGAGTAAACGATAACCTTTGGATGTGGTGTGATTAGATTAACTCGCATGAATGATTGAGTTAATAAACTAATTTAACGAATAATTATAGTGGCTAGAGACGGAATGATATTGAAGGTTCTATGTGTAATTATGTAATATCGAGGTTATGCATGAAATTATGAAACGACCAAGGTTATGAGTGTAAATATTCCAACAAAAAATTAAAGCAAACTTAATTTCAGTGGTCACGTATCATATTAAATAGATAAGATCTGGTACCACATTGTTACATTTTTAAAGTTTGATTAGGCATTAAAACTGGGTATATATAGTTCAATGTCCATAGCAACATTTATTAAAATATGGTTTTTTAAAGATATATTCTGTTGTTGTACTCTCCTTGTACTCTACATTTGTTGCTTTCTAGAAACTTGCGTACCTTTAGACCCTGTTTGGTTGGAGAATAGGCTCTGGAATAAGGGGTCAATTCTTTTCTCGACACAATTCCCAGTGGTACGACTATTCCTCATTACTCCATCTTATTTTACTCTTATTCCTATCTTTATCCCACCTTATCTACCTTTATTTCACATTATTCTCCTTATTCCTATCCTCCAGCCGAACAAAGAATAGACCCATATTCTCCTTATTCCCCTTATTCCCCATCTTTGTTCGTGCTTCTTCCCGAACCGAATACACCCTTAGTGACGGTGAATATAGCAATGTTCATTTATCGTTACTATTCATCACCGACATTTTAGTACACGAGTTAGCGATGATTAAATTAAAATTTTGAAAAAAACAACAATGAATAATCATTGACGTATGGTATGACATTTGATGATATTTCGATGAAAATGACATCCATTGTTAATTTCAAATATAAAATTAGTTTTGCAATTAGAAGTATCATCATTGTATATATAACAACGAACAATATTACATGTTCAGATATAACATCGCAATGGGCTAAGTAGTTGAGGGATATTATGAGCAACTTACTCACTTGGTCATAGATCTGACCAAAGGGTTGGGGGCTCGTCTGTCCAGTCTGCTCATGGGCCGGGCTTGAGGTTAGAGATTTAAGCATGGGCCAGTCCAGCTCGCAAAAAATAAAAAGTATATAAATATATACCGAATAATACATGTATTAATATGATACACATTAAGTTTTTCATTTGTGACACTAGTTTTAAATAAAAAATTCAATATTTTACAAGTCAACTAACATATAAACTACTTACATTAGCTATATAAAGTATAAATACTATTAATAAAATCTTTTATACATATTAAATACTATTAGAAAGTTCAATGAAAAAGAACAAAATGGATCATGGATCGGCCTATGACAGGCTTTGGACAGAAGTTTTTTTAACTTCAATTTGACCCATAGACCAACCCGACCTGCATTTTGGCCAGGTCTTCTAATTGATCATGTTATGTATTTCAACAACACACATACATACATACATACATACATACATGTATGTATGTATGTATGTATGTATGTATGTATGTATGTATGTATGTATGTATGTATGTATGTATGTATGTATGTATGTATGTATGTATGTATGTATGGGGCTTTTCAAATAGGAATTGGTCCTTCCATCTTTAAGGAAAGCCAACGATCGTAGCCGTTAGATTTAGATCTAACGGTATCATCAATTTATTTGTCCAAAAGAGCATTTTGGTCATCATCTTTTGCATTAATTATGCATGTCAATTAATATTTCGAAATACTAAATTTAGCTAGTTTTATTTTTGATATTTTTTCAATAGCATATTTAAATAATGTTCAGTTTTGTGATGCATGACATTACATGGGACATATGTTTGTATTCTCACGCATTTTTTTTAAAATTCACGGTTCCTTTTGTAACGATTGTATATTTTTTGTAGAATCCGTGGTTCATTAAAAAAGTCATCAATTATTTGTAAATTTTGCATGGTTCTTTGTAGAATACAATTCATATTATCAATTGATGTGCGGTTCTTTGTAACGATTGTATGTTTCTTTGTATAATAAAATTTGTATGGTTATTTTTGAAAATGCGGTAGTCATCCACGCTTAATTAATGAGGATACACAAACCAAATATGTATAAAACATATCTAAATGGTACAATGCACATCAAAAATGTGTAACGCACATCAAATATACAAGATATATAAAAAATTTCAATTTTCATTCGCAGTCAATTGATTTTTAAAAATACATAACAAATATATATAATACATATCAAAAACGTATAATACACATTAATATTGTATGATACACATCAATATTGTATCAAACTGCGAATCGTTCTTCATCCATGACTGGTTGCAGCATCGTGTACACGCATCGCCATCCGGGCTACATGTTGACGTCGTTGTTTGCATGAAGGTTTTCCCGAAGAGCTGTAACATCATTCCCTTGCAACTACATGTGTCATCGACTACTTCCTTGCCGATAAAGTCGCGCATGATGCTAAAAATACAGAAACATGACGATTAGAACTAAGTGGAAGAGGTCGTGCATCATTCCCTGGTAACTTTTTATTCGTTCACGATTCACCATGATTTACCATAAACAAAGATATTTAGGATATTAAAAACATTAAAAACATTAAAAAGGTCATAGACATTAAAAACATTACTCACCCGGTCACAAACATCTTTGAAGAGGTCGCGCTCTGCCATAGTGCTCGTCGTCCTCTTCCCCACGTCGTCGTCAACACCAGAGAATGATGCCTTATCGCATCAAAATATTTAGGGTTTCAAATTTTGAATAAGCAATTAAGTTGACATAAATGGAGAAGATAATTGAGGTTGTTACATTCTATATTTAGATAATGTATAAAGACGAAAATGGATTTTTATTTAATTTATAAATAGAATTAACATGTCATTAATTCCGACCATAAGATCAATTAGGAATGGCTGAGATTGATGGCCTTCCTAATGGATGGAAGGACCATGTCTCATTTGAAATATATCCTATATAGAAATATATCCTATATATACACACAGGGAAAAATGGGACTGCCCTCTAGGGGGGAGCTAACTTGGCTCCCCCGCCCCATTTCGCTCGATTTTTTTTTTATTTTTTTGAAAATTACTTCCTTGGATTTTCATCAATATATCCCTATATTATGTCATTCAAATTTCGCACGAAACAGAGATTCCGACAGCTTCCATCTAGACGTGGCCGTTTTTAGCAATTATGTTACCGTTAAAAAATGACTGTCTAGATGGAGATCGTAGAAGTCTATTTCGCACGACGAATGACATAATATAGGGATATAGCGATGAAATTCTATCAAAGAAATTTTCAAAAAATATATATAAAAAAAATCAGATGAAATGAGGTGAGAGGAGCCAGGTTAGTTCCCCAAGGGACAGCTTCATTTAACCCATGTGTGTGTGTGTTGGACATCAATAAAACTATAATATTTGATTGTTTTCACGTGTTGCGAGAATGCAGGTAGGTTAAAGTATATTGAGAATATGTCAATATGTGTTCTAGAATAGATGATATGTTGTGCTTTAACATATAAGTTTGAATAATCTTTGACCCATCATAAAATCCTTTAGTGACGTTATTGTTATGGCCATAGAAGTTAATTGGTTATCGTTGGACATGCCTATAAAATCAGAATTACTAAAAAGATATGTTTGAAGTGATCACACATTTAGTTTGCATTTACATGTCCATATAGCTTTAGAATTGTCCCTTTTTATGTTTTTGTAATACTTGCTGCCTTGTTATCGGTCATTTGTAAAGAGAAAAAATCGTCCTCACATTGGTTTGTTAAAAAGCTAGTCAGTATAAAATGCACATATAACAATACACTGACAAAACAAAACTCACCTAATAAAAAAAAGGAAAATACTAAAAATAGACATATTATGAAGAATATCCTGGTACTGATTACCACTATAACAAAGTAGTAAATAGATAATTCATATATAGGGAACTATAGAGGGTATAATTAATGAAGACAATGATGGCAATCACAAACTACCAATAACATGCAATGGATTGAAAAACAGATCAAAGGAAGGGAAGATCAAGCATATGGAAGAGTCTGATAAAGAACATTATACTACCATATCATAATAATTATCATCTATATAACATGTCCATTCACAAACATCCCCGAAGCTATTTATCCTAACATGTTATCTATTGTGAAGCTATTGTATTATGATGTAACCAAAATAAATATTATCTCGGAAAAACTTATACTCACAACAACTCATTCTTTCATTTTTATATTTGGACCATAAGGTCATTATTGTATTCAATTTTTGTTGAACTCCCATGTTACAAAATCTGATACACAACTCCCATGTTACAAAATCTGTATGTATCAAGAGTTATAGAAAGCCATATGGTGAGGTCGTTGAGAGCATCTTTTATACTTGTAATTGTTATGTTACTACCACAATAGAGAGATCTGTCACCACTATCAAACCTCATACATCTATATTATGCTCAGTGTTCACTAAATCGGCCACACGGGCCGCATATGCGGCCGCATATGCTTGTGCGGCGTGCAGACCGCACCGATTACTTGAATCAATGCATTATGCCCCCTCCCCGCATATGCGGCCCGCATATGCCCCTCATATCCCGCATATGCCCTGCATACTGCTCCAGTATCTCCAACTTTTCAATCTTCTCATTCAGGTCCTTAATTCTATAACTCTGCCTCTTCGTTCAATTGTTAGAATATGACATGCATTTCTATACAATTACAATGCATTATACCATTATGTATATGCATTGTTTTATGCTTTTCTCATGTATTATTTTCACGAGTATATGCATTGTATTGTCGAATATTTTTTATATATGTCAATTGAGGTTTTGCTCATGTAGTGCATGTATGTGTATTGAAGTTTTGTTATTACGAATCATATAATATGAAGTTTTTATGGTAAATGTTTTTCTGTGATTAAATACGATGTAATTAAAAGTATATATGCACACCCATCTAACATGAACCATTTTTCTTAGATCTTCTTTAACTCCACTTAGATACATAACTTCAGTGGTAATGTTATTCATAGATATTTTTTATTTTTAAATTAAAAATTAAAAAACCGTTTAGAACCGCATATATCCCACATATGCCCCCGCATACCACTTAATCAGTATTCGGTGACCAGTCTGAATGCATATGCATACTGCTTTCCTGAACCTTTGTTGTGATTATGTTACCTGTGTTACCAAGACGATACAATATTATTTGATAGATTTCATAGAAGTAGTTGCTTTTCTGATTTCACATCTTTTGTGTCTAGATTCTCAAGAAGTCAGTTGTTATATCTTGAGCCCATTTTTGTTGAATCATGTTAAATTAACAATCTCAAGTTTAAGAATGTTGAAAGTTAAAAATGGGTCACACACTGATCACAATGTTCTCATTGCGTAGTGACAATAATTAACTTTTTCTCAATTCAAATGGTAATATAACTATCCCAATCACTCTGTCACTCTTGCAATTACCATGATTCTACTATTTCAGATTTTGTGGAAAAGAAATTCGTGGATCCTGCTTACATTGAAAGAATGTGGACATGACTTTAGTTGCACGAAAAAGATTGGTCTCAATCTTATTGTCATGGCAAATTATGATGATGGAAATGCTGAGGTTTTCTGATTCCTTGTTTGTCTGCATGGTTTTGTTGTTGGCAAAAAGGAGGGAGATAAAAAAAACTAATGTCCAAGTTTGGGCAAAAGGCATGTAGGATGAGGTGCATTGGGAGTGCAATTGAATTTCTAGATAGAGTTGAAATTGAGAGGTAAAAGTGGTACTGTAGTATATGTTCTAAAAATTGGTCTGGTTTTGATTATAATCGATGCGAATATTTCGCATAAAGAGGTTAATAGGGAATCCTGTTTTCCCACCTGCAAGGACCACGAGGGTTGCATCGGGAAGGTCGTTGAAGAAGATCGATGTGCAGAGGTCGTTGATGTTACTGAAGGGGAGAGCTAGAAGATGGTGAAACTGGACTTCCCAGAGAAGCGAGATCGTAGGTGTGAACCTTAACGATTTCTTCGACGGAGGAAGAGAGAACCTAGGGTTAAAAAAGGAATCACACCCAGAGACACTGGCATCTTCGAGCAAGCAGAGGGCGAGGATGGTGGCAAGGGTCTTTGAGGCGGAGACGATGATATCGAAAAGGTCGGACGATGATGCGACAGCTAGGGTTTGGTAATTGGTACCATGAGGGAATGGGAAGGCTGAAGGCGACATCAAAGGAGGGGCATTCCTTTCTTTGCATTGAGACGTGGATGCAAAAAATGACAAGGATAAAATTAGAATTTGCATGTCAAAAATTATTAGGATGGGGTCATATGCCCCTGCTTAATATATAGTAATAGACGAATGCAAATTAGTTATAAAAAGTAAAAACATATTATTTCATTATGCGCAAAATGGACAAGATGAAAATGTATAAATTGCTTCACTTTCATTTTTTTCAACTTATTTTATTTTATTTTTCGAAAAGTATTTCCATAGATTTTCATAACTATATCCATCTAACATGTTATTCAAATTTCGTCAGAAACAGAGACCTCTACGACCTCCATCCAGAACAGGTAAATTACATCAAATCTAAGACTGTTAAAATTACATGTACCTGTTCTCGATGGAGGGTATAGAGGCCTCTGTTTCTGACGAAATTTGAATGACATATTAGAGAGATATAGTTATGAAAATCCATGGAAGCATTTTTCAAAAAAAAATAAAAAAAGTTGAAAAAAATGAAAATGAAGTAACTAGGTAAGTTACTTACTTCATGGAGCAGGATCCATTTCCCCTCTATCTCTCCATACACACACACACACATACATGCATGCATACATGCATGCATACATGCATGCATACATGCATGCATACATGCATGCATACATGCATGCATACATACAAGTTAAAGCCAAACAAGTAGATCCTTAAAATAAATCTTCTGTAGCATTTGAAGATTTGAAGACTCATTGCCATTAAATATGATCTTAGTAAGAGTAAAAATCAATACCTTCAATATGTTGTTATTATTGTTATATACCAATCAAGAAATAAGTCGCATTCAAACTGAATTTATCATCATAACATTAAAAAGGATGATTTGTTTGACAAATAGTATGCAAAATATAGCACAAATCTGATAACATCAAACTATATATAGGAGATAATAAATATGATCTTAGTAAGAGTAAAAATCAATACCTTCAATATGTTCTTATTATTGTTATATACCAATAAAGAAATAAGTCACATTCAAACTGAATTTATCATCATAACATTAAAAAGGATGATTTGTTTGACAAATAGTATGCACAATATAGCACAAATCTGATAATAGCAAACTATATATAAGAGATAATATTTATCAGTGACAAATAATATCTCAACATATATATTAGTAATTACCATGCAGAATGTATAGATGATCAAGTTAAAGAATATATATTAGTAATTAAGCTAGTATATAGAGGCATTGTCTCCATACCACAACAACAATGTAATTCTTATAGAGAGAGAGAGAGGAGAGAGAGGAAAAGTGTGAGGGAACGTGGAAAGTTGCACCCGTTCTTCTTATAATGATCTTTTTTCTTCGGTGGTCGCGAGAGATGATAAGCCACTATCATATAGTGCTCATATTATTCTCCTTCAAATGCTTTTGTAGTGGCAGTCGATTGCTCATAAGCATCCATATCTGGCGGTTCATCCCCAACAACTAATATCTGACTGGTTGAACTCTATTGGAGGGATATGACGTGACGGATTGGAACAAGATTCAACACCGACGAGTGGACACAATGCAGTTGATGCGCAAGACTATGTGTAGATCATGTTAGACTTCAATTCAATGGAGAAAATATTTGAGTCAGATTAAGATTATGAGTCTTAAAGGGATGCAACTCCTAATCCTAATAACTATTGAGTTGTATTTTTTGTCTAATCCTTATAAGAATAAAACTATGAGTTTGTAATTGGGCAATATATAGAAAGGGTGAGGGCATTGCTTTCATACCACAACAACAACGTAACCCGTAGAGAAAGAGAGGGAGAGAGTAAGAGAGAAGAGTGGAAGACAACGAGGGAATGGAGAGAGTTGCACATGTTCTTTTTATAGTGATCTTTGTTCTCCGAAAGTCGCAAAAGGTGACCCGCCACTATCATATAGCTGTTATATTATTCTCCTTCATGTGCTTATAAGAAAGACGATATTGGATCTTGTCCAAATACCAGACCCTTGAAAAATATATCACAATCCACGTAATATTTCATACATGAGCCGCGTTTTCCTGTTGTAGACATTGAAAACATCACATTTTGAAAATTATTGAGATGCGAGAAGGACTACGACCTAATGGTCTTTAAAAATTATTATAATCTGTCCTTTTTGGTCTTAAAATATTGGGAAATAATTAAAATTATTGACTGTCCCCATATGCAACATTTGCTGCTATCCCTTCCGATTATCCCAAATAGTCCTTATCCATATTATTTATTTTCCATGTCGGGGCCCTCCTGCTTAATTAATATTTCGTCACGTGGTGAGGCCACCGGCTACAGCCTCACGTGCGACCGGGTGCTCCCGGTGAATTGCACAGGTGGGAAAAACACGCCCCGCATCCAACGGCTGAGATCTCTCACTCTCTCCTCCATGAGAGTCCACCGGCGCTTTAAGAAGTGGGAAGAAGGGTGGAGAGGGGAGATATTGCAGAGCTGTTGGAGGGAGAAGAAAATTTCGGAGGTTTGTCTTTGTTGTTATTTTGCTGGAAAGATCGCATCTTCGCGGGTATCTCTGATGGGTGTGGAGAGGGACTTGCTTGGATCGAGCTGGAAGGAAGAGGAGAAGAGGAAGAGGGGCTTCAACGATGTTGGTATGCTTAGAACATCGATTTCGTACCGAAAGATTTCTTCCTTATGGTGCTTTCCCGTTGGTTTTGATTGTTGGGTGCCTTCTAGTTTTTTTCTGGGTGTTTGATTTTTTGAAGTTTTTGTGTGGGATAACTTCCAGGTTCTTTTTTTTGCTTAGGCTTTCGCTAGAACTTTATTTGCTTAAATTAGAATGGAGTATTGTGCTTATCGATGTTGCTGTTTGGTTTGTTGTCGTGTTTAGTACAGTGGTGAGGTGTATGCGTATTTTATAATGTTTTATTGGGTTTCTTGCAGGATATCAAATGCACCTATGTTGAAATGGTTCTTATTTAATCTCTGTGTACCTGATTGGTTTCTTCATGTTTGGGTATAAGTATGTGTCGCTTGATTGGTGTCTGTGGGAACTATTTATATTAGCTAGATGTTTAGTTCAAAATGCTAGTGTTGAGGTAGTGTTTAATCGAAAATAGTGGAATGTTAGGCATGGTCAAGGAAGTTATGTGAGATGGTAAGCACAAACCATTGCAAGAACAAAGAATAAGCCTAGATCACTGGCAGAGAAGGTTTAATTTCGACATGGATGAGTAAGAGGATGTTAGTGATACTCATCCCTAGTTTTTGTAGAGCAGTAATATGGAAATCCCACTACATCTGAATGCACGACTTGGCGGGATGGCGACATTGAAATAAATATCGATCTTCTCGAAGGCCATAACACAAGCATAGTTTATATAAGAACCACCATTAAGGATGTGTTGTAATTGGAGCAATCAGGTCGATCCATGCCATCATTGGCTGCATAAACCTACCGCTGCGATTCCTACAAAAAAATGATATAGATCTTGTCTACCTTGTATGGAAAGTGGAAAGCAAGGTGGTTAGGTTGTTGTATAAGAGCTCAAGGCTCCTTGATTGGTTGATTTAAAAAAGATTCAATCTTTTCTCTTATTGGTGGTTATTTTTAGATTATATGCATTTTCATATTCTATATTAGCTTCTATTCTGATCTTCTAGCTATTATGGTAAAGAAAGAATGATTAAGCAAGTGTTAATTAGATTAGCGAGCTTGATTGCTTCCTCCAGCCCATTGAAGATTCAGATTTTATGTCAGGTTCTACGGTACAAGCGCCACACGCAACAAGCAAAAGATCCCATCGAATACTTACGCAAGCAAGTGAACCTCGTGAGGGAAGAACGACAAACAAATCTTCTGGCCATCTCCCATCAGGTTTTCAGATAATACATTCCACAGAAGCAGCCAATTCTAATCACCAAGCCACTGCAAAGTGGCCATCACAGGTTCGTCTATGTTCATTTGTTACAAGATTTCATTGTACTAACATCATCGAGTGCTCGATCAAATTAAGCAAAATTTTTGTTTCTCGCATTGTTCAGAGAAGATTCATCATCGATTGGCAAAGCACACAGCCCTTTCGAATGGATGCAACGCCTTCACGTGAAGTGAAAACCTTCAAGGTTGCATCACATCATACTGCCAAGATAAAGAAACATCCGGTTGTCCCTAACTATATATCGTTTAGCCAAACAAAGGAGAAGGGTGGCTCTGCTAATGGAATGAATGCAGCACCCAGGCATGCCCATCGGCAACAACCCCTTGGAGCTGTGGGCACCTCGGCTCCCCCTGCTGGATCTGCTGGAAAAGCAAACATGGCAGGGTGATGAATCTTTTCAGAATTCTCTTCCTGATAATGCTTTCTTTTATGAATTTTAAAGTTTTGAGTCAGACTTCTTGATGTTCACAGGACTCCCTGCAAGGCGCACGCACCGACTGCACATATGACGATTTTTTATGCAGGGGAAGTGAATGTGTATGAGAATATCCCATTGGATAAGGTACTGATCGTACGCAATTATTGTCGCCAATTCTAGATTGGTTGTTGCTTTTCATTGTTGATCATCAGACCGCAAACAAATATGTTATACGCATTCAATCTAATCAGTTTGCTCGTGTTGACTCTCCTCAGGCTCGTGAGATCATGTCCCTTGCCACTAAGGAGTCAAATATGCACTCAAATATAGACAACATGAGACGACAAACACTCAGTCCTGATGAAGCAGGAATAGGAGCTGTGAATTTCATCCAAATTCCGGTCAAGAAGAATTTGGAATCACGCTACACGGATCCTCCTAGCCCAGTATCTATTACATCTGGCTTTGCAGGAGGCCCTACCATGCCTGGCAATGCCATTGGTCAAACAATAATCAGTTTAACGTCTATTGAAGGATTGAATGGCCAGAACTTATTCAAAGGTATTTTTTGCAGTAATCTTTACCCACTTGACGGACAATATCTGTCTAAATGAACACAAGAATGCTCTCTATCTATAGTGTAAAGTCTAATGCATAGAGAATTTGTTTGTGCAGCTTTACCGATGGCTCGCAAGGCATCACTTGCTAGATTCTTGGAGAAGCGAAGAGAAAGGTACTATTCAAACTGTTATCTTATGATGGTAATACAATCTGTTCTAGAAAATTTTTCAAGAATTTTTATCATGTACTTCTCTACCTAGCCTCATAGTTTAAGCTTTAAATGGAATGACCTCTTGCAGGTTGGCAAACTCTGCACCTTACACATCGATCCCGAAAGCTATTGGCAATCCCATGTCGACATTGCATTGTATAATCGAGCCTGGGTCTCCTAATACCAGGCTGGAAATCTAGGCACACCTGCTAAGAGGTTCCCCAGTACTGTAGGTCTAATTTTTATTCTAGCTTTGCTGAATGATGTGTGTGTATCATATATTGAATAAGCTCTAGTTGAACAGAGCTGTTTTTAAAGTAATCTGACTAAAACAGGACTTCCATATGTAATTTGTGATGTTGGTAATGCTCTCTTTCCACTGGGAACATTGAAACTTATGATGGTGGAAAATATTATTCCATGTCAGCTGATTGAATTATGAATTCTACCAATATATTGTTTCTACATGTAAAATTTTTGTCTCTGTTTTTTATATGAAAGAAAAGGCTGATTAGTAGAGAGGAACTTCTGATATGTGCAGGAAGGGCCTAAACCAATCATGATCTCATGTCGTATGATATTTCTAAGGACCTCTATCTTATTACATTCATTTGGGAAAAAAATATATACTTCACATGCATGGATGAAAGGTGTAGGTTGTAATACTAAATTGCATTTGCTGATACAGATGCTCGTACCCTGCGGGTATTCTAATTGGAATTGTTCATACAGGTGCTGGCACCTTGTTCTTTTTCTATTTTTCTATGTTTCAGGTTATTTGTCCGTCCAAATATGCATATATTTTAGGTAGAAAATTTGCCTAAAACAATAAAGTATTACTAACCACCAAGTACCTACTCTGTTTTTTTGTTGAATAGACAAATAATTTGTCTGTTATGTCATGTGGACAAAGTGAAAGATGAGATTAGGAGCTAGTTTTCATGAGAAGAAAGAGATGGGATTTTCATTCCCTTGGTTTAAAGGGGAAGGAGTTTTTGAACCCGCACATGGACGATTGCGTGAATGCTCGATTGAGGATATAGGTATCTTAAAGGGATCTTTACCGTATCGATCTTGAAATGATCCACGAAAACAATGCAGCCAAACCAGAGACCTAGTTCAACTTAAAAAAATATTTTTAAATGTTCAACTTTAAAAGTGAATATAGTTTGATTAAAGTTCATCTGTTCGAGATATTTAGCTTTCAATTTTGGCAAATTGAAAGTCAGGAAAGGCCCTTTCATTGGTATTTATGCACCTTGTGTTTTTTTACTTACATTTATATTTTTGTTCATATTTTTATTAATTACTCTAATTGGAACCAAGTCAACTGGAGTTAGTATGAGCTCTGTAGTAAATCAAGAAGATTCTCTACTTGTTCAATGTTTGTATAGGTCTAATGTACATTTACTATTTGAGTTTTTTTTTGAATTTTTCTTTAATGGACTTATTTGTTAACTAGTGTAATATAAATAGCCTTTTTAGTTGTATTTGTTCTATTATTTTATTTATTTTATGTATGCATCTGCTTAGGAATTGGGACAAAATTTGAGTATAATGTAGATGAATAACATACTCATCACTGCTCTTTATTGACTTAATGATGCTCCAGAGAAGTTATGAAATTCTCCTTGGTGATGAGAATATTGATGCTACCTACACAGTTAGTGAAGGCGAGCGCATTCTCTGAAGGTATGGTGTGCTTGGGGTTCTTCATTATGGTGCTTGTCAGTTGGGTGTACGTGAGTGAAATGGAGGTCAGACGAAGATGGTAGGAAGGGTGAACCTTAGTTCTCAAACCCGGTGGATCCTGAGGTGTCCCGAAGGCAGCTAGGTTGCATAGAAAGAGGTGTGGAGATGGGTGGTTATCAAAAAGAGCAAAACAAGAAGAAGAACTAGAGGAAGAACTAGTAGACAGGATGAAAAAAAAAACAAAAACAATGAAGAAATGAAGAAGGAAATTACCTGCAATGTAGAGTATTCGTCTGGGGAACAAGAGATGCTAGATTGCCAGGTGGTTGATCTATAGGCCGAAGATTATTGAAGCTTGACACTGCTTAATTTGTAGTGTAACAAGGCTTAAAATCATGGGTCGTACATCATGTCCAACTCTCGCTCGACCTTATTGGTGGATTCTCATACCGCCGCTCCGTCATTATCACCAGAGATGGTTGGGCAAAGGAGAAGGGAGGGAAGCATGTATGATGGAGACAAGAGCTGACGAACTTCTTTTGGGTCGATGGTGGTAATGATATATGATGCTAGGGAGAAGCGATCATGTGGTGAGATAGAGGATTGAATGGAGAACTGAGTGGTGGTATTGGCATTGGAAGAGGACACCATAATTGATTGTGGAGTAACTGTAAAGTGAAGTGGCTAGCGTGAGAGAGAAAGCAGAGGAGTAGGGCTAAATATGGTATATTGTGGTGCCATGTGGCTCCACCACAAAATTCTAAGATGAAAATGAAAGAAAAAATAATGGAAGGAGCTAGAGGTCAAATTGTGAAAAACATTCAGCATGAAAGCTGTAGGAAATAAAATTTCCTACAATCTTCTTATTATGTCAAGACCTAATTCAATCCTTATAAGGAGCTAGGATTTTGGGGGTCAAAATATAGGTGTACAATATATATCTTGTCATGTTAGAACTTTTTATTTTTTATTTTCAATATATGTTTGATATTTTATTTACATAATCTATAATATTTGAGACATCCATTATTTTTATTTTAGTTATTAGTTAGGATAGTGAGGTTTAAAAATTAGGGTTAATGGTTCACATGTACAAAATACACAAGATTCTTAGGGCATGTTTGGTTGCCAGGGTACCCCAGCTCCACTCCTGCATTCCTGGGTTGGGACTACTTTTATGGATCCTATAATTTCTTTGTTATTATATTTGTTAACCATGTTTAAATAAAAAAGATAGCATAAAAATACATTATAATCATTAAAAAATTAATATAACACATAATCAATGTGACATCACATCACATTTATCATTACAGTCATCTCCAACCCTTCTAACCATCCAAACACCTACTATTTACATGAGGTTATCCCAACCAAATCCCAACCCAGTTAACAAACATGCCCTCAGGGTGCGTTTGGTTGGTAGGTTATCCGGGGGAGGATAACTCGTTTTTATGTTAGTGTGTTTAGTTGGTGGGTTAAGGGTTGAAAGGGTTTGTGTGATGTGATTGTATTGAAATTTGAAAAAGTTGGTAGTTATTATGATATGATTGCATTGAAATTTGAAAAAGTGGGTAGTTGTTGTGATGTGATTATATTGAAGTTTGGAATAATGAGTAGAAGTTGAGTATTTTTATGATTTTTAGATGATATGATGGTATAATATACAATTTTTTTGATGGGAAGGGAGTGGACCCCACTAGTGGGTTAAAAGTGTGGGTTTTGGGGGGTTATCCACCCAAAGTGAAGGTAACCCCCCAACCGAACACCACCTTAGGGTTTTGTTTTTGTTCCTTTTATTTTTATTTATTTTATGATTTTTATATTTTTGTTCGATAAAATATATTGAAAGAAATATGTATATGTGTTAGTTGTGTGTAACGTGACTTAATTAATTTATAAATGTCAAAATGCATATATGCATATTATAATTACGTTAAAAATCTTAATTTATATATATGTCCTTATTCACCCAAAAAGTATACCTAATAAAATTTATATTATTAATGTTCGAATTTAAAAGTAAATAGGCTCCAATCAGAATACTGTATGCTCAAGAAATTTAGATTTCAATTTCAACATAATTGGAATTAGGGTTTGAATTTTCTTAGTATCTATGTACCTTGTGATTTTGACTTATTTTAATATTTTTATTCGTATGTTTATTGAACTATTAGCTTTTTATACGTAGTTTATGCAACTTTTATTTGTCTATTATTGGCTACTTAAAACTTTAAAAAGGTTCTTTTGAATATAAATGTTACTAAAGATTTGTTATCTGTAAGATAACCTATATCCATTTTCTCTATAATCATATCCAAATTATGATGATCAATTTACATATATGTGTCCATATTTAAGGAAATGAATCACAATTTTTAATATTTTTGAGACATTTTTTGTAAGCTCTAGATTTAATACGAACAAGAGTATGATTGCACCTATTCTATATATGTATCCACCTATTTGCAACTGTGTTTGTATTTGTATCTTTTTTATACACGTGTCAAAACATGTAGAACATATATGATATGGTATTTGGTACACATATCTACATTTGTTTATTATATGCAAAGCATTGTATAGTACTACTTATTTGAAAATATTAAATATAATACTACTATTTAATATCACATTAATAATTGTGTATTTAGGTGAAACGAAGAGTTTTTAAGCATCTTTGCAATTTTTGTACATATATTTATGGGAGATCAAAAGTTTACATGATATTTTTTGTAAAAATAACTTCTAAATACAAGTGTCAATTAATTACGGAAGAATTATTGAAATCTCAAAAATTATTAACAATACAAATGATAAGAAAATTTAGACAAATAATGCCTAAATACACCCACCCCCAAGAAGATATTCCTGCCTTCATCCTCGCTGACAGTACATTAAAACTAGTACGGGTTTGTTGGCATTTAGAGCATGGCCTCAAATTTCAACGAAGTTCCACTGAAATTCTCCGAAATCGAAATGCTCCCTTATTTCTTTTTCAGATTTCAACGAAATATCACGGAAATGTCAACGAAAATTCATCAAAATTACATGCTATTTTGACGAAACAATAAAAAATAAGGGAATCTACCATTCGTTTTCATCAAAATTTTCACATATTAATGAATTTTCACTAATTTATTCACTAATGTGTTGAGTTGTTAAAGTGATTTACACTGTTTAAAGAAGTTTCTTTAGTTAGTTTCTATAATTTTTATCTAAATTGAAATCAAATCAGTTAGACACAAAATTTAAGAGTTAAATTAAAGTTTTAACATATTTATATTTTTTTCTTTATATTGATATATGTGTTTTAATTAGTAGTTATCATATTTGCCACCTCATTCTTATTGAAGAAGTTCTCACATGTCACCATTATCTTCATGTTCAACAGGAGAAACTAATGGCTTCTAATTACGGTTCCAAATCTGGTTCTAGGTAGCATACTAATGTTTTGATTGTTGGGACGATTGGATGGAAATTTAATGTAACATATCATATGAATATCTTACTATTAGCAAAAAACTATCTTTCTATCTTATTTATTAAGCTAAAGAATATTAGAAATCTTTATTTTAAAAAATAATTTTTCAAGTAATTTCCCAATTTCTGACCATTTATCGAAATTCAATCAAAATTCTACCGGAATTTTCTTTCCAAGCTTACCGAAACGAAATTGAAATCTGACATTTAAGGCCTTGATTTAAAGGACGTTGATGTTTTAATAGGTAAATATGGGTGGGGGGTGAGGGAGTTGAACGCTGATCTTTTAGGTGGTAGGCATACTGCTCTACCACCAGGCCATTGAAGTGGGTTTAGATGTAGCTATACTATTGTAATATGATAAAAAGTCCAATTCATATTTCTTATAATGATGTTTACCCAAAGGAAGAAAGCATTTGAAATTGGTTGCAATTTTATCAATCAACACATCGAAGAAAGAATCGCAACTTTATCACAATAGCTTAAATGGGGATATTGCGGATAGCTTCACTAGAGCCCTACTCTCGAGACGATTTCAATTATGATATTCAAGGTAAAGATGGTCTCTCTTTAAGGTTAAGATGATCTCTTTACCATATTTTTACCATGTAAGAATCACAACTCTATTACAATAGCTTTAAAGAGGATATTGCAGATATCTTCACCAGAGCCTTATTCTCGAGATGATTTTGATTATGATATTCAAAGTCAAGATGGTCTCTCTTTAAAGTTAAGACGATCTCTTTACCATTGTTTTACCATGTTGAGCTTGAGGGGATGTTGATTACAAAAAAATGCTAGCTTCCAACTACGACTCTCCAACACTAATACCATGTTACGTTGATTCTCGTGTCTCTTTAATTCACATGTATTATATACAAGTAAAGAAGACTTGTATAACCACAAAATATAGAAGTAGTTCACTTTCCACACAAACAAGCTGCAAAAGTCAATAGTCGATATTCAATCAGATGAATCAGTGACCAACAATTAATCGACAGTTGAGTGAGTCATCAGATTTAGTTGGTTCTGTATTCTTTTTTAATTATTTTATATTTAATTACTTTTTTATACATATATTTACATAATAAATTAGAATATTTTCAATATTACAATAATAAAATAAAAGAAACAATTGAATTTCAATAAAAAATTGAACATCTCAGATTTGTTTACTTTATAAAAATCAGAAAGAAAAACATAAATAACAGTAAAAAAAGTCGGTTAAGTGATTGAACCGATTAGTCGATCGGCCGAATATTAACTGACTAAAGTCCATTCATTCGACCACCCCACAGATCTGAATAATCGGATCAACTAGTCACTTGATTTTTGCAAGCTCGTGTATAAATACTCACCCCCAATATATACAAAAAAGTATTTTTCCATGTCTTATCTTGAAATATTGGATATCATTTTGTTGTTTTTTATGTGGATATATGTCAATGTTATCCCATAAGAAGTATTATATAATGGGGCACATAGATATATCCTAACCTTATGTACAAACATGTAAGTTTCACGTCTACTTATAATAAATAATATAACGGGCGCGGATGTCATAACATTATGCTAATATTCATTTATCTATTTATTCTATAGATATATTAAATTTATGTCTAACAAGGTACCATATTTTGCATACTCCGAGTATTTCTACATGATTCCTATGGGTACGTTGAAATATGTATTACTTTGATGTAGGTTAGAATTTGCAAGCACTTGTTACATAATATTGTCATCTTTGTAGCTTTTGAAATTGATATTTAAAAAGGCATAAATATCCACCTGAAGATAAACGGCCGTATTTTCAAAACTATTTTACTAAAAAACTATACGACAAAGATTCCGACTTAGGGCATTGTAAATTATACGAATTCTATTAAGTAGATAATACAAGTGAATATTTTGAACATCAACATTTTAAGGGATTTTCACACCCATAACCTCCTGAGTAATTTCGCAATAACAATCATAACCCTGCATAATAGTGAATTACATGATAAATCTTGAGTAATCACTCTGTCTCACACTCAAGACCCTCCGTTAATTTTTCCCTTAACCCAACCATATCATTGGGTTAATCCAACCCTTCTTGTATCCACGGCTGAAAAAAATTAAAAAAAAATCCTCCATGCTTAGCCGACCCCCTCCCCTTCTTCCTCCTCCCTCCCTCCGCCTACAGTCACCCCCGTCCGCCCACAGCAACAACCTCCTCCCCTCTGCCCCGTCGCATCCCTCCCCTCGCTATCACTCCCCATAGCAACACCCTCCGCCCACGCGTGCAAGCTCCGACCCACCGGGAGACTCCCGCCCCCCCGCTGTGCGTGCATGCAAGCTCCGACTCGGAGCCCCCTGCTGCAAGCCCCTGCCCCCTGCCTCCCCGCCCTGCGCGCCCGCAAGCTTCGACCCCCCTGCCTGCGCATGCCTGGGAGCCCCCCGCCTCCCCGCCGCGCGTGTCTGCCAGCTTCCCGCCTCCCTGCCGCGCGCGCCCGCCTGCGCGTGCTCCCCAAGCCCCCGCCCCAGGAGCCCCCTGCCTCCCTGCCACGCGCGCCCGCAAGCTTCGACCCCCCCCCCCCCCCCTCCCGCCTGCGCGTGCCTGGGAGCCCCCCGCCTCCCCGCCACGCGCGCCCACCTGCGCATGCTCCCCAAGTCCCTGCCCCAGGAGCCCCCTGCCTCCCCGCCAAGTGCGCCTGCAAGCTTCGACCCCCCCCCCCCCCCCCCCCCCCCCCCCCCCACGCGTGCCTGGGAGCCCCCCGCCTTCCCGCCGCGCACGCCCACCTGCGCATGCTCCCCAAGTCCCTGCCCTAGGAGCCCCCTGCCTCCCCGCCACGTGCCCGCAAGCTTCGACCCCCCTCCCCAATTTTTTTTTTAAATCGAGCCTGGGTCTCCTAATACCAGGCTGGAAATCTAGGCACACCTGCTAAGAGGTTCCCCAGTACTGTAGGTCTAATTTTTATTCTAGCTTTGCTGAATGATGTGTGTGTATCATATATTGAATAAGCTCTAGTTGAACAGAGCTGTTTTTAAAGTAATCTGACTAAAACAGGACTTCCATATGTAATTTGTGATGTTGGTAATGCTCTCTTTCCACTGGGAACATTGAAACTTATGATGGTGGAAAATATTATTCCATGTCAGCTGATTGAATTATGAATTCTACCAATATATTGTTTCTACATGTAAAATTTTTGTCTCTGTTTTTTATATGAAAGAAAAGGCTGATTAGTAGAGAGGAACTTCTGATATGTGCAGGAAGGGCCTAAACCAATCATGATCTCATGTCTTATGATACTTTTAAGGACCTCTATCTTATTGCATTCATTTGGGAAAAAATATATACTTCACATGCATGGATGAAAGGTTGTAGGTTGTAATACTAAATTGCATTTGCTGATACAGATGCTCGTACCCCGCGAGTATTCTAATTGGAATTGTTCATACAGGTGCTGGCACCTTGTTCTTTTTCTATTTTTCTATGTTTCAGGTTATTTGTCAGTCCAAATATGCATATATCATAGGTAGAAAATTTGCCTAAAACAATAAACTATTACTAACCTCCCAAGTACCTACTCTGTTTTTTTCTTGAATAGACAAATAATTTGTCTGTTATGTCATGTGGACAAAGTGAAAGATGAGATTAGGAGCTAGTTTTCATGAGAAGAAAGAGATGGGATTTTGATTCCCTTGGTTTAAAGGGGAAGGAGTTTTCGAACCCGCACATGGACGAATGCGTGAATGCTCGATTGAGGATATAGGTATCTGTTAGAAGAAAGGAGTCTTCGATATGATTAAAAGAAAAACCCTAGGCTCTCTTATATAGGGAGAGACCTAAAGGGTAAATTACAAAGAAGTCTAAATAAGAAAAGAAATAACAACTGGATACATAAAATACTAATAGTGAAACTATCTCTACACTCCCCCTCAAGGTGGAGCATAGATGTCTATCATGCTCAGCTTGGATGAACATTTCTGAAAGGGTCCTCTGAGCAGTGGCTTGGTGAACACATCTGCAGTCTGGTCTCCTGAGCTCACGTGTGTAGTAGATATCAACCCTCTCTGGATCAGATCCCTAGTATAATGACAGTCAACTTCAATATGCTTGGTCCTTTCATGAAAGGCTGGATTATTGGCAATGAACAATGCTGCCTGATTGTCACACTGAAGCTTCATAGGTAGGGGCACCGCTACACATAGATCTTCTAGTACTGAACGAACCCACATCATTTCCGTGCTGACTTGAGCCATGGCCCTATATTCGGATTCAGCACTGGACCTTGCCACAACAGTTTGTTTCTTGCTTTTCCAAGAAACCAAAGAGTCTCCAACAAAGACTGCATACCCTGAGGTTGATTTCCGATCTTTCGGACATCCTGCATAATCTGCATCTGCACATGCTGAGATGGATAAGTCTGTGCCCTTTCTGAATAGCAGCCCTGACCCTGGAGAAGACTTCAGCTACCTCAGTATCATGTGTATCGCATCCATGTGAATCTGTCTTGGCTGCTCCATAAATTGACTCACCCTGCTAACTGCAAATTGAATGTCTGGGCGAGTTATGGTAATGTAGAGGAGTTTTCCCACCATTTCTCTATATCTCCTCTTATCTACTTCATCAGTATCACCATCATACAACCTCACGCTGGGATCCATGGGAATACTTGATGGTTTGCAACCATCCATGCCAGTCTCAGTCAGGAAGTCTGTAATGTACTTCCGTTGGGTCATTACCAAACCCTGTGCATTCCTTGCAAATTCCAGCCCCAGAAAGTATCTCAGAGTCCCAAGGTCCTTTGTAACAAACTGACGGCCAAGAAATACCTTCGCCCTCTCTATGCCCTGAGCATCATCTCCTGTAACTAGGATATCATCTACATAAACCATAATAACAACCGTACCTGCCGATGACTTCTGGACAAACAATGAGTGATCGACATTTGACCTCTTGAACCCTTGTTGCTCAATCAGACTGGACAACTTCTGGAACCATGCTCTCGGACTCTGTTTGAGGCCATATATAGCCTTGTGAAGTCTACAAACCATATGCTTCTCCCCCTCAGCAGTGAACCCAGGTGGCTGCTGCATGTAGACTTCCTCCTGTAAGTCCCCATATAAAAAAGGCATTCTTGACATCTAGTTGAGATATATTCCAATCACGGACCACAGCAACCGATAAAAGGATACGAAGAGTAGAGTGTCTTGCCACTGGAGAGAATGTATCCATGTAGTCCACACCGTAGGTTTGTGTAAACACACGGGCGACCAAGCGTGCTTTGTACCTATCCAACGTGCCATCTGCATGATATTTGACTGTGAAGACCCATTTACAGCTCACAACTGAGGCATCAGAAGGTGTAGGGACCAAAGACCATGTACCACGAGACTGTAGGGCCCTCATCTCCTCTTCCATTGCTAATCTCCAGCAATCCTGCTGCAAAGCGTCCTGGTATGTCCGTGGTATATCCACAGAAGACAAGGCTATGGCAAACTTTTGAAAATCACCAGTAAGACGGTGAAAGGATACCTGTGACGCAAATGGATAAGAGGCACATTGCCTCTTCTGCTTCCGAATGGCAATCGGGACATCAAGATCTCCATCTGGCGTACTGGATGGGCTCGTATCTGCCTGTACTGAAGGATCCTGCACATGTACTAAACTTGACCCGTCAGTAGTAATGCCATCTGAACATACCTGAGGCGTGGTGATTGGCTGGTGTGTAGTCTGAGCAGGACCTGTCCGGCGTGTATAGAATTTGGGTAACGGTGATATGGTAGGCCGTGGAATGGGTGGAGGTGGAGGTGGAGGTGGTGGTACTGGCGTGGGGACGGGTACAAAGGATGACTCAGGAGTACTCAATGTAGGTGGTGGAGGAACATAGATATCATCAGTGGTAGTGGATGTTACCATTCTGTCACCCGCAGGAGAAAAATACATGACCGACTCAAAGAACGTGACATCAGCACTCACAAAGTACCGCTGAGTCACAGGATCATAACACCGGTAACCCTTTTGAGTTCTGGAATAACCAACAAAAACGCACTTGACTGCTCTAGGAGAGAGTTTGTCAAGTCCGGGAGATAGACGATGAACGGAAGCCACAGTACCAAAAACACGTGGAGTCAGTGAGAATAACTCCTTGTCTGGGAAAATAAGAGAGATAGGTATCTTATCACCAAGAACTGAGGATGGCATTCGGTTGACCAGATAACATGCAGTAAGAACAGCATCGCCCCAGAATGAAATAGGAGCACAACTCTGAATCAACAATGTTCGGGTAATATCCAAGAGATGGCGATGCTTTCTTTCCGCCACACCATTCTGTTGTGAGGTATACGCACAGGTGGTTTGATGAATAATTCCCTTTGATGAAAGGAATAGAGAAAGTGAACGTGTACAGAATTCAAGTGCATTATCCGTTCGAACATATTTGACAGAGGTAGAAAAAACATTGTGCACTTCATTAAGCAAGTTCTTGATCACATCTCCTGCTTCAGATTTATTTTTCAAAAGAAAAACCCATGACACACGCGAGTAATCATCCACTACCACAAGATAAAACCTGTGCCCCTGATGATCGGGAACACGACTCGGACCCCATATATCAACATGTAACAACTCAAAAGGGGAGCTACTGCTCCGACTCGGACGACGTGGGAAGCTCGACCTGTGATGTTTTCCCAGCTGACACGCTTCGCATCGGAAAGACGAACTAGGAGGGATCTGAGGCAGAAGATGACGCATTTTCTGGAGCGGAAGATGACCAAAACGGAGATGCCAAATGTACGGTGAGACTGGTCCAGCAGAAAGAGATGAGGCGCCAGCATAGGAGTCCCGAACCAGTCGATATAAACCATTCTGCTCAGAGCCACAACCAATCACCTTGCCCGTGAGTATGTCCTGAAAAATAAGAGAAGACGGGTCAAATATAGCACGACAATTCAAATCCTTCGTAATCTGACTAATAGATAGCAAATTCATTGAGAACTCAGGAGCATGTAGAACATTCTGTAGCTGCATAGTGGAGGATAGAAAAACCTCCCCATGTCCAACCAGGGGCGAATATGTACCATCTGCTATCTGCACTGACCGACCAGGAGAAATATCTCTGTAGGCTTGTAATCTGCCTCGATCTCGACAGAGATGATGCGTGGCTCCAGAATCTATAACCCAGTCAGATATATCATGCGATGTAGTGAATGCAAGAGATCTACCTGAGGTGCTCGCAACGGTAGATGAACTGGCAGAGGCAGTGACGGCAATATCTGAGGAGCCACCAGATACATCACCAGATGACTGTGGCATGATATCCCGGAGACGGGCCACAAGCTCATCAAATCGACTATCAGCAGTAGAGGATACTGGAGACTGAGAATGCTCTGCAACACGTGCCGAGGCTGGGAATCCATGCTTAGAATAGCATGTGTCCTCTGAGTGTCCTGTGCGGTGGCAATAAGAACATGTCTGACTGAAGCGGCATCTTCCTTGCGGTCCACAGCCACGTCCACGACCACGTCCAGAAAACGGTCCACTTCTCCCACGCAAAGCTGCCATCGCAGATGGGGGTGGAATAGAGGGGCTGGAGGAAACTGGAATGCGACTGAGCCTCCTGTAGACATCCTCCACTGGAGGAATTACTGCATCTGCTAGAATTTGTGACCGTGCAGCATCATATTCAGGATCGAGAGCTGCAAGTAGAACGCCTACCATGGTGGCGTTCCGAAACGTCTTCTGCTGCTCCGGAGTAGCAGTAAGAGGAATAGTACTGTATAGCTTCTCGAACATCCCTCTCAGGGATGTATATAGAGAGTGAAGAGGTCGGCCGGCCTGCTTCATTGTAAAGATGTCATGTTGAAGCTGCAACATCTTGGTCTCGTTTCGCACCTACGAATACGTAGCAGCAAGGATGTCCCACATCGCCTTAGCAGTGGGCTGATGGAGGACATCGTTCGCGATCTCCATCGACAATGTACCAGACAACCTGACTTTCGCATAAGCGTCATCAGCCTCCCATGAGGCATAGATCCCTGTCTTCTCCGCAGGCTCATCTTCGGTAAGAATGTGTTTCTTACCATTTGATTTCATGAGGCTCATGAACTGCATAGCCCATAGTTCATAATTAGACCCGTCCATCTTGACTATTGGCGCAGGACCTTTGAATGCGCCGGTGGAGGGCAAATCGACTTTCGATTCTGACATACTGCTGCTCGGAGAAGACGAAGGGAAAAATAGACACGTTGATGAACGTCTACACCAACTTCATCGGATTTGAGTACGTGTGTAGACTTTTACGCACTCAAATCCATAAACCGGAGGAGGAGGGGTCTAGGGCACGCCTTCAAGAAGGCTAACAGCCCTTGAATCGCCTCGAGAGCGCTGTTGATGAACTGTTGGAGGCCAGAGGATGGCCTACAACAGCGAGGGGAGCGCCGCTAGAAGCCGCAGGAGCGGCTGGGGACCTGTGAAGCGGCTGAAGGCCGCTGGCAAGGCGCCTGGGGCCGCTGGTGAGCGGCTGGAGGTGGCTGGCGGCGGCTGGAGGGGGCGGCGGGAGCCGCTGGTGGGTCGACGAAGGCCGTTGGCGGCTGGGAGCCGCTGGGGTCGGCGGCTGGGAGCGCTGGCTGCTAGAAGAGAGAAAGAGGGAGGGGCGGCGGGTGGGGAAGGGAGGGAAGAGCCCTAGGGCGGCTCTGATACCATGTTAGAAGAAAGGAGTCTTCGATATGACTAAAAGAAAAACCCTAGGCTCTCTTATATAGGGAGAGACCTAAAGGGTAAATTACAAAGAAGTCTAAATAAGAAAAGAAATAACAACTGGATACATAAAATACTAATAGTGAAACTATCTCTACAGTATCTTAAAGGGATTTTTGCCGTATCAATCTCGAAATGATCCATGAAAACAATGCAGTCAAACCAGAGACCTAGGTCAACTTAAAAAACATTTTTAGGGTGTTCAACTTTAAAAGTGAATATAGTTTGATTGGAGTTCATCTGTTCGAGATATTTAGCTTTCAATTTTGGCAAATTGAAAGTCAGGAAAGTCTATTTCATTGGTATTTATGCACCTTGTGTTTTTTTAACTTACATTTATATTTTTGTTCATATTTTTATTGAATTACTCTAATTGGAACCAAGTCAACTGGAGTTAGTATGAGCTCTGTAGTAAATCAAGAAGATTCTCTACTTGTTCAATGTTTGTATAGGTCTAATGTACATTTAATATTTGAGTTTTTTTTATTTTTTAATTTTTCTTTAATGGACTTATTTGTTAACTAGTGTAATATAAATAGCCTTTTTAGTTGTATTTGTTCTATTATTTATTTATTTTATGTATGCATTTGCTTAGGAATTGGGACAAAATTTGAGTATAATGTAGATGAATAACATACTCATCACTGCTCCTTATTGACTTAATGATGCTCCAGAGAAGTTATGAAATTCTCCTTGGTGATGAGAATATTGATGCTACCTACACAGTTAGTGAAGGCGAGCGCATTGTCTGAAGGTATGGTGTGCTTGGGGTTCTTCATTATGGTGCTTGTCAGTTGGGCGTATGTGAGTGAAATGGAGGTCAGACGAAGATGGTAGGAAGGGTGAACCGTTCTCAAACCCGGTAGATCTTGAGTGTCCCGAAGGCAGCTAGGTTGCATAGAAAGAGGTGTGGAGATGGGTGGTTATCAAAAAGAGCAAAACAAGAAGAAGAACTAGAGGAAGAACTAGTAGACAGGATGAAAAAAAAATAAAAACAATGAAGAAATGAAGAAGGAAATTACCTGCAATGTAGAGTATTCGTCTGGGGAACAAGAGGTGCTAGATTGCCAGGTGGTTGATCTATAGGCCGAAGATTATTGAAGCTTGACACTGCTTAATTTGTAGTGTAACAAGGCTTAAAATCATGGGTCGTACATCATCTCCAACTCTCGCTCGACCTTATTGGTGGATTCTCATACCGCCGCTCCGTCATTATCACCAGAGATGGTTGGGCAAAGGAGAAGGGAGGGAAGCATGTATGATGGAGACAAGAGCTGACGAACTTCTTTTGGGTCGATGGTGGTAATGATATAGGATGCTAGGGAGAAGCGATCATGTGGGTGAGATAGAGGATTGAATGGAGAACCGAGTGGTGGTATTGGCATTGGAAGAGGACATCATAATTGATTGTGGAGTAACTGTAAAGTGAAGTGGCTAGCGTGAGAGAGAAAGCAGAGGAGTGGGGCCAAATATGGTATATTGTGGTGCCATGTGGCTCCACCACAAAATTCTAAGATGAAAAATGAAAGAAAAATCAATGGAAGGAGCTAGAGGTTAAATTGTGAAAAACACTCAGCAAGCTGTAGGAAATAAAATTTCCTACAATCTTCTTATTATGTCAAGACCTAATTCAATCCTTATAAGGAGCTAGGATTTTGGGGATCAAAATATAGGTGTACAATATATATCTTGTCATTTTAGATCTTTTTATTTTTTTATTTTCAATATATGTTTGATATTTTATTTACATAATCTATAATATTTGAGACATTCATTATTTTTATTTTAGTTATTAGTTAGGATGGTGAGGCCTAAAAATTAGGGTTAATGGTTCACATGTACAAAATACACAGGATTCTTAAGGCATGTTTGGTTGCCAGGGTACCCCAGCTCCACTCCTACATTCCTGGGGGACTACTTTTATGGATCCTACAATTTCTTTGTTATTATATTTGTTAACCATGTTAAATAAAAAAAGATAGCATACAAAATACATTATAATCATTACAAAATTAATATAACACATAATCAACGTGACATCACATCACATTTATCATTCCAATCACCTCCAACCCTTCTAACCATCCAAACACCTACTATTGACATGAGGTTATCCCAACCAAATCCCAACCCAGTTAACAAACATGCCCTTAGGGTTTTGTTTTTGTTCCTTTTATTTTTACTCGTTTTATGATTTTTATATTTTTGTTCGATAAAATATATTGAAAGAAATATGTATATGCGTTTGTTGTATGTAATGTGACTTAATTAATTTATAAATGTCAAAATCCATAGATGCATATTATAATTAGGTTAAAAATCTTAATTTATATATATATGACTTATTCACCCAAAAAGTATACCTAATAAAATTTATATTATTAATCTTCGAATTTAAAAGTAAATAGGCTCCAATTAGAGTCGTATGCTCAAGAAAATTAGCTTTCAATTTCAACATAATTGGAATTAGGGTATGAATTTTCTTAGTATCTATGTACCTTGTGATTTGACTTATTTTCATATTTTTATTCATATGTTTATTGAACTATTAGCTTTTTATACGTAGTTTATGCAACTTTTATTTGTTTATTATTGGCTACTTAAAACTTTAAAAAGGTTTTTTTGAATATAAATGTTATTAAAGATTTGTTATCTGTAAGATAACCTATATTCATTTTCTCTATAATCATATCCATATTATGATGATCAATTTACATATATATATATATATATATGTATATATATATATACATATTTAAGGAAATGATTCACAATTTTTAATATTCTTGAGACATTTTTTGTAAGCTCTAGATTTAAAATGAACAAGAATATGATTGCACCTATTCTATATATGTATCCACCTATTTGCAATTGTGTTTGTATTTGTATCTATTTTATACACGTGTCAAAACATGTGGAACATATATGATATGGTATTTGGTACACATATCTACATTTGTTTGTTATATGCAAAACATTTTATAGTACTACTTATTTGAAAATATTAGATATAATACTATTATTTAATATCACATTAATAAATGTGTATTTTGGAGAAATGAAGAGTTTTTAAGCATCTTTTTATCAACGCAATTTTTGTACATATATTTATGGGAGATCAAAAGTTTACATGATATTTTTTGTAAAAATCACTTCTAAATACAAGTGTCAATCAATTACGGAAGAATTATTGAAATCTCAAAAATTATTAACAATACAAATGATAAGAAAATTTAGATAAATAATGCCTAAATACCCCCCCCAGAAGATATTTCTACCTTTGTCCTTGCTGACAGTACACCAAAACTAGTACGGGTTTGTTGGCATTTAGAGCATGGCCTCAAATTTCAACGAAATTCCACTGAACTTATCCGAAATTTAAACGCTCCCTTATTTCTTTTTCAGGATTTCAACGAAATATCACCGAAATGTCAACGAAAATTCATCGAAATTACATGTTATTTTGACGAAACAATAAAAATAAGGAATTTACCCTTCGTTTTCATCAATTTTTTCCACATATAAATGAAATTTCACTTATTTATTCACTAATGTGTTGAGTTGTTAAAGTGATTTACACTGTTTAAAGAAGTTTCTTTAGTTAGTTTCTATAATTTTTATCTAAATTGAAATCAAATTAGTTAGATACAAGATTTAAGAGTTAAATTAAAGTTTTTAACATATTTATATTTTTTTCTTTATATTGATATCTATGTTTTAATTAGTAGTTATCATATTTGCTACATCATTCTTATTGAAGAAGTTCTCACATGTCACCATTTTCTTCATGTTCAAGAGGAGAAATCACTGGCTTCTAATTACGGTTTCAAATCTGGTTCTAGGCTGCATACAATGTTTTGACTGTTGGGACGATTGGACGGAAATTTAATGTAACATATCATATGAATATCTTACTATTAGCAAAGAAAACTATCTTTCTATCTTATTTATTGAGCTAAAGAATATTAGAAATCTTTATTTAAAAAAATGGATTTTCAAGTAATTTCCCCAATTTTCGACCATTTATCGAAATTCCATCAAAAATTCCACCAAAATTCTCTTTCCAAGCTTATCGAAACGAAATCGAAATCTGACATTTAAGGCCTTGATTTAAAGGATGTTGATGTTTTAATAGGTAAATATGGGCGGAGGGGGGGGAGTTGAACGTTGATCTTTTAGGTGATAGGCATACTGCTCTACCACCAGGCCATTGAAGTGGGTTTTAGATGTAGCTATACTATTGTACTATGACAAAAAGTCCAATTCATATTTCTTATAATGATGTTTATACAAAGGAAGAAAGCATTTGAAATTGGTTGCAATTTTATCAATCAACACATCGAAGAAAGAATCGCAACTTTATTACAATAGCTTAAATGAGGATATTGCGGATAGCTTAACTAGAGCCCTACTCTCGAGACGATTTCAATTATGATATTCAAAGGCAAGATGGTCTCTCTTTAAGGTTAAGATGATCTCTTTACCATATTTTTACCATGTAAGAATCACAACTCTATTACAATAGCTTTAACGAGGATATTGCAGATATCTTCACCAGAGCCTTATTCTCGAGATGGTTTTGATTATGATATTCAAAGTCAAGATGGTCTCTCTTTAAAGTTAAGACGATCTCTTTACCATTGTTTTTACCATGTTGAGCTTGAGGGGGATGTTGATTACAAAAAATGCTAGCTTCCAACTACGACTCTCCAACACTAATACCATGTTACGTTGATTCTCGTGTCTCTTTAATTCACATGTATTATATACAAATAAAGAAGACTTGTATAACCACAAAATATAGAAGTAGTTCACTTTCCACACAAACAAGCTGCAAAAGTCAATAGTCGATATTCAATCAGATGAATCAGTGACCAACAATTAATCGACAGTTGAGTGAGTCATCAGATTTAGTTGGTTCTGTATTCTTTTTTAATTATTTTATATTTAATTACTTTTTTATACATATATTTACATTAATAAATTAGAATATTTTCAATATTACAATAATAAAATAAAAGAAACAATTGAATTTCAATAAAAAATTGAACATCTCAGATTTGTTTACTTTGTAAAATCAGAAAGAAAAACATAAATAACAGTAAAAAAAGTCGGTTAAGTGATTGAACCGAGTAGTCGATCGGCCGAATATTAACTGACTAAAGTCCATTCATTCGACCACCCCCAGATCTGAATAATCGGATCAACTAGTCAGTTGATTTTTGCAAGCTCGTGTATAAATACTCACCCCCAATATAATACAAAAAAGTATTTTTCCATGTCTTATCTTGAAATATTGGATATCATTTTGTTGTTTTTTATGTGGATATATGTCAATGTTATCCCATAAGAAGTATTATATAATGGGGCACATAGATATATCCTAACCTTATGTACAAACATGTAAGTTTCACGTCTACTTATAATAAATAATATAACGGGCGCGGATGTCATAACATTATGCTAATATTCATTTATCTATTTATTCTATAGATATATTAAATTTATGTCTAACAAGGTACCATATTTTGCATACTCCGAGTATTTCTACATGATTCCTATGGGTACGTTGAAATATGTATTACTTTGATGTAGGTTAGAATTTGCAAGCACTTGTTACATAATATTGTCATCTTTGTAGCTTTTGAAATTGATATTTAAAAAGGCATAAATATACACCTGAAGATAAACGGCCGTATTTTCAAAACTATTTTACTAAAAAACTATACGACAAAGATTCCGACTTAGGGCATTGTAAATTATACGAATTCTATTAAGTAGATAATACAAGTGAATATTTGAACATCAACATTTTAAGGGAATTTTCACACCCATAACCCCCTGAGTAATTTCGCAATAACAATCATAACCCTGCATAATAGTGAATTACATGATAAATCCTGAGTAATCACTCTGTCTCACACTCAAGACCCTCCGTTAATTTTTCCCTTAACCAACCATATCATTGGGTTAATCCAACCCTTCTTGTATCCAACGCTGAAAAAAATTTAAAAAAAATCCTCCATGCTTAGCCGACCCCCTCCCCTTCCTCCTCCTCCCTCCCTCCGCCTACAGCCACCCCCGTCCGCCCACAGCAACAACCTCCTCCCCTCTGCCCCGTCGCATCCCTCCCCCTCGCTATCACTCCCCATAGCAACACCTCCGCCCACGCGTGCAAGCTCCGACCCACCGGGAGACTCCCGCCCCCCGCCTGTGCGTGCATGCAAGCTCCGACTCGGAGCCCCCGGCTGCAAGCCCCTGCCCCCTGCCTCCCCGCCCTGCGCGCCCGCAAGCTTCGACCCCCCCTGCCTGCGCATGCCTGGGAGCCCCCCGCCTTCCCCCCGCGCGTGTCTGCCAGCTTCCCGCCTCCCTGCCGCGCGCGCCCGCCTGCGCGTGCTCCCCAAGCCCCCGCCCCAGGAGCCCCTGCCTCCCTGCCACGCGCGCCCGCTGCTTCGACCCCCCTCCCGCCTGCGCGTGCCTGGGAGCCCCCCGCCTCCCCGCCACGCGCGCCCACCTGCGCATGCTCCCCAAGTTCCTGCCCCAGGAGCCCCCTGCCTCCCCGCCAAGTGCGCCTGCAAGCTTCGACCCCCCCCCCCCCCCCCCCTACGCGTGCCTGGGAGCCCCCCGCCTTCCCGCCGCGCACGCCTGTTGGACATGTGAGTCCACGGCGAGCCATTATGCAATAAATGTTATTGCTAATATCATTCCCTGATCTGAAATGAAGAATAAATAATTTGCATAATAGGTCCCTCTGTACAATTAGGGTCATGTACCATGGCTATCTTAATGATCATACAGCTGTTGATTCAATTATTGAATCATAGAGGCTGGTGCTTGGATGAATATCTAAAGAGTTAGGTTGAGGACTCATCAAGCACCGTCAAATGATTGTTAAGATGTGATCTCCAGCCTGAGTAGGAGATGGCAATCCTTTCTCACATAGGTTGATATCTGACCGACCTCTTGATGTAGGTCCTCTGCATAGGAATAGAGATTCGGAGGTGTCAGATTAGTTAGGTCAAAGAGTTGACTTAACGAGATCGAGATAACCTAAGTCCTATGTTGAATGCTGTCACAACATAGGCACGCATCCTCTGACCGGAGACAGATGTGTTACTATATGTCTGAGTGTGTACATTTGGCAGACCAATAGGTTGATGACCTAACCAAGGTCTATACACCGGCGCGCTGGTGTGCATGTAAGGGCATATGAGTAATACGATCTCTCAAAGGGATCATACATGTTCACTACTGAACCGGAAGACATGAGCTCACTCATGAGATATTGGGAGGAATCAAATTCCGTGCACGGTCGTCTCGCTTTGGAAGCTTGGCTGAATTTGTAGGTTTGATATATACTTTTGGAAAGTATATGATCAAGACCTAGGTATGATATATGCTTTTGGAAAGTATATGATCGATACCAAATCCCAATGATCAAATGAGAAACTTAGTGATCAAACCCTGAAGAAGACAGTGTAAAATTGATCTTGATCTTCGGGTTGACCATGGGTCTTCCAGTATGCAGGATGTACAGGTATTGGGAATACCTGAAGGGTGATGTGATCATAAACGATTGTATATCCATGACGCTTCCATTCCGAGGGAGTGATGAAACAGGTCTGGATTTTAGTGACTCCTTTCAGTGGAGAAGCAATCCGATCTTAGTCCAAGTATTGGACATTGATCTGAATGGGATTCAGATTCAATGAGAAGATTGGATTTGCGGCCTTGATTTAATCAAGCATCTGTGAGAGGTCCGTAAGATCTGGATTTGAGATGAGATCTCAACATCCAAGTCACTATACGTGGAACAATACAATCGCCCTGTCCTTATCTCCAAGTATCTGCGGAGAAAGCACATTATTCTTGAAAGGGTTCAAGAATAATTCTTTTGATGAAATATCCAAGCAAGGACTTGATGATTAAATGAGATTTAATTATCAAGCTTAAATATGAATATGATTCATATTGTGAAAATGATTATCTAAGATAATTAAATGGGATTTAATTATCAAGGATTAAGAGAATGTGGATAACACTATCCATGATATATGTGTGTTATAAATATGATTTATAATATACACATATAAGAGAGAGAATTTATGTAAATAGCATTTGTTAATTAATAATGTGGATTGGATTCACATATGTTAATTAATTGGAAATGCAATTTACTAACTAGTTTGGGTTGTGAATATGATTCACATAATATTCAATGGCATGATTGAAATATTCACAAATTAATTTAGAATTATTTTTGTGAATATTTTTTGTGATTAATTAAGGAATAATTAAATAAATAAAATGGAGCAATAACCACCTTCATAGGTGGCGTCACCCATGAATGGTTCATGGGTGACGCCCCCCCCCCCCTTTTTAGGAGGGTGGTTGGCTCCATTACATTTATCATATTATTTCTTAGTTAATTAATGTTTAAATTGATGTTGTTGTTTTTAACCAACAACAAATCATGGCCATTGATTTATCATGGACCAAGCATATCCCTTGGATCCATGTGTCCCATGGATTGAGATCCATTGGATCCTAAACTAGTATATAAGGAGGGCTAGGGTAGCCTCTCCATGGTACATCATTAAGAGTTGTACAAGGTGACAACTCTCTCTCTCTCTCTTCTTTCTCATTCTCGCCCTCTCTCTCTTTCTCTTCTCCATTAAGTGGCCGTCCACTTTGTGTTGAGAAAAGAGAGACTCTCGGCTTCTTCTTCGACGACTCGTGGATCTCCATCTTCTTTGGAGTTGCTTACTCTAAAGGAAGACGATGGATTTCGTTTGACGAAATCGGGGGAGCCATCGCTTGGATCTTCATCGAGGATTGCGGGAAGGAACGTGACTCATCATCGCGCCCGCAAGTGCGTTCTTCGTGGATCGGACTTAAGATAGGAGGATCTCTACTTTGGGATCTCACGATCACAACCACGCTTCAAGAGGTATTCCTTGTACTTTGTGGTTTGATGAAACGATCCGAGAAGTGTTCTCGTGATCATGTGGTTTCATCTTTAAAGTTAAAATTTTAATTTCCGCTGCCATCTAGCATCTAGTACGACTAGTTGCTCCGATTGCATACGATGCGATCGACACGCTTCCGTGATGCGCTTGAGGATTCTCAATATCCTTCAAGTGGTATCAGAGCCATAGGTCGAATAAAGTTTTGGATATGATCCATACACCTTAGACGATTTGGTTCTTGAAAGGGTTGCGAAATTTTTACTGCATTTCAATTTTCGCACCTCTATAAAATTGAATTTTTCGGCTCTGTTTAAAATGTTTAAACACAAAATTTTCAATTGGATTTTGTTCCCCATTAAACAAGGAAACCATAGGACTTGAGTTTACTAAATTTGGACTTTATTTGCTCAAGATATGGCTTTTTGAATATGACTATATTCACTGTTGCGGGAACTGCGGATTTGAACGTAATTAATGAGATGATTACGGTTTTAATCCGCCTTGAAATGCGTGAATTATCACTTGGGTTCTTTAATAAATCAAATAGGCAATCTTTGGAAACTGAGTTTGCATTTTTTGGATTTAAATTGATCAAGATAAGTTAATTTTAGTGATTGGGGGTCACTGCTGGAAATTAACAATTTCTTGATCTTGAACCTTGTGATATGTCATTCAATTATCATGATGAAAATTAATTGTTAATTTTCTGGAATAATTAGTGATAAATATTTGTGAAATATTTAAAGAGATAATTATTTCATTGAATGACACTTGCCTAAACCACAATGATGATATATTAGATCTTGATCATTGGTTCATCAACAAACATTGCTTTCATGAAAACTATAGTTTATCCTACAATAGTTGTAGGACAACTTTTACATGAAAAACCCTTTTGCTTGAATAGGATTGGGGATTTGTCTAGCAAATCTCCTTATAATCAAAAATGTTTTGATTTATATTATATGGTATAATTTCGGTTGAAAAACCGATGAACATCTCAAAGTACATGATGGTCTATCTGGTATTATCCTTTCCCGAGGCGGATGTGGTGCCTAGTCGGAGAGCATTGGGGTCGCGGGTTGCAACGTATGTGGTCCGTCCTACTCTCGTCGGTACTGGCCATGACAGCGGGTAGGGACTGTATAATACCGGAGACAGACAATGTGTATTTTTTCTAATTATTAAAATTTGAATAATACGTACTTTGAGTATATACCTACTATTCAAGTAAAAGACATATTTGTTGATTGATGATTGGATTAATGATTAATTTAATATGATTAAATTAATTATATCCAATAAACACTCTATCATGAATAGATGTGTATTTCCCTTGGAAGAATTAATTATGTGAATATGATTCACGATAATTAATTACAATTTGAATATGAGGTGGAGGATCACATAGGTGACATCCATGGTCTCCCGTCAAGGCAAAGGATTTCGTCGCCAGTTGTTGTGTATAGGAGACGCCTGTCCGAAGTGACAGATCCTGTACATGATTTAATTGGATCGGGTTCTTTGCTTCTCGAAAGAGTAAGGCCGTATACGTAGTGACCCCAATATCGGGTCCTCATATTATTGGGGCGATATTGGATTGCGTATAGCGAGTTCTAAGCCTGTTGACGGTTGGTTCAATTAATGACGGGTCAACACTGCCTTAGGGGTGGTGGGCCCGGGTGTTAAAGACCGAATTGGGAGATGCAAGTTGGACTTGCAAGGCGGAATGTGTTCCCGCTTCTTTTTATCCGAGTTGTAGGTTCTCATATTATTGGGATACAACGAAGATAGGAAAGGAGATCCCAGATCTTGCTAGAGATATAATGGTAAGAATATCTCTTACATTGAAAGTGATTAAGGGAATGAACTTTCAGTGTTGACAAGGCAGGACAATTTTGATATGAAAATTCCTAAATCAAAGTAAAACATGTATATATAATATATATACCCTTATGCAAATTTCTTATTTCAGATAATCCTTCATTAAACCCACTCAATGTTATACTCAATGATAACCAGTAAAATATCTTGGATTGGACTCATGATCCAGATATTGTACTTGCAATTGGACACATAATGTATGTGGTCGCAATGTGCAAGTTTCCTCAACATAATGAGGAATGACAATTAAATAAGACAATAAGACATCACCTTAAGGTTTGTATGTCTCTGTAGTGTTGATCTTTCATCGAATGTACTTTGGAATTGACATGTCGATGGTGATCGTAATTGTTGAATAATCCTTATAAAATAAAAGAAGATATTTTGGCATACATATGTGCTCTAGACATTTAATCATGAATGACATGGTTCTCTGCATTATGTAGAATGGTGGCTCGAAAGAGATGATGTATTCAAAATGTTTGAATACCTACCTGAACCTAAGTCTCCAAGAGTTAAGATGAATGTAGATATGATGAGTGTCATCATTCTACTATCTATACTCAAGTCATTCATGAAGCTTTATGATATTCATATTGTATGAATTTAATAAAGCATGTATAAATGTTGAAATGCTCTTACATTGAATTCTTTTGAATTTAACATAAGAGATCCTTAGTCTTAAGCAATGTTTGTTTATAGATTAAGAGAGTGCAGTGGAAGCATGGGTCGGACCCGAGTAAGAAGGAAAGTCAAAGAGTTGACCTACTTCTGTGACTTCCATATCACATCCAAAGAGTTGGATGAATGCCAATACTGCAATATGTTGATGTGTTGATAGTATGACTATCAAATCTGTCTAAAATCCTTAGTGAAGGACTCAGATAGAGCATCAGAATAATCTACATAAATCATTGACTCTGACTTTCTTATTTCATAAGATAAAGTCTGATAATTGTATCCCAATCTTCTAGTGATATTTGCAATTGGTTGCATATACATATTAGAAGATTAGAAATTTGATCTTAAGGTTTAGTAGTCATCTACATGGATATTGCTGTAATTGTTGCAGCAATCTCTATTGGATAGATGGACTTCATATTCTCAGTGGGAGAGCCCTTAGTCTTGGAGAATGTCTCTATGACCTAGATAATAGAGTACACTCATTGTTTGTTTCTAAATGTTGGAAATAAACATGAATTCTGGAATAAACCTATCATAATGAGTTATGATGGATACATTTCAGATAGTAATCTAACATCTAGTGGACTCCACAAAATTAGAAAATTAATGAATGGTTCATTAAGATTTCTAATACTGAAAATCAAACCTTATAAGATCAATAGGAGGATGAAGATCATTTGACAATGATCTGGCATCAAGCCTTGGATGTTTGTCTGTTGATTTGATCAATAGACTAGTAAGATATGAAACTTTAGAATGTCTAAAATTTCAAATCTTACATACTTGTGAATATTGTATTCAAAGTAAAATGTCCAATACACCCTTCTCTAGGAATGGTGTTAGATGTCGAGGTATTCACGATCTCATACATATTGATGTATGTAGATCATCTATATCATAGTAGACATTATGGATATGTAATATCTATTGATGATTACGTATGATATGAGATTTCTTCTCTTCACCTGAGAAACCTTTGAAATGTTCAAAGATTTCACAATTTTGGTTTAGAATCAAAATTTAAAGAAAGATGAAATGAATTTGATCTAACCTAGGTAGCTTGTACCTATTAGATAAAATTCAAAGAATACCTTATGGAGATAAGAATATCATCTATCTCACTCCTCCTAATAAACCTAAACTCAATGGAGTTGTAGGGAGATACAATTGGATCATGTGTGACATGATTTGATCAATGATGAATTTTAGCATAATTATCCTCTTAGTTTCCTGGTATATATGTAGTAGAGACTACAATATATATATCCTTAATAAGGTTCCATGGATGTAAGCTGGAATCTAGCACTTGAGAGTGCTACTTCATTAGGAAAATAAAGGATGGTATTGGATACCTACTTTATGACCTTGAGATTCTTAAAAGATCTCATCTCTGAGAATGTGATTCTTGGAGGATTAAGACTCTTGAGAATCAAGATGAAAATGAAGTAAAGGAACTCATTTAATCTTGAGAAGATAATGAGGCTCCTGAAATCGGAAACTAAAAGGACAATTAAAGATGAAACATTAATACCTCTTCAAATGAGTTTGAGGATGTATTCCATGTGTCAGTTGAGTATGACAATGATCGGACTTCATGTGATGAAGCTCCTGAGGATCGTGACATGGAAAGATGGATATTAGCAATAAAGTCTAAAGTAGACTTCATATACAAGTGTTGTATATGGACCCTAGAGGATCCACCTATAAGGGTTTGACCCATTAAGGTGTAAATGGATCTTCAAGAGAAAGGGAACCTGATGAGAAGGTAGAGACCTTCAAAGCTCGGTTCGTAGCCATAAGCTACACATCGGAAGAGAAGACATTGCTTGCGATGAGACTTGCTCTTCGGTAACCATGCTTAAACTCATCTAAATATTGCTAACCTTAGCTACACAACTTGACTATTGCATCTTCAGGATGTAATTCAAGATTGCATTCCTCTAAGAATACCTCTCTGAGGATATTCACATGAAGTAGCCCCAGGGCTTCATGGTTGAGGAAAGCAATGTGAAAGCTAACGAAATCCATCTATGGACTCAAATAAGCTTTTTGTAGTTGGAACATCAGATTTGATGAAATCATAAGTGTTATGATTTCAGATAGAATCTTGATGTACCATGTGAAGCTTAGTGGGAGTGCCATTGTGTTCATCATGCTAAATGTAGATAATATCCTAATCATTTGGAATGATATAAGGATGATAATAAGTGTTTTATGATCCGGCTATTCCATACCTTGAGATATGATCTCAAGAATACCTCTTAGATCTTAGTTCTGAAGGAGTTCAGAAGCAAAGAAAAGAGGGTATTGGGACTGTCACATTTGTAGTACACCTTGGACATATTCCATTCTTGGAAATTCCAAGAAAGGCTTCCTTCCCTTGAGATTTGGTACTGACCTATCTAAAGGGATAGCACCTCAAAGAGTTGAGGAAGTGAATGCTAGAACTGCTTGCACCTCTGCATCAGTTACGAGAAGCTAAATGTATACTAAATGTGTATAAAAGCCAGATATCTGCCATGCAGTGGGAGTAGTAAACTGTTACTAATCCTACCATGGAGAGAAAACACTTGATTGCAGTAATAACAAAATCTTCAAAGATGACAAGGCTTTAGAGATGGTGATCTCTAAGTCTTATCTTCAAGAAATTAAGATTTTTAGATGGAAATCTAAAAGATCTTAACTGCGAATACCTTGGGAGATAGTGATCTCCAGGAATAAGGGTATTCTGATAAGGATTATGGAAATACTGGTTATAATAGTTATTAAGCAATAGTGTCAAAGACACTATAACTGCTTTGACTAGATTGAGTATTGGTTGCATTAGATGCAACATTCGCATTGGATGCGAGCACTGTTACCTAGGGATATGCAAGTGCCGTAAAAGGACTTGGCATAGTCTTTTGGGAACAGAGTGACTGATCAGCTTACCTAGCTATTTCTAAATAGCCTATGATTGTCACATGAGTGTGAGTTTAAATGATTAGCCCATTAATGGCTCTTTGGGCTAGTGGGAGATTGTTGGACATGTGAGCCCACGGCGAGCCATTATGCAATAAATGTTATTGCAAATATCATTCCCTGATCTGAAATGAAGAATAAATAATTTGCATAATAGGTCCCTCTGTACAATTAGGGTCATGTACCATGGCTATCTTAATGATCATACAGCTGTTGATTCAATTATTGAATCATAGAGGCTGGTGCTTGGATGAATATCTAAAGAGTTAGGTTGAGGACTCATCAAGCACCGTCAAATGATTGTTAAGATGTGATCTCCAGCCTGAGTAGGAGATGGCAATCCTTTCTCACATAGGTTGATATCTGACCGACCTCTTGATGTAGGTCCTCTGCATAGGAATAGATATTCGGAGGTGTCAGATTAGTTAGGTCAAAGAGTTGACTTAACGAGATCGAGATAACCTAAGTCCTATGTTGAATGCTGTCACAACATAGGCACGCATCCTCTGACCGGAGACAGATGTGTTACTATATGTCTGAGTGTGTACATTTGGCAGACCAATAGGTTGATGACCTAACCAAGGTCTATACACCGGCGCGCTGGTGTGCATGTAAGGGCATATGAGTAATACGATCTCTCAAAGGGATCATACAGGTTCACTACTGAACCGGAAGACATGAGCTCACTCATGAGATATTGGGAGAATCAAATTCCGTGCCAGGGTCGTCCCGCTTTGAAGCTTGACTGAATTTGTAGGTTTGATATATACTTTTGGAAAGTATATGATCAAGACCTAGGTATGATATATGCTTTTGGAAAGTATATGATCGATACCAAATCCCCAGTGATCAAATGAGAACTTAGTGATCAAACCCTGAAGAAGACAGTGTAAAATTGATCTTGATCTTCGGGTTGACCATGGGTCTTCCAGTATGCAGGATGTACAGGTATTGGGAATACCTGATGGGTGATGTGATCATAAACGATTGTATATCCATGACGCTTCCATTCCGAGGGATTGATGAAACAGGTCTGGATTTTAGTGACTCCTTTCAGTGGAGAAGCAATCCGATCTTAGTCCAAGTATTGGACATTGATCTGAATGGGATTCAGATTCAATGAGAAGATTGGATTTGCGCCTTGATTTAATCAGGCATCGTGAGAGGTCCGTAAGATCTGGATTTGAGATGAGATCTCAACATCCAAGTCACTATAGTGGCACAATACAATCGCCCTGTCCTTATCTCCAAGTATCTGCGGAGAAAGCACATTATTCTTGAAGGGTTCAAGAATAATTCTTTTGATGAAATATCCAAGCAAGGACTTGATGATTAAATGAGATTTAATTATCAAGCTTAAATATGAAATATGATTATATTGTGAAAATGATTATCTAAGATAATTAAATGGGATTTAATTATCAAGGATTAAGAGAATGTGGATAACACTACCTGAGATATGTGTGTTATAATATGATTTATAATATACACATATAAGAGAGAGAATTTATGTAAATAGCATTTGTTAATTAATAATGTGGATTGGATTCACATATGTTAATTAATTGGAAATGCAATTTACTAACTAGTTTGGGTTGTGAATATTGATTCACATAATATTCAATGGCATGATTGAAATATTCACAAATTAATTTAGAATTATTTTTGTGAATATTTTTGTGATTAATTAAGGAATAATTAAATAAATAAAATGGAGCAATAACCACCTTCATAGGTGGCGTTACCCATGATGGTTCATGGGTGACGCCCCCCCCCCTTTTTAGGAGGGTGGTTGGCTCCATTACATTTATCATATTATTTCTTAGTTAATTAATGTTTAAATTGATGTTGTTGTTTTTAACCAACAACAAATCATGGCCATTGATTTATCATGGACCAAGCATATCCCTTGGATCAATGTGTCCCATGGATTGAGATCCATTGGATCCTAAACTAGTATATAAGGAGGGCTAGGGTAGCCTCTCCATGGTACATCATTAAGAGTTGTACAAGGTGACAACTCTCTCTCTCTCTCTCTCTTTCTCATTCCGCCCTCTCTCTCTTTCTCTTCTCCATTAAGTGGCCGTCCACTTTGTGTTGAGAAAAGAGAGACTCCCGGCTTCTTCTTCGACGACTCGTGGATCTCCATCTTCTTTGGAGTTGCTTACTCTAAAGGAAGACGATGGATTTCGTTTGACGAAATCGGGGGAGCCATCGCTTGGATCTTCATCGAGGATTGCGGGAAGGAACGTGACTCATCATCGCGCCCGCAAGTGCCTTCTTCGTGGATCGGACTTAAGCTAGGAGGATCTCTACTTTGGGATCTCGCGATCACAACCACGGCTTCAAAGGTATTCCTTGTACTTTGTGGTTTGATGAAACGATCCGAGAAGTGTTCTCGTGATCATGTGGTTTCATCTTTAAAGTTAAAATTTTAATTTCCGCTGCATCTAGCATCTAGTACGACGTTGTGATTGCATCCGATGCCCGATCGACACGCTTCCGTGATGCGATTCCGTGATGCGCTTGAGGATTCTCAATATCCTTCAACGCCCACCTGCGCATGCTCCCCAAGTCCCTGCCCTAGGAGCCCCCTGCTCCCCGCCACGTGCCCGCAAGCTTCGACCCCCCTCCCCAGGTTCCCCCTGCCTCCCCGTAGCGCGCACCTGCATGCTTCGAGGCCCCTCCTCCCCAAGCTCCGACGACCCCAGGAGCCCCATGCGTGCCTGCGAGTCCCCTCCTCCCCAAGCCCCGACGAACATTTTGAGTTTCCAGGCGTCCACCTCCAACAGCCCCCTCTTCCTTGACTTTCACCTGCGACCTCAACTCCCGCAACAAGACCATGGAGAGAGATGAGATGGCATCATTTGCAAATAAGAATATGGATTAGGGACAACTTTGTCTTTTACTTAACGAAAACCGTCAAAGATAACGGGATCTCAAACGGAACATAACACAGGGTTATGTTGTGTAAGAGTTAAGCATTACTCAGGGTTTATGTGTAATTCGCTATTACGTAAGGTTATGATTGTTATTGCGAAATTACTCAAGGTTATGGGTGTAAAAATCCCACATTTTAAATTAATTAAGCTAATTAAATGCAGAAAATAACAGCTTCACGCAATGAATAAAACATGAATACATTCGAGTTTAATAATAGGGTTTTTAATCAGTTGTGCCCCTCCGAGATATTATCATTTCAATTATACCCCTCTTTTTTGGGAATATCCGTTGTGCTCCCAATTTCTAGTCGTTCTATCACTTGTGCTCATCGAGTTAGTGGTCGTCCGTACTCAATGCAAACGGACATAACTTTGGAGACACAAGGGAGATTAAATTTAAAAAAGAGAATTGAAAAATCATCCACATCCTCCTCCTCCTCCTTCCCCATCGTCTCCCCCTTCTCTTCCTCGTCCCCAACCTCCCGCTCCTCAACTTCCACCTCCCCTCACCCCCAGCTCCTTCCCCTCACCCCCACTGCCCCGTGCCTCCTCCTCCACCGACCACCTCCTCCTCCCAATCCAGCCACCTCCTCCCCAGCCCGCCCATGGACTTCCTCCTCCGCCCGTCCCCTCCTCCCAGCTCGCCCCCTCCACCTCCAGTCCCTCCTTCCACCCCCTCCTCCCCAGCCCGCCTGTGCACCTCCTCCTCCACCCACCCCCTCCTCCCCAGCCTGCTCAACCCCTCCTCCCTAGCCCGACGCCCTCCATCCACTCCTCCTCCACCCCCTCCAGTGACGACCTACTACTCCCAATCCTACCCCCTCCAGCCCATCCTCCTCCTCCCCAACCTCGCCTCATCCAGCTCTACCGTGCCCCCTCCCGGACTCGTCGAGGCCCGACCCGATGCTGCGTCTCTTGCGCTTCCGATGCTATCCTAGAGGTCGTTCAGCATCAGGAGCCCACACTTGAGAAGGCCCTCAAGGAGGAGACGGTCGCGCAAGGCAACGAGAAGAAAGGAGGTCGAGCTTGGGGGGCTAGGAGGAAAGGAGGGAGAGATTTTTTCTGACCATAATGCCCCTCTTAACTACACCATGGTTTAAATAAATCAAATTTATTTTAATTCTTTGACGGCTAATCTGACAGAAGGGCACAAGTGATAACTGAGAAAGAAGTTAGGGGCACAATTGATTTTCCGAAAAAAGGAGCATAACTGAAATTGTAATATCTCATAGGGCACAACTGATGAAAACCCTTAATAGTATGAGTACGAGCTTATTCTCAAATGTGGACTTCTTTTTCAGTGATGGGTTGTTGCTTTTTGTTTTGTAAATAATTACGACTTTTCTTGCTTTTCTCGAACTTCATTTTTTATATGCAAGGATTTAACTTTATCTGAGTTCTTGAAACTTGCAAGGAGGATTCATAATGAACAAGGATCCATGATCACTAAGCTGAGAAATGATCGTAGCAGAGCAACACAACCTGAATAATCCATGAATCAAGATGTTCAGGTTGTTCAGATATCCGAGATTTGATATTCTAACTATCTTGTAAAAAAAGTTCAAACGAAACTTTACATCTGTACTTGATTTCAAGCTTGATTTGGATGATCCAGATGGGGCAGCATCGCTAACTCTTCGCTTCTTCAGACTTGGAGAACTTCTCGATGGAGGTTCTCTGGAAAGATTCCTCCCAGTGCTTCCCATCATAGCTCCTGATCTCGACATGGGTCAACGTACCAGGATCTACGCACTTGTACGTGATGGCGACTCCATCAGGGTTCGATCTTGGCACGTAGAAGGAGGTGATACCGCAGAACTTGCAGAATATGTGCTTCACAGTGTGCGTTCCGAATGTGTAAGTGGAGAGATATCGTTCAGACTCACCTGTGAGCTTGAACTTGGAGGAGGGCACGATGAAGTGCGTGTTGCCTCGCATCGAACAGTTGGAGCAGTTGCAGTCCCACGCAATGACACTTGAAGGGGCCTCGACTTGCCATCTCACACGCTGGCAGTGGCACCCTCCACTGTGGATGACACAAGTCATGGATTCCATCTCGGATGCGGGCTGTACTTCAGTAGAATACACAGATAATAAATCCTGCGAAGTTCATACATTGCAACAAATCAAGGCATAGTGTAAAGATCATCAAGTTAACAATAAGAGTAAAATTGCAACAACATGGAACCTTTTCCTGACAGAAGAAGCTAAAGAGGTGACACCCCTATGGTTCTCCGCGCTTCTTAAGCAATGGAGTTTAAAATGGAATGCGATCTTAGCTTCTCGTCGGGCAAATAAGATCAAGTCGACGATTTCGCGGTTGTTCTATAGGTGTTATATCTGACATTTTAAGAATAAAACTAGTGTTTATACAACGGGGATATTACAAGAGAAACAAGAAGCGTGTATTATATTAACTGAATGTCTTAAACCTCCCAACCATAAATTTAATCCAAATCTCAAGAACTAAAAAGTATCATTCATGAAATATAAGCTAAAGATTTTCAATGAGAACCAATATCATGCCAACTCTATGAAGTAGACAGTGGTAACGGAGCACATTGAAAGGTTTGCAGCAAAAAACAGAATAAAAAATGCCTAAATATAGCTTTGATGCCATGTGCATCACACTGCATTGGATTCAGTTCTCGTTGTTTTTTTGCATATTTGATCCGCTGTATGAAACTAGGAAAGTGGCATTGGAAGGGATGTTTCTAACACCGTGATTATTTGTTCATTGTTGAGAGGGGTCAGGTACATGCCCAAATTGCTTATTGTTGTTCCATCAATGCCTGTCAACCTGGCAGTCTAAGTATTCCAATATATCACATAAGTTCTCAAATGGACCATGGAACAATGTTGGAATGGCCTCTTCTGGAAAACTGAGGTGGTGGCTTTCCCTGGATTAGGAAAGCATCTCATCACATCCATTTATATTTGATCCGATCGCTGAGATGAAAGGCAAGCTAACATTTACTATTTAATTGGTTGAAAATCCATTTTGATTATTTATATCTTTCTAAATATAGAATCTAACAACCTATAAATTCCTCCACCATAATTTCTCTCTTTGCTGATCCAAAGTCGAATCATATTAGAAGACACGGTTGGGCATGTTGAAAGCGGCGGCATTTTTTCAAGCGCAGAGTCATAAGTCACATGCGTGCACGCGCATGTGTATGTATGTGTGTAATGGTATAACCTCCAACATAACTGGTTTTGCCATATTGTGTCTGGGACACCTTAGCCACATCCCATAAGTCCTCATCCATGTCTATACCCACCTGAAAAAGACCCATGTCCCTCTCATCCATAAGATATTGGCATATTGTTAATGATATTGGTAGTGTATCAACACCTTCAGTTGTGGATGGTATGATAATTGATAAGTCGAATGAGCTTTCTATAAGCCCCCTCCAGTTGGAAGGTGATCATGAGCAGATAAATATAGAGTCGATTCCTGAAAGAAAGAGCATATCAATCATATCTTTACAAATCTACTTATGCTTTTGGCAGGTCCAACCAAGTTGCATAGAGTTGCACTTTTATCTCAGTTTCATCATCTGATGGTAGGTCTAAAAGACATGATATCTTGAAGGTTATCTCAGACCTTCTTGGCAGTCTCATAGCAAACAATATTATCGCCTTATCGGGCAATATATGGGGTGACTATAAAGTAAATAAACCTAGACCATCTCATTAACCTTCATTCATGCAGTAGGCTTTCCAAACATTTTTTAACTCTATATTAGCTTATTTTCTTAACATGTTTAGCTTCCACCATAAGATGCTTCAGATGAAGCTTTATGGATATCATAAAAATCCTAAGTATCTAGCATGATTGGCATCATCCAACTTGATGTGGGTGTCGAATACACATCTCTAGTTGCTGATGTTGTCTATAGATCCTCATTGGCATCTTCCGTGAGCCGATACATCTGCAATGGGCTGATTAATCACAAAACTTATCAGGTCACCTAAAATAACATCAACATAAAGACTTTGTTTGCAATATGGATAGATTTTGTTTGCAATATGGATATTATTTTTCAAACATGTGTGCACGGACCCGCATAGAGAACTTGTTGCAGCTGGTAGAAAGGCAGGGCAGAGGTCTGGAGGAGGACTAACATGCCAGCAAGATGGAGAGGATCGTCTCCCATATATGTTGCCTGTGTGGGTTGAAAAGATGGTGGTGCTGCAAGATGGCGGGAGTCGTTCGATAATGTGCCTACTCCACTAATCACACTGCATCTTATATGTTTTCTTTCACGAAAAAATGTATTGGAGTACAATGAGCAGCGGTTCTAGGGTTACAAGGTTACATGAAGCTACCAATATACCTTTTGTATATAAAAAATTGTCCAATCAATCGTCACAGGTGAAACCCAACAGCTAGAACTCTACCTATAGACTAGTAAGTAGGGATAAGGAAAGGAGACTATTGACTCTTGTTCATTTTCCATATAAATATTTCCAGCAACCGTAACAGCGAAACTTATTCTTTTCTTTAATTATGTTGCAGATTCTTCAAAACCTCAACCCAAAACATCAGTTCGGAATTGGGAAAGTACATTCATACTATTCAATATCATACATCACTTGGTAGAAAATTAATTGGACTTATCACTTATCTGCTGTTTCATGCAGACAATAAGGTATATGAAAGTTTCCATTACTTTCCATTCGTAAGAGGCTAGTTGAAATTTTGGGTGAGATAAAAATGTCTTCCATTTTCGAAATAGGGGCACTGCTTCTACAAGGAAAATCAACGATATTTGCTTATTGCATATCATTGGGCTGGTTCATTTGGCAGTTCTTGGTCTTCACTATTTGCCTTAACTCAATATGATAAAAAAACATGTCTTATTTATTTTCATGTAATTTAACGCTATGTGGACTAATTTTACAAGTATTCCTTCTGATCTTGTATCAGTACCATGTAATATAAGTATTCCATATGCACAAGGTTGCCACACCAATGGGTACTGTTCAAGACTGGTTTTACACGTACTCGAAAATGTTTGCCCAGGTTACCATGAGATGATATAAATATTATGAAATCGTCATGGTGTATGAGGTGTTTGATGCATACTTGCCACCTAAGAAATATGTTGGTGCACCAATCTTCTTTTGACATGTCACTCTCTTCAAGTGAGGAAGATCCGAGAATGGATGTTCACAAGAACTGCAGCATTGTGCATTCAGAAGTTCACAATCTATGCTTGTGTGTTTCAGATAGAGTCAAGCTTATTTATATGTAGTTTCAAACTTCCTATTATATGGTAAAATAGTGCAAGAGATTGCGGAAATTGTATGACTTACACGCCATGTATTGCATTTACCTTTGTTGTGAATCGTGGAAGCACGCACAAACAAGATCAAGCAAGCAAGCACGGCGACACATTGATTTACAAGTCTCACCCGTAACTGGGCTATGTCCTTGGACAATGGCGATCGGTTTTCACTATGTGGAGAAAAAGAGAGTATTTAGAGGGGTATGGTACGGAAGGAGGGGGTGCTTACGTACGGGGTTCTTCATCCCGGGTCAGATGGTTAGGATTTGAGGCATATCAACAACCTTGTGGGTTGTGGCAATGTTTGGACCATTGTAATTGTTAGAGTTAGTTATTTAGACGGGTAATTGGATCTCTCCCATTACAATATTCTTTCATGTTTAATCCTACATTACTTAGCCATAGGACATGGGTGTTGGCGAGGCAATATAAAGATCTACACCCCTCTTGTAGTTATTGATAAGAGTAGGGTGGTCCTTTAGGAGTTAGGACTGTCACGGAGCACGTAAACCATGTTTATTCTTCTTGTTTTTTGATAATGAATACGCTATTCCATATTCCACAGTACTATTAAGTGATTCTAGGGTATCCAATTCCATGTAGTCTAATTGCAAGGGGATGCCAGTTTGGGATGGTGCAAACATAGTGATCAGCAGTGTATAAAAAGTAATGGTAGCATTAATTTATGACATAAATAACAACTTTGCGTGAAAAAACATCCAAGCTAATTAGATTTAAACTCCAAATGATATGTCGCATTTAACATATAAAATGTGGTAATTCAAATGGGACCTAAATTCATTCTCTTTGGTTAGAAGTCAAAATATGCATCACTACAAAGAGCTTGAAGTTGGATGTAAAATGGACCAAACCAACCCCTGATGGCTACTATGTCAGACTGTTCAATATTTATGGCTGTTGCAAACCCCCCCCCCCCCCCCCCCCACCACCACCACACACACACACACAACTCCAAACATGAATACCCAACTTAAGTAGTAAACATATCGAGTAAAAACATCACAATCAATAGGCAGAAACAGAAACAACAGTGTCTGCCAACAGGATTTTTTCTGTTCACGGCTGTGTTTCTGTGTTTAGGAGACGTGCAAACAACTTTCAACAGATCTCTCAATGACCACGCCTAAAAGAACGCCAATAGCCAATATGTCAAGTTTCAAACCTCATATAAAAAAAACACAAATTCCTATATAAAGAACACACATTACGATAGTCACCTCTTGGTGGAGGGATGTATAGACCTAATAAACTTTATGGGTACCCAAAAGAATCATTTGAAATGTGAAATTTGGGGAAAGACGGTACCTTTTTCGAGGCCGCGCAACTGGATCTGAGCTACCCAGAAGTATCCGAAGCAAGAACACTTGAATCGAATCCTGAGGGATGGAATAGGCGGTCTGGGATTGGAGCTAAAGTGGCCGCTCGGATGGGGGGACTGGCGAAATCTGAGAAGGGGAATCGTCAACAAACCAAATCTGGTATGAGCTCCACCCCTCTCAATACCTTTCCCCAATACCCCTTGTAAGCATATGTAAGTTTATGGCAAGTGGGTACACATGAAAATTTTCTAGAGTAAATTTAGTGGATAGCCATTTGTACATACATTCAAACAAATATGTGTATATATACATATTTAGGGTTAGAGCCCTAGACTATGGGAGCATGAGAGTAGCAAGTGGTTCAGAATCACCGCTCTCATGCTCCCACGATCTGGAGCTCTCACATGATCAGCCCTATATAAATACATGCGTATGTATATATGTATAGAAATCACCCCAACGAGGCAGTTGCTTTTTTATTTTATGAAAATCCCACAATATATACATTCATTTACTAATAAATGCATGGAGCCGATACCCAACAACTATCCTTAAAATGGTTTTGAATATATTCTTATACGGAAAAATCAAGAGAAAAATTGTTCAAGCAAGCATATGGTAATGTCTAGAAAGATGAACAAGGAGAGAAGCAATGTTAAATAGCATCGGTTCCATATGCTTTGTCTAAAAAAAGATGTTCAAAATACACAAAGGGGAAAGCCTATAAGATATGAATGTCTGATTCATTGTTATAATAAATCAACTTCTAAATAATAAAAGAGTATTTTGGGTAAATGAACTTGCTAGATATATAATAGACTTACTCTCATTCTATAGGGAGCACAAAGAAATTATGACTACTAAGGAGTCGATTGATTTTAAGATAACAACATTTGGTGAATTCTTGGGTAGCATCCTTACTTCTAAGATAAATCTTAATAATATAAAGGAGGAGGAGAAAGAGGTGAAGAGTAAATTATTTCCTTGTAGGGATGATCGATCGAATAAGGAATCAAAGGTTGAGTCTTAAAAAGATCAGGATGATGACATCTCCTTACTAACTAGTAGTTCAAGAGGCTTCTTGAACATAAGAGGCTAAGGCAAGCCAACAACAAGAAGAATGATGGAGAAGAAGACGAGTCCAAGTACTTCAAGTACGACAAGTTGGAATATATGTAACAGTAACAACCCTAGAAGCAAGAAGGAGAAAAGCTATGACAAGAATGGGAAGAAGAAGGAATCCCAAGCACTACGAACATTCGTACAATGGGTGACGACCATTGTACAAACAATGATACAATATTCATCCCCTCAGTGGAAACAAAGGTGGTGATCACACCCATCCCCTTTGATCAGGTCATAGAGGACGAGTGCGACCATCCCCACCATTTTTGTCCGACGGGAGGGACATGGTCATCTCCTCTAAGGGCATGTAGGGGACGGTGTTGTCTCCTTTGATTCCATTAGGGATGGGAGTGATCCTCTCCTCCAAGGACAGAGAGAGGACACTCACAACGGTTGCCTTTGATTCCACAATGACAATTGTGACCATCCCTTCTCATTACATCGTGAATATTTTTAGGATACAAAATATAAAAATGTGATACCAAAAATGCTTTCATAAACATTATATTTTTAAGAAAAAGATTCATGTTAATTCATCTGATGCAAGTGTAAAAGAGCTTAGATGTTCAGTACGTAGCGGTTTCTAGCTGCCCGCACAGGCGCGGGGCAAAAGCCCAAGCTATAACACCTTAGGCCAAAAGATAGCAGACTACCAAAAAGAAAGCAGAAATCATTCAACTCCCAACATCAACCTAAAACCCAAGACTAAAAAGTCGGTGATCAGACCATTCATCAACCACGTTGAGTTTTCATAGCACATGTAATCTGACTTCAAGTCTCGTTCTCCTGGCTTGCCATTTACTCCACCTTCGTAGTCATCCCAGACGACTTCGCACCAAAGCCCTGGGAGTTCGTCGAGGCAACCAGAGCCAGTATCACTAAAGAATTTGAACTTAGAAATCATCATCATAAACCAAATATAGCCAATCAGATGTTGATGTTATGAATTTGCATTTGATGGATCCTCTAAGTCACTATTTATTTCGTACCTTACTCCAATGGCGCGAATTAATGAAGCTTCTATCATCAATCTTGTTTTCATCATAAGCAATATTACAACGCTCTACAAATTAACCAACATACCATGGATTTGATTGTCAATCATCGTCGATCATCATTATTCAGTTTCATCTCAATTTTCGTGGTGATTAATTTGTAGAAGTTTGCAAAATCAGGCTAAAACCGCAATTTCGGAATATAATTGTTGTACTCCCACAGTCATTGAAGAGATGTAAATATATTTCATTAATTTTCTTGCAAAGATAACATCTATTTACATATGAAATATTCATTTTCCAGATGATCTTGTGTGAAATTCTTTTTTTGGAAAAGTAACAAGACAAAATAGTAAACCCTTTCTTTAAAAGATTGATTGTTTTCTGAAATTTTCATCTAGGAAGGATCTAATTCCCCCAACGACAAGGCATCAAATATAGTTTTTTTGTAATTGTTTGACCTCACGGAATGTCAATATTGGGGTATCTAGTGTAACGCCTCGGGCTTAGGTCTCTAGTCCGTTATCGAGGAAAACTGACCCTGACAACTTGTTGGGTTCGAACCCAATTGGATCCATTGGCAACCACCCAAAATGCTTAAGCTCAACTTATCAAGTAGTAGTCACCATCACTTATAAACCACACCCACACTTCGTGAGTTTTAGATGTGGCACTATGTTTAGGGTTAGGGTGTTACATCTAGTGTTTTTATTTGCTTGGAAGGTGGTCTTGTAAAGCTTTGAACCATAGATCCAAATTGAATAAAATCAGAGGCATTCGAAAGATATTTCTTATGTTCTTTATGTCATTATAATTGATTCTTGGATTTCACATCGTTTTCGCGTATTAATTTACAGATAGTATAAATTGTCTATTCAACCTTAATTGTGCATTAAAAATGATCTAAATTGCTCATTGATCATCACTGTTTTAATTTAAGTGCTAACATTAAATTCACAAGTTGATAAATCTATTTTGACAGGAGCATTGTTTTTGTTTGAGATTGTTGTTCGTTTTGTATCTGCATCATCATTGTGTTATGTAAATTATTTGCATTCAAATGTTTTAAAAATCATTTACATTTTATTTGTTGCATTCATTTGGCCTAAACAACTGTTTAAATTGCTGAATTAAATATTGGATACTTAAATTAAATTATATAATGGTTCGTGTCCTTGTGTTCGACTATGAACTGCCTAGGTTATAAATTAAAAACCGAGTCCTCTATATTCGACTTGAATCTGTTGATTGTTAATTGGTCAGTGCTACAACGAGTGCACATTATCTCCGTTGATTCCAAAGCTATTTTTTCTCATGATATTGGAATATTTTCATGCACCTTTCAACAACGAGCTTTCCAAATCAACCACCAAACTGATCCCTTCACAGAAATCATATCCCAATAGCTAGCAACCCTTGAAGTGTATTCTAGAGTACATAAGAAATCTTCGAGCCTAATCGATTCATGCTCAAGTCCACAAAGCCCAAATACATGTTTCGTAAAAGGGAAAGATTCGAATAAATGAGAGTAGGCACCGCATCTGTGTCGCAAAGGAAACATCGATTTACCGATGGAATTTTTAGTTTGAAAAGTGTGTCTTTGTGTAATGTGTTTGTCAGGAGTTAACATCAAGAGGAAGTAAGAGACGCATGGATTGGATGTACATGACCAAGGTTTTGGTAGAATTTAGATTGCACATCTCCATCAGTTAGTAATATGTAGAGTGATTGTTAGATTAGCTCTCTCCATTTCTTAAATTAGGACATATTACAAAGAAACTGTTGAGAGATGGGCAACAAGCAGCACCGCCAATCCCTTTCGGGTGACAAATCCAATTCTTCGGAACACAACATCCATAGAGTGACTTGTTTTTCACATGGTCATTAGTTCTACCAGGGAAGCAACAGAAATCTTCAGTCGATGAATTAGCAGAATCTAAAGTTCTTTGGATGGAATTTTTCAGATTATTCCATTCGGTCTAGCTAGCCGAAGGGATTCGATTCTCTACCTATTTAAACCAATTGTTTCTAGCCCCGCATGTTCTCAGCGGTTCTTGGATCGAAGCGTTATTATGCTTGAAGTTGCTCCTGATAATCGGTGCTAGATCCTTTAATGGTTTGTTTCCGTTTACAGAGTCATGCCAGAATGAGGTTGTCGAATCGGTGCCAATGATCTTAGGGTATGTTCGGTTGGTGGGTTATCCATGGGTGGATAATCTGTTTTTGTGTTAGTGTGTTTGGTTGGTGGGTTAAGGATTGGGAGGGTTTGTGTGATGTGATTGTATTGAAATTTGAAAAAGTATGTAGTTATTATGATATGATTGTATTGGAATTTGAAAAAGTGGGTAGTTGTTGTGATATGATTGTATTGAAGTTTCGAATAATGAGTAGAAGTTGAGTATTTTATGATTTTTAGATGATATGATGGTATAATATATAATTTTTTTGATGGGAAGGGAGTGGACCCCACTAGTGGGTTAAAAGTGTGGGTTTTTAGGGTTACACACCCAAAGTGGGGGTTAACCCCCCAGCCTAACGCCCCCATAGAGAATGAAGGAAGCAGTTGTTTAGCTCCTTGTTAATGAGCCCTCCAGCTAGGAGAGCAATTTTTAAAGGCCTATTCATTTTACAAAGAGACTGTTGGAAAACAGACAACAAGCTGCTTCGCCAATCCTTTTTTGATGACAAATTCAATTCTCTCTCGATTTCATAATCTTTTTCCAAGAAACTTTGGAATGGTGTGCCATATTGTTGTTGTCATTCCAGAGGAACTTCCTGCAGACCTTGTCAATTTATCGATAATGTTGCTTGACACATTGAAGTACGAGATTAGATGATTGGCAAGCGACGTCAGTGAAGCATTTAGAAGACATACTCGATCTGGAAAAGCAACGATTTTTAGGCCATAGAAAAGCAAAGTTAGTGAAGCATTTGAAACCCAGGTATGTGAGCTGAAAGGTCCCTTATTTCCAGCTCATCCATCTCTCAATCTCCTAGAGCTTGGGCACATCGATGAAAAATCCCGAGAGTTTTGAAAATATATTCGAAGTTGTGATCACATTCTTGAGACCTTCATTTGTTAATTCGACTAGGGATGAGCATTGGGGTGTGTCGGCCCAACCCAGTTGAAAGCCTAGTCCAAGAAGCCCAACCAAGCCCAAAGCCCAAATGAATATTAGGCTAGGCTTGGGTCTAATATTTAGGCCCACATTTTTTTTGGATCGGGCTCAGGCTCGGTTCGGCCCAGCCTGATCCGATCTGAAGAGGGTCCGAACCCCTTCCCACATCCTACATGCCTGAAAACTCCCACATGTTGCATGTGCACTCCGTTCTTACATCTTGCCTTCATACAATGTTTATAAATCAAGAAAGTCAGGCGAGGGACATGTGAGTTGATGATCACTGTATTTCAATTTAGAATTTAATTTTCCTTAATTTATCTTTGGTAGGAATACGCATTGGACTGGGTCGGCCCAACCCATCCCAAAAGGTCTGGCCCTATCCAAGCCCAAATGAACACTAGCCAAATTTTTTTGAGATAGGCTTGGGCCTGACTCGATCCAGCCCTGCATGACCCAAGAGCCCGGCTCGAAGAGGGATCCCTTCCCACATCCTAAAGGTCCGAAAACTTCCACATGTTGCATGTGCACTCTGTTCTCGTATCATGTCTTCATACAATGCTTATAAATCAAGAAAGTTAGGTGTGGGACAAATGAATTGATGATCATTGTGGTTCAATTTAAAATTAATTTTCCTAGATTTGTCTCTGTTTTAGATTCTATTGGTTATTCTTGAATTTGTTAGTATTTTTTCATCAGAACATTTTCAATTATTGAACCTTTACCTAATATGGACCTTATGCCCATTTTTTAACGTGCAGGGTATGGTGCTCATGTTGTTAGTTGTATAAGTCTGTTTCACTCTTTCAATATCTGTATATGAGAGACATTTATGGTATCTCGCATTGAGTATACTTATGTAAAATGAGAAATCCTTGGATTTGGTATAATTGACTTCAATTGTTTCGCAAGTATTATGGGATATGTTTCAAAAAATGCAACTTGTCTAACTTGAATTGATATTAACTTGAAAGAAAAGACTCAAAAGCTACTAATATCTAATGTGTGGAGATGAGCAGGCTTGACCCAATCCCCCACCCATAGGAATTGGACCGGATCCGATCTTGGGCTGAACCACAAAAATTTTGCGAGCCTGAGCCCGGTCGAAGACCTGAATTTTTTAAACAAGTTTGGACATGGGCTCTTCAGGGCCCAACCTGGCACATGCTCAACCCTAGTCTCTGGTTTATATTTTGTTAGTTATTCTTTACTTTCTTAGCATTTATATTTCTCCATCAAAACATTTTCAATTATTGAACATTTACCCAATATGGACCTTATGCTCGTTTTTTTAACATGCAGGGCATGGTGCACATGTTATTGTTAGATGTATAAGTTTGTTTTACTCTTTCAATTTTTGTACATGATAGACATTCATGGTATCTCACATTGAGTACAATATTGTAAAATGAGAAATCCTCGGATTCGGTAAAATTGACTTTAGTTATTTCACAAGTGTTACGGCATATGTTTTAATTTTTTTGGTTTGTCTAACTTGAATCGAGAGTGATTTGAAATAAAAGATTCAAAGCTAATAATCTCTAATGTACGGAGACAGGCCGGCTCGGATCAAGCCTAACCCATAGGAATTGGGTCAGGCAGGGCTTGTGTCGAATAAAAAATTTTTACATACCTGAGATCAACCCAAAGTCTGATTTTTTTAAATAAGCTTAGGCATGGACCCTTCCAGGTCTGGCCCAGCTCGTCCCATGCTCATTCCTGAAGTCGAGGAAGATTAATAGGTCATTGGCAAACTAAGTATTTGTAATCGAGTTGTTTACTCTCATGAGAAACCCTTGAGCAATCCATAAGACACCAACTTCGTCAGCATGGCATCAAAGGACCAACAGAGAGTGTATGAAAATGTACGATATTTGGTCGCCTTGTTGGGCACCTTTCTCATGGGACAAAAAACCAGTCGCTGATCCATTGAGATTGGAGGACTGTTTTATAGTTTGACGAATTCCATGGATCCATTTGACGAATTGAGGTGGTGCAACTGCCGAGCTAAGGCAGCCAAGGATGAAAGGCCTTCTAATTGTGTCGTGTGCCTTGCGAAAATCGATTTGTAAGATCGAGGTTTTTTATAACGCCCCGCTTTGGCAGCAGTACATCTCAACACTCATTCACAAGATTACCCAACAACAGTTTTTTTTTTGAAAGAAAAAAGGGCTTCCACCGTATAGGTGAATGCCCAAAAACAATTACCCAACAACAGTTACAAACAACTTGCATGATATATCATTTATACAAATGAAAAGAAATGGAGAAAAATTTAAACTTCCATTAATAAACAGATGTCCGCATAAATATAACAATAAAATCTCAAGTCTCTTTATTACATCATGAATAGTTAGAACCGAGGGGAACAGAAACAAGTACAGAACTATGCCTCAACCTCAACAATATCCTGCAGATGCACCACCGAAATGCGAGCATCCGTCTCCTTCTATACACTTCAAGTTGGATTTCCAAATAATGTAACTTGTGAGTCAACTGACTCAATAAGGATAAAATAAAATTATAGTTACGAGATTATACGTAGGTAATGCAAATGCAGCAACTGAACATATTTAAAGGAGAACATTTTAATAACATCTAGCAATATGCAATCGATTATACTCCAGACCTTTAATAATTATGCAATTTAAAACCAATTCAGTGACATCTCTTAATCCATATTTCCATGTATATATCCCGGATTCACCCGTCAGAGGAGAAAGTCTGCACTAGGAATGAAGTTTGCAACACTCCATTCAAAGTGCATCCTAAAACATGTGTGCAAGCACGATCCTTTAGCTAGTTTGGCTGGTAGTACTCTGACACTCGATACGGGGCATACAATTTCGAGGAGTTACAACTATGTCAATCGAGTCTGCCGGAGGAATCTCGCTCGCTTCAAAACAAGTAAAACAAAAACGAATCAGTATGGTGCAATGCGCGCATGCATCCACCTCAATTCTACCAGAGTACTTACCGCCACCCCACTCTATGATGCCCCTCGAGTCGAGGTGACTCACTGTCAGCTCAACCGGACCACAAAGATGTGCACCCACCTTGTAGTATCTATATTTCATGCATGCATATTGTTACTTTACTTAGAAGTAAACAACTCGGTTCTCAACAAATAAAATCATTGATCCAATACAATAAGGACATTCGATTCACCATTCACACCTAAACACAAGATTACTTCTCCCATCCAGTCATTGGATTAGATCACTGAGTACCTTATCATGTGATATCAATAGCTTGTTGATATCCGTGAAACTCCTCACTAATTAATTTAGGCTATCCTCATCTAATATCCATTACAGTGCGTATGTATCAAGGTTTAAAAAATCGTACCGGATCGGTTGGACCGTGAACCGGCTCTGACCGGTCGGTTCGGCCGATCTTAGGTAATTAATTTTTTTAAAAAAAAGAAAATAAAAAAACCAGGTCAGACCGATGGTCGGACCGGGTTGACCCGGGTGGTTAGACCGGGTTGACCCAGATTGACTCGATTTTGATGGTTTAGTATATTTTTAAAAAGTTAAAGTTAAAATAATTGAATATTAGGGTTTTATTACTTGTACCCTTCTTAACTTCTATGATTTCAATTATATCATTCTCTTTTTTGGAATATAACTTGTATCACTACATTCTTGGAGTAATTTTCTGGAAGCAACTATAAATAAATTATTACAATATTATATGTATATATAATGTTAGAAAATGTGATTTCCTTTTGTAGAGTTTTATTCGGAGCATGTTTTTCTGTTGAAAGATTTGGCATTTTAAATGATTACTTCATTGATATATAAATACATATTTACATATATGTATCCGGTTTTATCGGTTCAAAAAACCGGTTCGATCGGTCGGACCAGTAAATTAAGCCCGGTCTGGTTTTTTTCCAAGTCGATAGGAATGGTGACGTCATGCTGACATCATCATCTGTCCGACCGGTTTAGACCGACGGTCCGACTTGGTGGGACCAAATCGAAGACTAAACGGTTCAATGTTCGGTCCGATTTTTAAAACCTTGGTATGTATATGCCAACTATCACCTGTATAGGAGAGAGGATTTGCTGCGAATAATAAATATAATACTGACAAGAGATTGTTGTGGTACGTACCATAGACTATACATAATAATATATGTCTTAGGTTATACTCGACCAAAAGGTGGAGACAATCACCTGGTACATAAATATACATGACCTTAATTATACTAATTAGTTCTAACCTTAAATACATAATTCTATGTTGTACACGTAGACTACCCTAAGACTTTATCATGATCATCCATTATATGATTGATGGTCCTTTGAATTATAACGAGTGATCGTATCATATCTGATGGACATTGTATGATTAAAATATCAAGCGTAGCATTCGAACCTAATTCATGAATATATGTCACAGTGAATTGGATATAATGCAGTACATCCATACTTCGATTATTATAGGAGTATTACCAGTTTCTTGTTATCACCATTATATGCATACAAAGAGATAGAGATAGAGAGAGAGAAACATTTCTACCCTATATTCTCTCTTGTATAATAACACTTTTGTATTAATTTATTTTCTAAGATTTGACTATAGGAATAATTTATTCATATTAAGTTTGTAATTCATACAAGTGTTTAACACATATATGTTAGTAGTTGAATGTATAACCTCTTTGAATTAATAGGATTTTTGAATGACATAATCCATGATCTCATTAAGATAGTTAGTACACCCTTCCTAATGTAATTTTTTTAAATTAAAATTATGGACAAAACTCATAGTGTCAATCCAATATCATAGAATCTGTATAGAGATTTTATTTATTATCAACGAATCTGGTTAATCCCAAATGAGAAGACTACCGATAAAGAATATTCAAGAAACAAGATGCATCAATTGACTCCTTTAGTCACAAAAAGATCGATGGGTGTTTTGTTTTTACGAGTAATATGATTGTACCAACAACAAAAGAGGATCCGGGTGGAGCGATCAGATCAAAGCAAATAATCATCCACAGAAATAATATCATCCATAATCGCAAAAAGAACGATTGAAGGGAGGGGGTTGAGATCAGTTACCTAAGCGCGAGAATCCCATGTGTGTTCCTTGATCCGTGCACTCGATCTGTTGGATCACGACTCCGAAGAAGGAGAGAAAAACGAGATGGGAGAATGACTTGGAGAAAGGGCAAAGGATGAAATAGCGTTTGGAAAGGAGTGAGAATGAGGGGAGATGAAGGGTAGGGATCTTAATATCGTGTAGGTACAAAACTCGATTTTTAGAATCCCTAAAATAACCCTATCCCAAAATTAATTATTTAATTTTTGTAACCATTAAATCCCAACAATATCTATTGCTCGTCTTCACTAAAACATGCATATCTTCCGTATCCGTACTTGGAAATACACATTTTTATGCTCGATGGAAAGCTTGCGACAATACGCTTCTTTTGAGTATAATATTGAATAGGTTTTAAGATTTCAGAAAAAGATGAAATTTGCGAGTGTTATACTTTTGTTTTGGATTTCGACAAATAATTGAAGATAGACGAGGTCACCAAAAATTCACAAGTATGCCCTTTTGATAAGGTAAAGTAGGATCATAAACGATATTACAAGAGGGTAGGATTGTGAATTTTAAAAGAAGGTAGGGGCACAACAAAAAAGGAGGGGCATAACCGATATTGGAAAATTTTGGAGGAGCACAATTCATTAAAACCCTACTTGAAATTAGCAATGAATGTCATATTCATTGTTATATCATTAGCGCTATGCATGTAACAACACTTATCTATTTCCATTTCACAAAATTTAGCTAATTATGGCTAATATTTTACTTCAAAGTCTATTAACAATTACTCAAAATTTTAAAAAATAAGAACATAAAAATATTGTTATATGGACCATCGTTAATGATATAGGTAACATATATGAATATTGTCACAAATGTCAAGTATAAAAATAATTTTGTAATGATTAATATCGTGGTTATATATCTACAATGGACAATATTTTGACCAGTTTTAAAAAATATCATTATAGACCTATTTTGTTGTAGTGATAGTTACTATTTATTTTTAGTTTATATAACAACAATTATCCATTTATTTTTCCATTAAAATTTGTACTAAACACTATTAAAGAGTTGACGAATAATCGTTGTTCTATGATTCATTGCTTGTAATATATTGGCGATTCGTTGTGAATTTATGAATGCAACAACAAAAAATATTTGTTGTTATAAATTTGGCAATATACATATATTAAGTTATTCATTACCATAAGTCAAATTTTTTGTTGTGATTGCTACAAATAAATAAAAATTCGATGGCATAATGCGTTTTTTCATTTTAGGTTATTCAAATGCATGCATTGTAAAGGACCCTCATTTATAGATGTATTGTATTTAATTTTTCAGTTTCTTTTTTCTTTAAAAAGAACTTATCCTCCTCTCATGATAAAAACAAGAATTTAACATTACATCGACTATTTTAAAATTGATTGTTTAGGAAATTTTTTATATGTTATTATGGTTGTCATTTCTGTGATAATAGTGGATTTGAATATGAAGATTGATGATATATGTTGAGTGCTAGTATCCTTATATATAGAATTATTATTTTATAATTACCTATTTTGTAAATTGATCATATCTATCTGTTTTAGTTATTAAAAGTTATTTCTTCCTTCGTTTTACACTATAATTATAAAAATCATGATTAATACATAATATCAAATTTATAAGTTTGAGAAGGTCAGTTAAAGATTGTTTGACTATTGCTTGAACTTATGTTTGGCCACTGCAATGTAAACCTTCAAACTTCGTATGCTTTTCTTGATAAAAAGGCATAGAATAAATGCAACACAATACTAGATGCATCTCTTCCCCTTTATTAGACTAAATTATTGAAACGAAAACCTACACGTCTTCCCCTTTATTGGAATAAAAAGCCTATTCACCTTCAAAATAATGACCATTATGAAACTAATTAATTCAGATGTCATTAATGTGAGAAGAAACAGGAGACAAAAGAAATTTAAAGTTGGCCAAGCACTATATAAGACCCTCGCAAGATGATATCTGCACCTGCATTACCAGAGCAAGACCGAGCTTCGGAAGCAATGGCTACACTTAAGTTTTGCATGTTGTTAATCCATATTGCCCTTTGGTGTTATGCTGCACGTGGAGGAACCCTTGATCTTCCTGTCAATACCATCAAGGTACGATCGATATTGGTATAACCATTTCAGTTTGATTTTCCTTATCCTGTATATACTTCTCTTTAAACACGATGTTGAACAGAGATATCATTCCAATTGCAGACAACAGCAGGAGATATATTCGATTGTGTGGACATTTACAAGCAACCTGCCTTTGATCATCCCCTGCTTAAAGATCATAAGATCCTCGTATGACCATCATTTCCTTTTTTTTAATCTTATAATGGAAATGTTCAAATCATTTTTATTTGAGAAACTAGAAAATAATTGACCTCGATAATACTTGCAAGTGATTGGAAGAATTATAAGGTGTCGTTTTTGTCAACTTTTTTATAGCAGACGAAACCATTTATATTACCAATGCAAAGGGTTTTACGTCTTATTTTTACTTGTTTTACGTGTTACTTAGAACACCTTTGGGTTCCTTGATTTCCATATATCTGGATTTTTTGGTTCTCTGCAGATGGATTCATCATGATTTACTCGTTTCTTTTACATTACTTAAAACAACTATTTGTTCCTTGATTTCCAAGTATCCAGAATTGTTGATCATGTGCAGATGAAACCAAACGTGATCTTCCAGAACTCTCCAGAAGTGCAGATGGATTCATATGCGAAAGAAACCCTACTCGCAGATGTGGAGCTGGAGGGAGGAGGATGTCCCGAGGGGACTGTGCCCGTTCACAGGCTTCCCAATACCAACTCTACTGATATCGTGACACAAGGGGAAGTTGATAATCAGGATCCACGAGACGTTCTGGTAAAACTACCTCGGATCTGATCAGACCTCGTCTTTGTTTGCTGCTCTATATATGAAGTTTATGTTATCGATTTTATTCGTGATGAGTGACTGCGACTAATCATCTTTTCAAATTCTTGAACTGAATACAGATTGCCGTTCGAAGGTCTTCATGGAGAACTTATTACGGAGCATCTGCCATGATCAATGTGTACGGGGTGGACGTAATTGCAGAAGGCCAACTAAGCGCTGGCATGATTTGGCTTAAGAACGAAGATGAGGCTGTTCCAACGCGAGGAACCATTCGAGCTGGATGGATCGTAAGCATAACCATGGCCTCTTATCGATTATCTGCTGCAAACTTAGTTTCATGTTCTTTAGCTTATCATTTCTCTCAAATTGATTATATATATGATATCTGAGGATTTTTTTTCGTTGCACGATAGATTATGCCGGAGAAGTACCATGACCACAATACAAGGATGGTGATCGCATACAGTGTACGTTACAAGTCAAAATACATGTCCGGACACGATATATTACATCTTTTTATATCATTAACAAATCGTGTAAATTCTGAAAATATATCAGCAAGATGGAGATCAGCACCTTTGCTACAATCTCGAGTGCCCTGGATTTGTGCAAGTCAACCATAAGGTGGCTTTGGGATATGCAATAACGCCACTTTCTACCTTTAGAGGAGATCAATATTACATATATTGTCACTTGTACATGGTGATTGCCCACTCTCTCTCTTGAATTTCTCAGCTTGAATGGAAATTAAGCAGCTTGATTCATTAGACCTTATATATTTGCTACGTACTTTATTGATGGGCTCCATTTTCTGTCAGGATGATAAGAAGAACTGGTGGTTCGCGCTCGGCGACTACACCAACGTCGTCGGGTACTGGCCTGCTGAGGTCTTCACCAACATGGATCATGTCTCCGTCATTGACTTCGGCGGTCTCGTGAGCTGCCGGAAGGACCAGGACTGCCCGCCCATGGGCAGCGGCCACAACCCGTCACAGGAGATAGGCGGTGGTTGCAACATAAGGCAATCTCAGGTGGTAGGACCTGATCACAATTGGGGGGGTCTGAGCGCTTTGAAACAGCACGCGAAGGTGACCAACAATGCCTGCCATGATGTGAGTTTATATGTTCATGATAAGCACGGATACATGTTCTCCTTCGGTGGACCAACATGTAAAGATTAATATATATTTATGTAGTCCGCACCTCTTGATGCATAACTACATATATGTTTGGTTGATGAAATGGACTTCTTTTGTGTGTTGAATTCCAAGAAGATTCAAAAATATTTTGTAATATGAAGTTGCACAATATGGATGATCCTACATTCCTGAATTCGAAGCCAGTGGTAAACCATTAAAAATTATTGTTAGAAACATGTTAGAACAAATCATCTAAGAACAAATCCTATGTTCTTGAATTCAAAAACTTGACTGTACAGTCACACTACCCTCACACTCAGTGCACATCCAAGCAAATCATTACTACTACCAATTCTATGGTAAAATGCAAGAACAAAACACCAACAAGTATGCTGCCAACATTGCTATTATCTGTGGTTACACTTACAATCGCAAATTCTCCCAACATGACTGTCATTAATGACATTTGTTGTAGACCGCCAATATATGTGTAAAACAAAGCGATGGAGGAACTTGATGAATCTTGATTTCATCGCCTTTATTCCTTCATTTTGGCTAAAATCTTTGGTAAAATATATATAAATATTCACTAATTACAATTAATTAACATTCTAACCACTAATGTTAATATTGTATGTTTAACATTTATTTTATTTGAAATAAAATAATAAATATAAAAAGAAAATAAAAAGAAAGAGAAGGATGTAGATATAAAATATATACATACTGATCCTAACCCAAAGACTGGGTCAATATTGACTTGGTCGATAAAATAAATAAGTAGGGGAAGATAAGGACCCTAAGCTATGATATTGATAGAAAACCAAGATCAAAAATATAATTAAACAAAATTTTTACATTGTAAATATTTCACTTATTTTATTTATCACTTATATTACCAATCAAAACACTTCTTTTATAAAGTTTGTCTATAAAAATATATATTACTTTATAAAAATATCGGAAAAAATCAACACAAAAGTAATTAATTATGATGAACCGAAAAAGCCATAAAAGCAGACTTCTAAGGTTCATATCTATTTATAAAAAAACTCAAAATAACCACTCATTTTTAAACTTCGTTTTATACTTAATACTATTTATTTAAAATATCCAAAAAATACATTAGAATAAAACATGTGAGTTTTGGCATTTGGGTCCCATTGTACATATGTAATATATGTAGAAATTTTCTGAACTTTTAATTAATTAATTGTAAATCTATTTAACATGATTTCTTTTCTAAAATTCTCCTAAAAATCAGTATAAAAATATAAAAATATAACTTTAGTAAAAATGCTAATAAACCCGAAGCCACGAAGACGTTACCCAAATTTTCCGAACCTTATAACTCGGTCGTATGAACTCGGAATCAGACAAACTCAGATTTAAAATTCATACTGTTTAATTATCTACAAAATGGCACTGATTTTGTGAAAATCAGAGTTAATACGCAAAATGTAGGTTTCTGGATCGTATTGGTATATGTTGTACAATATATCGTAATTTATTACTATATATATACTTTATTAATACTTAAATATTTAATTAAATTAAAATAAAAATAATTTAGCTATTTATTCATTTAATTAATTTATTTATTATTTAATTATTAATAATTATTTAAGTAGTCATTAAGTTATTTGAATATATATGTAATTAACTATTTAATTTTTAATTACTTATTTAATTATGTAATTAAATTTTTAATTATTCCTTAACTCAATATAATTATTAAATCATTTATTTATCTAATCTTATTTTATTTTATTTCATGTTATTTTATTTTATTTTTTAAATTTATTCTCTCCTCTTTCTCTTCCCTTTTCCCCTTTCTTCCCTAACATGTTTCCTCCTACGCACGCCTCCCGCTAGTCACCTCTCTTCATCTCCGTTTCAACCGTCTAGTGGCCGGCAGTTGGTTGGTCGTTCCTTCAACTACCTCGGTGACCAGAGTCCACGTCGATGACGACACCTGGTGGCATGGGCTCCAAGGAATTCTATCCTATTTAGTTATGAATTTTCAAGCACAGAATAGGCAAAATATGCAATTTTTCATGAAATAATTAATTATTAATTAACCATAGATCACAAAAATGTCAAACACATGCCAAGATATAGGGAATTAGTTGAAGAACATAGTGCTATTTTTTAATATTAAAAATATTATCATGTAGATATCTAATACAAAGGGGAAACACAAGGGTATAATTACAATAATATGAAATAAGATAATGTAAAGAAGGGACTTAAAACTAATTACCAGAAACTCGGAGGGTGATTTTGCAAAATTCCCATCGTGCATAGTACATGATCCATGGGCGGCGGGAGTTCTTCTGGTGAATAGTGAAGGCGTCGGGGCGTGATTGCAAAATTGTCAAAGGGGCTTCCGTGTTGATTTGCGGGACTAGAGGGATGGAACTACAATATTCCCTCCTACACACGTTATGTGCACATGGGAGGTCCTCAGGCTTTGAGCCTGGCGGCTCTTTGGCGGTGAACGAGTGGAGCCCTCAAAGGAGCTAGGAACGGCTCCAGTTCTCCTGCAGATGTGTGTTACCGGCTGTCGACGGAGGCAGTCCTTTGCACGTTGCTGATGATGAGGCGGAGAAGAATGGCGGACACACGGCCAGGGGATGTCGGGGGGACGACGATGGAGTCCTCTAAGGTGATGGAGAGTTGGGTATTGAAGGCTCCGACGTTGTTGAGGATGACTGTTGACTTGGTGAAGCGCGGAGAATTGTTGGTGGAGGAGGACGTTGTCGATGAAGTTGGGGATCAACGACGATGGAGCTTGCTAGAGGCTGTGGTGACGGAGATAGCGGGTGTTACGAGGGTGGAACATTGTAAGTGGAGTTGTTTGAAATCGCAGCTCGACGGCGCGAAGAAAGTCGGAGCGGAGCAGCCTGGAGGAGGTCTGCGACAAGGCTTCACAGCCTTGGATCTCGTCGAGGAAGTAGGGTATCGGGTTGTCACCCCCGATGCCCTTCTCCTATGCAATCGGTGGATGGGCGACGAGTATGGTCGGCGATGATCTTTTTATAGTAGAGGGTGAAAGGACCGGATGGCATGTGATCACGATTCTTTGCTTGATCGGGAAGATCGTGATTAATCGTGATGGGGGGTTGAAGACCAGAGATGGAATTCGATTGCGGGGCTATAGGCAACGGCTGACGAGATTTGGGGGCGGTGATGCGGCTTGAAAGGGAAAGGAGGCGGTGATTGAGAACGAGGTACAGGGGTCGTCCGATCGGCCGAGATCGGGCGCCCCTGATGCGTCCACGTGGCAGCAAGGGGGCGCGTGTGTCGAGGACATGTAGGGCATGTGCTTAGGATGCACGTGCTCTTCACGTGCGGTGTTTTAATTTTTTTATAAAATGAAAATAAAAATATAAAAAGGACAAAAATGGGTGACACGTCGCAGCTCCAGGAGCGGCCACGTGTCTGCCCCACAAAAATCAAAAAATAAATACAATAAAAAAATCTGGAATAAATAGCAAACAACCTCAGATCGAAAAAATTTCTTCACAAAAGTTGCTCGTCTCAATCAGATCTATAACTTTCATGAAGAGACCAAAATCAAAATCGATCATTTGCACTAAGCGATGTTTTTGGGGTACTCATGTACATAGAATACCTTGATTTTTGTTGTTTTATAATTTTTTTATCTTTTTTACCAGATAAAAATTCGGAAAAATATGATAAAATAAATGATAAATATTTACATATTAATCTATTATTTTGAATTTTTATTAAGCAAGAAGAAGAAATAAAATAAAATACGAAAAAGGCAATTTTTGTACAGACAGTTTGTGAAGACTCGAACTTAATTAGTTTCTTTGATTTCAAGCTCAGTTTGGATTTGGATTTTTGTGCATTTTAATAAAATTTTATCAAAGAAGATAAATGAAAAAGAAATAAAATAAAATGGATTAATTATGTACATAATATAATAGGTCAAAAATCGCTAATATACAAAATGTACAAAAGAGGCCCGAACCCAACTTTCACATATGAGCTCCGATTCATTTGAACTTGATCTTGTTTTGAAGGTAATTGAATGTACATTAGTTCAAAAGTGAATAGGATCAAATCGGACACTGGATGAGGGAGATATTGAGGTTTTAGTCCGAAAATCCTAGAACTAGGGTTTGGGTTTTTAGTCCACTTATTTGGGTTAGTGATTTTTTTTTGTATTTTTATTTATTCTTGTTAGCAATATGTACACAATGGAGGTGATTTCTAGTCATTTTGAGGTAGCATGAGTTAGTTAAAAATCATGGAAATTGGGCTATTTACAAATTAATTGGACTGTGATTTTTGGCTTCTTATTTTGTGCAATAATAAGTGATAAAATGTTATTCTTATCAAAACATGCATGAATGCTATATATCTTTTATAAGAAGAAAAAGAAGATAAAAATAAGAAAATATAAAAAGAAAATATAAAATATAAACTTAAAAACAATATATATATGTCAAAAATTAAAAACCCACAAAAACTACGTGGACAACAAGAAGCATACATGTTTGCACCTCATTGCATAATATACCAATTCTGCTCCCCGTGTTCGACTTCTATGTACTTGCACGCTATACACATCTTCTTGTAGAGTTATAATAGATTTTAACTCCACATATTTTGCTTTTCATTACTTTATATACATATGTATATATATTGTGGGTTTATTGTTGATTTTCTGGGATTTTGTGAGCGGTCCCCACATTAATTGGATTTCTCGCCTTGTGAGATATCTAGACCCTCGCCAAATCTCGATTATCAATTGGTGGTATGCGGGTTGCAGGTACTGCTGATTCTACCTCCAATTATTCTGATATTACTGAGGTTAGTGCTGTTGGGACTTGTTAGTATAGACAAACCTCCCGCCTTGATGTTGTGATATGATCAAATGGCCGAGGATTGTTCCTATTGTTGTCCACCTGGATGGGACAACTATGTATCGTTATTCTAGATGTGATTCAACTCTTGGATAATTGGTGGTGGTGGTGAATAAGAAGGGGGTTGGAGCTCATGTTGGTACACAACAAACTGCTGAGATGGCGATGGTGACAAATCAAGTGCCTGCATGTAGTACATGTGCTGGACCTGAGGCTGACCTGCACTCGGCTGAGGTTGTTGTGAAGATATTGGTTCCTTCTGCTTAGCAGGAGTGGTGGCAGTCAGCCTCACAGATTGTACGGCATTGATGGTGCTCACAAGCAACTCCGACTACTTTGTAATCTGATCCAGGTTTATGGGTCCTTTGTTCGATAACAGATAATTTCTTTAGGTCCTATGATAGATTTTCAATAATACCAACTTTAGACATGTGGCTCCTGTTGAAACTGAGATTGGAGCTCTCGTCCCTATTCTGCTCATTAGATGCTGCCATATTCGCGGGCTTGTGGTGGACTTGCAGCTACCTTTGTACGCATGAGATGAGGATAGAGCAGCCTCTCCTTCGGTCATCTCTTCAAAAATATGTCAAACAACGTCCATAATCTTGTTGAAGTGTAAGACACCACAGACAACATCCATTAGCCTCTAGATCTCAAGAATGAGGCCCCCGAAGAAGTACTGGACCAGGCTAGTCCGTGTGATATCTTGCTTCTCCTATAATTCAAAGAATCTCTCCTAGGCTTCATGAACTGATTCGTGGGGTCCTTGGGAGAAATTACTGACCTATTCTCGCATCTGATTTAGACGACCCAATGGATAGTACTTTCATAGGAATATAGACTTTAATTCTTCCGAGGTCATCATAACCTTCCCCAGATGGTTAACCTAGTAAAGAGCCTTGTCTTGAAGGCTTGCGGGGAATGCAATCATTTTGACTACAGTCAACGGGATGTTGGAGTAATGAGTGGTGTAGCAGATGCGAGAGAACTACTAAAGATGGATGCATGGCTCTTCATTGGTGTTCCCGTGGAACGAGGGTAGAACAGCAAGAAACTGTAGTTTGAGCATGAAATGTCTGTAGACTACAGGGATTTGTATCCACTTTGTCATCTGTCCAACGCTAGGATTGCAGGTTTCTTTGAGAGTAGGCTTGGGTCTCTCTACCCTCAGCTCAACTACAGGCCCTTCACAACACCCATCTTATGATTCTTAATCTTCACCTCATCCTCCTCCTCTGTTGTTCTCTCTCTCTCTCTCCTCAAGTCATTCAACGTTTCCTGGAAAGTGATCTGGGCTAGGACCTGATCTGTCAGATGTTGTTGGATGGTCTGGATGGATGCAAATAATTGAGAATTGATTGTCTTTTGATCGGATTGTCCCTGATATGGTGTTATTTGTCTTTTTTCCTTCCCTTGAGGAGCCATCTCTGAATCAAACTCAGAGGATGTGATCTGCACAGGATCCAGTATGGTTTCGGCACAACAAGATGTATCCCATTTAGACTGAAAATCTTCTGCACCAGATGGAGTGGATGATCTGGAATTAGGGTCAATTCCATTTGTATGTGAATGGAGCATTTGTTATCGATTGAAATCGATCTCTATCCACAAGGGGTGAATGAAAGTAAAAGAGTGATCTCGATTTATTGGAATAGAGGAAGAAGTCGAGTCTAGAGATCGGTTCGCAAGATCCGAACCAGATTCTCGAGAATCGCCTTGAATTATTAAAGATGTAAAACTCATGGAATCGATGTGGGTGTCGACAGTTCCTGACTAAACCTTACATAAGCTGACATCATAGAGAGAAGCGGAGTAGATAGGAATGGAGCACAATGATGAACAATGGATGAAGAGGAAACTAGGAAAAGGCTCGTAATGAGCGAGGCAAGAAGAAATAAAAATAGAAAAAAAATGGTGCAAGTGCGTAGGACTGGATCTTGACATGATTTTAATTCAAACAAATATAATATAAGTGTAAATTAACCAACCCGACACAATGTGAATCTGCGAGAGTTCATCTATTTTTATCTTTTCAATTTTATTGTTATTTTCAGGAAATCTTATAACAAGTTCTTAGAGGTCAAATCTTATAGGGGAGTGAGCACTGTCATAAAAGGATCTCGTACTTTCCACTTCCTTTGTAACTGGTGATATACGCTCTTTGAGGTCCTTGATCTTGTGCCTGGGGTGCTACTCGGCCAAAGAATAAGAGAAGAAGTCAATATGCGAAACAGATACTTACTCCACAAGTGAGGTACTCAAATGCAAGGCGATGAGACGGACAAACCCGTGAAGACGTGGCCTATGCTCGATACTTCAGACCAGGTTAGATTCTCTGCATAAGGCGGGAACACCGTCATTGACATGACCCTATTCACCTACGTACGATAGAAGCACCAATACTTCATCGTCCCAGGTGATTATCTATGCAGACGCAAATCGGGATTTGGGCTCTAATCCTTATGGGTTGTACCTCACTCAATCTGAAATGTACCTAAAAATAATGTGAGCTTTATATACCCCAAAAAATAAATGTTAGTTACAAATTTTAATTAGAATAAAATTTATTAAACAGACTCCTTATTTTATTTTTTGATTTTCATTTTTTGAGTATTTTTCAAAATAATACGCCTAATGATTTTTTTTGTATTTTCTTGAATCCTAAGCGATACAACACTTGAAGCAGAATCGGAAAAGTCGTGTAAGTTGACACTAATGTAGAAATGTCACCTTAGTATTTAATGATGCATCCAAAGTTAGAAGGACTTTCAGTACTTCCCAGCTCTCTCCATGCGGGATGCTAAACAAAATTGAAGTTTGCACTACATGCAATGCAAGCCGATGGAATCACCCTAAGCAGGAGCTGCTATTATTATGAAGAACCAAATGTTGAAAACCTAGAAGTGAAACTCAAAAGTCCATTCGTGGAGATTCTTTGGTGCCCACCACAATGGATACTGTTAGCGACGTATAAAGCCTCTCACAGCGCTCGGTTTCAATACCAAGTATTTATCAATTTAATTTGAGCTAATTCCAAATGTAATTCTATAGGAGCATGCATATATTAATGTGTTTGGACCTAATTTACTCGGCCAAGAAGTTTCTAAAAAATATAAGGGCTCAATCACAGAGAATACAAAAATAAGGAAGAATGCTCAAAATGCGAGAAACATATAAAATAAAGGCGAGAAAACACGAAAAATTCGACGAGGCCCCTACGTGAACAGACACCCAGCCAACGGGCCTCGTGAAGTAGTAGTGTCCAAGTTATTGCAAATTAATATACAAAACAAAAAGAAAACACTCTCTCGTAAAACTAAAAAAATATAAGATAAAATCCCTAATATTCTTCCCCTCTCTCTCTCTCTTGCTCTCTCCAATCAACCAATGCGGAAAAGGTTAATATCCTAATCACTTGGGTGCTCTGACTTCCTTAGAAGTCGCCTTCGCAAATCGGTCTCTCACAAGAAACTCAATAAAGAGATATGTCAGAAGCAACTCACTTTCAATAAAAATAAAAAATATGGGGAAAATGAAGTGAGGGGGCCAAGTTAGCTCCATCACATGACATTCCCACTTTTTCCCCATACATACATACATCCATACATACATGCATGCATACATGTGTGTATATAATTGGTTGCACTATATTCAATCTTGCAGTTGAAGTACCGCCATCGCTTTGTTTTACATATATATTGGCGGTCTACAACAAATGTCATTAATGGCAGTCATGTTGGGAGAATTTACGATAGTAAGTGTAACCACAGATAATAGCAATGTTGGCAGCATACTTGTTGATTTGTTCTTGCATTTTACCATAGAATTGATAGTAATGATGATTTGCATGGATGTGCACTGAGTGTGAGGGTAGTGTGACTGTACAGTCAAGTTTTTGAATTCAAGAACATAGGATTTGTTCTTAGATGATTTGTTCTAACATGTTTCTAACAATAATTTTTAATGGTTTACCACTGGCTTCGAATTCAGGAATGTAGGATCATCCACATTGTGCAACTTCATATTACAAAATATTTTTGAATCTTCTTGGAATTCAACACACAAGAGAAGTCCATTTCATCAACCAAACATATATGTAGTTATGCATCAAGAGGTGCGGACTACATAAATATATATTAATCTTTACATGTTGGTCCACCGAAGGAGAACATGTATCCGTGCTTATCATGAACATATAAACTCACATCATGGCAGGCATTGTTGGTCACCTTCGCGTGCTGTTTCAAAGCGCTCAGACCCCCCCAATTGTGATCAGGTCCTACCACCTGAGATTGCCTTATGTTGCAACCACCACCTATCTCCTGTGACGGGTTGTGGCCGCTGCCCATGGGCGGGCAGTCCTGGTCCTTCCGGCAGCTCACGAGACCGCCGAAGTCAATGACGGAGACATGATCCATGTTGGTGAAGACCTCAGCAGGCCAGTACCCGACGACGTTGGTGTAGTCGCCGAGCGCGAACCACCAGTTCTTCTTATCATCCTGACAGAAAATGGAGCCCATCAATAAAGTACGTAGCAAATATATAAGGTCTAATGAATCAAGCTGCTTAATTTCCATTCAAGCTGAGAAATTCAAGAGAGAGAGTGGGCAATCACCATGTACAAGTGACAATATATGTAATATTGATCTCCTCTAAAGGTAGAAAGTGGCGTTATTGCATATCCCAAAGCCACCTTATGGTTGACTTGCACAAATCCAGGGCACTCGAGATTGTAGCAAAGGTGCTGATCTCCATCTTGCTGATATATTTTCAGAATTTACACGATTTGTTAATGATATAAAAAGATGTAATATATCTGTCCAGACATGTATTTTGACTTCTAACATACACTGTATGCGATCACCATCCTTGTATTGTGGTCATGGTACTTCTCCAGCATAATCTATCGTGCAACGAAAAAAAAATCCTCAGATATCATATATATAATCAATTTGAGAGAAATGATAAGCTAAAGAACATGAAACTAAGTTTGCAGCAGATAATCGATAAGAGGCCATGGTTATGCTTACGATCCATCCAGCTCGAATGGTTCCTCGCGTTGGAACAGCCTCATCTTCGTTCTTAAGCCAAATCATGCCAGCGCTTACTTGGCCTTCTGCAATTACGTCCACCCCGTACACATTGATCATAGCGGATGCTCCGTAAAAAGTTCTCCACGACGACCTTCGAACGGCAATCTGTATTCAGTTCAAGAATTTGAAAAGATGATTAGTCGCCGCAGTCACTCATCAAGAATGAAATCGATAACATAAACTTGATAGAGCAGCAAACAAAGACGAGGTCTGATCAGATCCGAGGTAGTTTTACCAGAACGTCTCGTGGATCCTGATTATCGACTTCCCTTTGTGTCACGATATCAGTAGAGTTGGTTTGGGGAAGCCTGTGAACGGGCACAGTCCCCTCGGGACATCCTCCTCCCTCCAGCTCCGCATCTGCGAGTAGGGTTTCTTTTGCATATGAATCCATCTGCACTTCTGGGGAGTACTGGAAGATCACGTTTGGTTTCATCTGCACATGATCAACAATTTTGGATACTTGGAAATCAAGGAACACATAGCTATTCTAAGCAGGGTTTAAAAAACCGGACCGGTCGGTCGGACCGGTTGGATCGGGACCCGGCCTGATCCAGTCGGTTCGGCCAGTTTTAGGTAATTAATTTTAAAAAAAAGAAAATAGAAAATCGGGTCAGACCAGTGGTCGGACCGGGTTGACCCAGGCGGTTGGACCGGGTTGACCCGGATTTGATGGTTTAGTATATTTAAAAAAATAATGGTTTAAATAATGATATAATAAGGTTTTTATCAATTGTACCCTTCTTAAATTCTACAATTTCAGTTACGTCCCTCTCTTTTTTGGAATATAACTTGTGCCACTACTTTCTTGGGGTAATTTTCTAAAAAGCAACTATAAATTAATTATTACAATATTATATTCATATATAATGCTAGAAAATGTGACTACCTTTTGTAGAGTTTTATTCGAAATAGACAATTATATTTTTATGTTGAAAGATTTGACATTTTAAATGATTATTTCATTAATATAAAAATACATATTTACATATATCTATCCGATTTTATCAGTTCAAAAAACCGATTCGATCGGTCGGACCAGCAAATTAAGCCCGGTCCGTTTTTTTCCGAGTCGATATGAATGATGACGTCATGCTGACATCATCACCGGTCCGACCGATTTGGACCGACGGTCCGACCCGATTGGACCAAACCGAAGACTAACCGGTTCGATGTCCGGTCCGGTTTTTAAAACCTTGGTTCTAAGTAATGCAAAAGAAACGAGTAACTCCTGATGAATCCATCTGTAGAGAATAAAAAATTCTAGATATATGGAAATCAAGGAACACAAAGGCTTTCTAAGTAAATCCGTAAAACCCTTTGCGATGGTAATATAAATGGTTTCGTCTGCTATAAAAATGTTGACAAAAACGACACCTTATAATTCTTCCAATCACTTGCAAGTATTATCGAGGTCAATTATTTTCTAGTTTCTCAAATAAAAATGATTTGAACATTTCCATTATAAGATTTAGAAAAAGGAAATGACGGTCATACGAGAATCTTATGATCTTTAAGTAGGGGATGATCAAAGGCTGGTTGCTTGTAAATGTCCACACAATCGAATATATCTCCTGCTGTTGTCTGCAATTGGAATGATATATATCTCTGTTCAGCATCATGTTTAAAGAGAAGTATATACAGGATAAGGAAAATCAAACTGAAATGGTTATACCAATATCGATCGTACCTTGATGGTATTGACAGGAAGATCAAGGGTTCCTCCACGTGCAGCATAACACCAAAGGGCAATATGGATTAACAACATGCAAAACTTAACTGTAGCCATTGCTTCCGAAGCTCGTTCTTGCTCTGGTAATGCAGATGCAGATAACATCTTGCGAGGGTCTTATATAGTGCTTGGCCAACTCCAAATTTCTTTTGTCTATTGTTTCTTTTAACATTAATGACATCTGAATTAATTAGTTTCATAATGGTCATTATTTTGAAGGTGAATAGTTTTTTTATTCCAATAAAGGGGAAGACGTGTAGGTTTTCGTTTCAATAATTTAGTCTAATAAAGGGGAAGAGATACATCTAGTATTGTGTTGCATTTATTCTATGCCTTTTCATTTATTCTCGTAACATTGGAGGAATCAAACATAAGTACAAGTAAACTAATAGTCAAATAACTATTAACTGACCTTCTCAAAAACATAATTTTGATATTCTATGTTATTTATAGTAATCACTGCAACAAACTTGACTTATGGTAATGAATAACTTAATATATATATATATATATATATATATATATATATATATTGGCTTATCTTCCCTTGCCAAATTTATTACAACAAATATTTGTTGGTGTTGCATTCATAAATTCACAACGATATGTCGATATATTACAAGCAATGAATCATTGAATAACGATCATCCGTTTACTTTTTAGTAGTATTTTGTACAAATTTTAACTGAAAAATCAATGGATAATTGTTGTTATATAAACCAAAAACAAATAGTAACTATCACTACAACAAAATGGGTTTATAATGATAAATTTTAAAATCGGTCAAAATATTGTCCATTGTAGATATATAACCACGATATTATTCATTGCAAAATTATTTTTTCATACTTGACAATAGTGACAATATTCATATCGGTTACCTATATCATTAGCGATGGTCCATATAAAAATATTTTTTATGTTCCAATTTTTAAATTTTTGAGTAGTTGCTAATAGACTTTGAAGTAAAAAATAGCGATAATTAGCTAAATTTTGTGAAGTGACAATGGATAAGTGTTGTTATATGGATCGTCGCTAATGATGTAACAATGAATATAACATTCATTACTAATTCCAAGTTGAGTTTTTATCAGTTGTGCTCCTTTGAGATATTGCAATATCAGTTATGTCCCTCCCTTTCTGCTTGTGCACCTACCTTCTGATGAATCCACGTTTCATCATCTTTATTCTATCATTTTGGCCTTAAAAACCCTAGTAAATGCGCATAAATAGGCGTAATTCATGCATTTTAGCATTCATGTATATATGTATAAATACTGTATAAATTGCGGTGTTTAAAGCCAAAATAATAGAATAAAGAAAAGAAAAGAAAAAGAATAAAATATTGTAAATATTTTATGACCCGAAACCCCGAGACCTAGGCATCTTGATGAATAGGTCGACAAGGAATAAAGTAGGGGGAGATAAGGGCCAAAATACAGTGTAAATACCTATACATTCTATCTATTCTTTATTCATTTTGGGACCTATTTTTGGTTCCACTTTTTATTCATCAAATAAAGAAACTTTGTACATGAAAGTTGTAGATAAATTAATAAAGAAAAATACAAAATTGATTTCAAAGAAAAATAATGTACAGATAAAAAGTTATGGTCTGAATAAAAATCCAGAACGCCAACTTCCCAGACCCGTATCTCACAAACGGAAACTCCAAATGCAGCGTACTCACCTTTAATTGTATATAGAAGAAAATAATCTAATTAATGGTGGTGGTTTCGCAATTGGTGGAGCTACGGTTTGAAAGTTGACTTTTGGACCCTCATTGTATACTTGTACATATTAAAATATTCAATTTATTATTTATCTATTATTTTTATAATTTTATATTTTTATAATGTTGTAAATAATACTTGTAATAATTATGTATATTAAAATCAGAACAAAACCATAATTAAAACTCAAATAAAAATACTTGTAGATATCATATACATAGGTATTTCACCTATACATATACATATACTTTTTATACTTATATTTTATAATACATCAATAAAATAAAATAAAAATATATATTTGTGTATATAAAAGTATTTTGTAATTTTAGAAAATAAAAACCAAAATAAAATAAATTAAAAATACCTAAATAAAAATAAAATACTTAAATATATAGATATAGATACCTATAGGGGTATAAATGCAAACTTGTAAAAATATACTTCATAAAAATAATTAAAAATCACAATAAAATTATTTATAAAATAATAAACATTTTTTATTTTATAACCATAAATTAATAATGCTATTTACTATTTTAAAAGTAATTAATAAAACATTTTTTGGGGGCTTTTTCCTGGTTGGTCCACGTGGACCAACCAGGTGGCTTGGGGAGTTGACCTCGGGTCAACTCCCTGGCCCTAGCCCTGCGTCCATTGTCAGAACACCTATGACCCGCTTTTCTCGATTTTTTCGCCGTTGATGCGTTGCTCGAGGGCAGCCGCTTCCTTCATGAGATTTGTTCACTGTAGATCCATGATTCACGCCGACCTCCTAGATCTACCAAGATTTTCTTGAGCCACTCGAAATCTAGCCTCGAAACTCGCTCGAACTTCATGTTTCAAAACCAAGCCCATTCCGCCCCTTTCCACTTTGAACCCTTTTTGACCGTCCTCTTCATTCCATTAGGTGTGTTCTGGATCGAAGCTGGTGACAGGAGCTTCTCCAACCTCCTCGCGGCGTGGTTTGGTGGTCGGGAAGCGGTCTCCAACCCACCTCCGGCCTCTTGGCCGTCGAGGTTTCTTCCTCGTGGTTCCACGCCACTCGAGGGCTTTTTCTTCTTATTTTTTTTTAGTCACTTAGCTAGCTGTAACTCTTAGGTTTTAATCTGTGGTTTAATTAGGTATTTTACTCCAGCTTTCATCATACGCCGACCACCTCGCCGGAGCTTGCTCCGGCGAGCTCCATTTTCCGCTAAAACCCTCATCAACCCACCTTTATGTCCCCTGGACCTCTTACTTGTGCTCTAGTGTTTCACGTGCAGGTGCCAGAGGTCAAACGACTCCTCCTGGAGTCGGATTTTTGAAGGAGGAAGGTACCTGGAGCCGTAACGCGCCCCCCGACGTCGTGGTGGTCATCGGTGGTTCCTCCACCATTTTGAGGCTACTGACGGCTCGAGGGAACCTCCAGGAAGCTTGTGGTGCTGTCGGAGGAGGTTCTGACAGTCGAAAGGGCTCGGAGCATCAAGTTGAATCTCGCCAGGAGCCTGTTCATCTCCAGTTCTTCGTCCGCTCGTCCGAGCCGTTTGATCACGGCCTGTTCTTCCAGCTCTTCAGCGACCGTTGGATCGCGCGAGCCCAGATCCGTTCGATCGACCTCAAGCTCTAATCTGGGCCGAGCATCCACGAAAGGGTATCAGCACTTCTGGGGGTGACGCGTGGATAAGTAACGCCGATCTAGCCGTCCATCAGCGCCCCGCGCGTGGGTATTTTGCATATCTTCCCTCGCTATTTTTGTAATAAACTATTAGTACTCAATCTTTCCTCTGTCGTTTAATTAAGTTTGTAATAATTATAATTGACCCCCGAACATTTGCGTAATTGCCCTTAGGTCCCTACCAGGCGCGTGCTAGTCACGCGCGTGGTTGGAAGTTTTGCGTGGACACCCCTACGGGTTGTTGAATTCATTTTTGGTCCATAAAATTGTTTATTGCGTTATAATATTACTGTGAAAATTGCATGTTAGCCCTGGAAATTTTGCCTAATTACATTTAGACCCCTGCCAGGCCTTAATATTTTGTGAACTTGTCTTAATTATTTGGAGCCTCATTTTAATTCGAAAAATTATCAAAAATTCAAGTTAAGCTCCTGTTGCATTGTAGATTCACGGCCTGTATTTATTTTACATATTTATTGCATTTTAATATTTATTAAAAATCAAAAACACCTATTTTTAGCACTGTTTGCATGAGAAAATCACTAAAAAAATATAAAAACATTCCAGAAAAATCCCAGAAAAATATATTTTGTGTCTTTTAGTTTGTCTTAGCTCCAGACCAAAAATCATTAAAAAAATATAAAACCAAACTCCAAAAAATTGCAAAACTCTAAAAACCTTCATAAAAATTTATAAAATCCATAAAAAATCCAAAAATAGTGTTTTCTTTTTCTGAATTTTCTTTGTTTTATTGTCTTTGAGTGAAAATTAATTTGGAGAATTTTTGTTACTGTTTGCTATTTTATTTCTCCATTTTAGTTTCAGCCTTGTATTTTATTCACTGCTTTCTTTATTTTGATAATTAAAAATACCAAAAACATTCTCAAAATTACCCAAAAATCACAAAAACAGTAAAAAAGTATAAAAAGACCAAAAAGACTTTATTTCATTATTTTTGAGTATTTTTATCCCTTTTTATAAATACTCTAGCTTGCCTTTATTACATTGCTTTTATTTTCCAACATTGAAAAAAGAAAATATAAAAAATATAAAATACAAAAAGAAAATATAAAATCAGTAAATTAAAAATCAAAATACAAAATTATAAAATTAAATAAAAAAAATTAAAAATTAAAAACCCACAAAAAAAAATTTGTAGTTGCTTGCTTGCTTAGTGTAGACACTTTACACACACATTCACTTGAGCACAATTTTTGAATTACCCTGTTTGCTCCCTGTGTTCGAACTCTCTGCATACTTGCCCTTTACATCATTTGTGCAGAGTTAAAAATAAATCTTAACTCACACCTGTTTTTCATTGCTTGATTTGCTTGTGGGTTATTTGTTGATTGAACCAGGATTTTGTAGTGGTTAAGACACCGACTGTTGACTCGCCTTGTGAGTCAATACAACCGCTCTCGATCCCGCGCTCATCAAATGGCGTCGTTGCCGGGGAGCAACAGCGCGTAGTTCGGGTCTTGTTCGTGATTGTGATCATTTGTCTATTTCGCGGCTTTCATTTTTCGCTATTTTATTTTCTTTATTTTTGATATATCTCTTGAGCTGTCTAACCTTCTCTTTTGTTGACTTTGTGCGAGGAACCGCGGATCGAGGGAGGTGCTCCACCCTAGACGCCTACGCACCCACGTGAAGCCGGCTTAGCCAGCCTAGCACCGAGGAGACGAGGAGAGATTTTTGAAGACCGAGCTCCACCTTTAGTTGTAGAATTTATTTCCTGCATTGATTTTTGTAATTTTAAGTGTGAGAGAGACTACTATTATTGTAATAATACAGGTACCCCCGGACTTGGACTCTTGAGCCCAATTTCCAAGTGTTTGTACACTTGGGGGCTCACCGCGGCTTTTCATCGGTTTTCATCGCCTTTTTCTTATTTTGTTTTCCGATTTTGTTTTCCTTACTTTGTGTGATTGAGCCCTTAGATTTAGAATTGCTTGCGATAGATTAAGGCCAAACACCTAATATATCTTGCATGTACCTATAGCCGCGTTTGGACTTAGTCAAATTTAAACAGTCGGTCCATTCATCTCTTAACCCGTGTGCCGTGAGCGAGCCCCATCAAGCGCTACTCCTGAACTCGAGTGTGTCGAGAAGAGGAGGGGTAAGCCAAGACCGGACTCTTAGGTTAAAGATAAGTGGTCGACTTGTGGTTCTTCACGATAATAGGAATTTCTGAACTTAGGGCGATTTCATCGGCTTTGCATTTGCATATAGATTAGGTTTCAATTCTGCTGAGCATCCCTGCATGTAGAGTGCTGGAGGCAAGGTGAGCATTTACGCTTTAGCATCCATCATCGTTTTGATCGCTTGCATTGCTTTTCCGCCTCTCTACCTCTGATTTTGATCATCTAGGAGCTTGAAGGAATTGACTCCCCGATAGGATCGTGCATTCTCATTAAAAAACCAAAAAAAGTGATAATCAATAAAATTGGGACTGCTAATATTACTTGACCCTAAAACCGATCAAAAAGAAAATCTTGTATTGGGGCGAGTAATCCCCTCATTGTCTTCGTTTTACATTGCTTGCGCACACACTAAGGATTAGTGCCCAAATCCCATTGAGCCCCTAAGTGATTGTGCAACTTGTGGACTTCTCACTTAACTCTAAAACCGACAAGATAAAAAGACCGCTCTTGCGGTCTCTACCGAGTTGAGTAGGTGAATTGAGGGTTTGTATTCTTTTTATTTTTTGGTTGTGATTGTTTTGTCTGTCCTAGATCATCCCTGCGCATTTGCGCCTTCTTCTTCATTCTCTTGACTTGACCATCGCGCTCTCCCGATCATTTTCTTTTGTTTCGAGATGGCCGACTGGAGCGTATTCTATCCGGACTTTGCGGATCACGCCTTCACTCCAGCCGGTCCACCTCCTTTTTTCCAGGAGGACTTTGCTCCTGACTTTTGTACATATCCGCCTCAGCCACAGTATCAGGACTCGGATTTCTACCCACACCCACCTCTATCTCCACCTATGTATTATCCGCCTCCACCTTCACATCCACCCGAGACTGAGCTGATGGAGTCACCTTTCATGGAGTCCACCCTTGAGCACTTGACCCAGATGATGGATCATATGAGACAGAGGATTGACACCCTCACTAGTACCAATAAGAGCGACCATGATATTCCACCATTTGATGATATGGGTTCACTCGAGGATTTCCATGAGAGCTTGCAATCGCCCAAAATACAAAAAAATGAGAAAATTTTAAAAACACAAAAAGATTTCGGGAGACACACGATCGAGTCGGACTGTGAGGAGAGCGCCCACTTGCCAGACTTCTTGACCACACATGCATTCACACCCAGTCCCACCTTTGACCCCGAGGATGCCGCTGTACAGACTGCTCTTGGCATTCCTCGTGTATATGCTGATTCCGACTTCCTCCCTTGTATGGAGGAGGTCCAAAAATTCAAAAAAATGTTATCTGAACCCGAAGTGGTGGCCACCATTCATGAGATTATCCGTGCCCCACTTCAGCAGGCCATGACCCATATGTCTGCTCCTCTTCCCAAGAAGAGAAAGCGGAGGAGCAGATCTGAGCGTCATATCTTGACCATGGCCACTGCCCACGCCATCACACACCGTCCCATTCCCAAGAAGAAGAACACAGCCACACCTTTCATTAGCTGCACCATCTTCGACTTCACATGTGATCGCACTCTCCTAGACGGCGGTGCTTCGATCAGTATCATACCCTTCTCGCTGGTACAGTCTCTTCACTTAGGGCCTCTCAAGAAGACCAGGATGATCGTACAGTTTGCTGATGGATCAATAAAGAGGCTGAAGGGTATCCTTGAAAACGCCGTCATATCGATTCAGGGCACGAGCCACAATGTTGATTTTGTCGTGTTGCCCATGGAGAACTCCACATGGGAGCATTCTCCAATCATCCTGGGACGACCATTCCTTGCCTCCGCAAGGGTCGTTATTGATTACGGATCAGGAGAGATTCGCTTCCGTCCTGTTGACGAGAGCGAAGCATTGATCACCGTACCTATTGCCAACCAGAGACCGGCACCTGGTGTGACTTCACCTATCTTGGCTGACCCCGAGGACTATGATCTATATGAGGATATCAGAGAGACTTTCTTCATGACCGATGATGAGACCCGAGAATTCCTCTCCAAGGAGGAAAGTTCGGAAAGCATAGACCTTGGTGTTTCCGCTTCCTGTGATTGGCGATGTGTTGATGACATCCGCGGGATTTACACGATCGATACCATTGAGCGGAGGGCAGATATAGAGACTATACAGGGTGGACATGTTTTGACTACTTCCACTGATGGGTCCGTTCCTGTTCATGTAGATATTGATGAGCCAAAGGCCGAATTTGATTTGGTTGCTTTTCTTCAGAGATTCGGGCCTTTTGATGAGAAAGATGATCCGGTTGAGATTATAGAGGACGAACAGAGTTCGACTACTTCCACTGATGAGTTCGTTCCTTTTAGTTTTGACCTGGACGAGACCTCGCAGGATGACTCCGAGTACACTACTTCCGATGATGAAGAGTTCGTCCCATTCCACTTTGATATCAGCGAGACTCCCAAGGCCGGACCTAGCCGTACTTCTTCCACTACTCCGTCTGTGCCTTCACACCTTAGGGCCCCTGAGGACTTACACCCCGTCGACCCTGATCGGATTCCGTCCACTGTGGACCCCGATGTCGACCTGCATCACATTAGATCTATTCCTCCGCGGTCCCGCAAGAAGGTTCGCTTTCAACCTTCTTGATCATCTGTATATCCATCTCTGTTGTATATTCACTTCTGTGTACCTCTGTTCTCTCTACCGTATTGCTCGTCCACCCATTCTCGTGTCTGCCTTGCTTAGGACGTACTTTGTCCTAAGTATAGGGGGGTCGACGAGCTGAGTGTTCTTTCATCGTTCTGTGTCATCGCTCCTGTCGTTGCCTATACTTAGGGCTTCTTTCACCCTAAGTATAGGGGGAGTGATGCGTACATCCTCACAATCTCTTCTTCTAATCTCATCTCTTTTCTTCTTTTCTTCTTTTCTTCTTTTCCTCTTCTATCTTCTTCATCTACCGAAAAGGTGCCGCCCTTGTAGACAGTTTTCTATACTTAGGACGTACTTTGTCCTAAGTATAGGGGGGTTGGCACCCCGAGTTTCTCTATTCTTTTCGATCCTCTCCATTGTCTCCTCTTCTTGTCTATACTTAGGGATATCTTACCCTAAGTATAGGGGGAGACAATTTGAGTACGATCTGTTCATTCCCACCCTTGACCCTCCCTGCTTTGTGTACAGTCTGCTATACTTAGGATTATTTGATCCTAAGTATAGGGGGGACGGTCAACTTTTCATTCATTGCTTCATTACTTCATTTTTTAGATTTTCCTATACTTAGTACGAGTTATGTCTTCTCTTTTCTCTCCGATCTATGAGGACATAGCTCAAGCTAAGTATAGGGGGGTCGTATATACTACGTATATACTTTAGCCATAACTCGTACTTTCGTATTTTCCTAATAAATATGGCTAAAAATTCTTTAAAATTCATTAAAAATCCTTAATAAAAAGATGTGATTATTCCTCAAATTCTTTTTGTATTTACTGATTAATAAATCAGGTGAAAATGTTTTTTGCAAAATGTTTGAAAAATAGTTTGAAAATCTTTGTGAACATCTATTGAAAACTATTTTGAAAATATTTTGTTTCGTGTTTTCAACCTGTGTGTTTTGTAAAACTTCTTTTCTTTGTGTGAAATAAAAATGTTTGAAAAATGATTTGCAAATGGTTTGAAAAATGGTTGCAAAAATATTGTGAAAAATCTATAGATACTGTTTTGAAAGCCTTTGCAAAATGATTTTCAAATGTGTGTAAAATATTTGCAAAAATTATTTTGGACTATAGTTTTCAAAAATTGTGTGAAAATTGTTTTCAAATAAGTTTGAGGAATACTTACATCACACCAAAATCCACTATATATATATGTATAAAAATTGACCACTTACCCTTGTAAATTCGTAAAATCCACTTCTTGTATATATAAGAAGCACTCCCGTGTACATAGCTTTCACCTTGTTTTCAGCCAACATCTTTTTATTTTCAAAAATCCCAAAAACATTTGCAAAATTAAAATCCAAAAACAATTGAAAAATCTTTTTGAAAAATACAAAAAAATTGCATCTGCATGCATCATATTTTCAAAAATCCATAAAAAGTTCAAAATCCTTGAAAATTGCATCACAAAAATATTTTCTGCATTGCATTGCATAGCATTCGCATTTTTTCGGATTGAGTTTGATAGTTGAACAAGTCTAAGTAAAATCCGAAGATTGGAGCTTGATTGGACCTTAAAATCTACCTAATAACAGGAACCTTATAGGAACTGGGTTTGAGGTACTTCAGGTCTAGTTGACTTAATTCTTTGAGGATCACGAGACTTGGTTCAATGGATTCTTGATTGCCTAAGTAGAGCATTTCAGAGCACACGTACGACTCTTGTTGATAATGACCTAACTTGGACACCTGCACCTTTCACATGGCTCAACTCAGTTGGAGTGGTGAGGGGATTGGATTTGCCGGTATGAGACGCACACAAGTGGAAACACTTGTCCTCCTCTAGGGAGGGAAGTGCACCCCAACCCATCCAGTAATTAGGAAGTCTAAAGACAGGAGGCTGTGGGTTGCGATAAAGCTTCAAAAGAGGGATAGTCTACTAGCTCAAGAGGAAAAACTCCTTATGTAAATGCTGCTGTGAATAGTATTTCAAAAAAAAAAGAGAAAAAAAAAGAGAAAAAAAAAAGAAAAAAAAAAAGGGGTTCAGGCATGTACAAAAATAAAAAGCCTGCAAGTATGTACAAAGTCAATAAGCAAGCTTGAGTTCCAAAGTCATATCATGTGAGCCTGCAGCTGGATGACTTGACTACACTGGTCTTGCATCCTCGGATAGGTAGCTACACTGGCTACCGTCCATTCTTCTCTTCACCCCCTCCTCTTGAGCTGGTTGCCACTTGAACTTAGAAGGGAATACCCCGCTCCTCGAGGATGGAGTTGCTGGATTGGGGAATCACTGGGTTGTCGTACTGGAGAAGTCAGTTTCTTTGTCATTCTAGTTGGGGAGAGCCACCATCACTTACACTGTACAAGTCAGATTCATAGTCGTAAGAGTTTGCGTATGAGTTGAAGTGTTTCTGACCTGGCTATTGAGGAGACTTGAGCAGAGTTTTGGGATTCTCAGGGACTGTTGGATTTCAAATTTGGTTCTCATTAAGGTTCCGCCCGCACTAAAATTCCAAAGGTCCTACTTAAGCTCCAAACTTTGATTTTGTGAAGACAAGTTTGATAATTAAACTTAGTCCACCTTTCTTCTTTTTCTTTTCTTTATTTTTCTTTTTCTGCACTTATTGCATAAGTGTTTGCTAGGGACTAGCAAAGGCAAGTATAGGGGGATGATGAATCCACGTTTCATCATCTTTATTCTATCATTTTGGCCTTAAAAACCCTAGTAAATGCGCATAAATAGGCGTAATTCATGCATTTTAGCATTCATGTATATATGTGTAAATACTGTATAAATTGCGGTGTTTAAAGCCAAAATAATAGAATAAAGAAAAGAAAAGAAAAATAATAAAATATTGTAAATATTTTATGACCCGAAACCCCGAGACCTAGGCATCTTGATGAATAGGTCGACAAGGAATAAAGTAGGGGGAGATAAGGGCCAAAATACAGTGTAAATACCTATACATTCTATCTATTCTTTATTCATTTTGGGACCTATTTTTGGTTCCACTTTTTATTCATCAAATAAAGAAACTTTGTACATGAAAGTTGTAGATAAATTAATAAAGAAAAATACAAAATTGATTTCAAAGAAAAATAATGTACAGATAAAAAGTTATGGTCTGAATAAAAATCCAGAACGCCAACTTCCCAGACCCGTATCTCACAAACGGAAACTCCAAATGCAGCGTACTCACCTTTAATTGTATATAGAAGAAAATAATCTAATTAATGGTGGTGGTTTCGCAATTGGTGGAGCTACGGTTTGAAAGTTGACTTTTGGACCCTCATTGTATACTTGTACATATTAAAATATTCAATTTATTATTTATCTATTATTTTTATAATTTTATATTTTTATAATGTTGTAAATAATACTTGTAATAATTATGTATATTAAAATCAGAACAAAACCATAATTAAAACTCAAATAAAAATACTTGTAGATATCATATACATAGGTATTTCACCTATACATATACATATACTTTTTATACTTATATTTTATAATACATCAATAAAATAAAATAAAAATATATATTTGTGTATATAAAAGTATTTTGTAATTTTAGAAAATAAAAACCAAAATAAAATAAATTAAAAATACCTAAATAAAAATAAAATACTTAAATATATAGATATAGATACCTATAGGGGTATAAATGCAAACTTGTAAAAATATACTTCATAAAAATAATTAAAAATCACAATAAAATTATTTATAAAATAATAAACATTTTTTATTTTATAACCATAAATTAATAATGCTATTTACTATTTTAAAAGTAATTAATAAAACATTTTTTGGGGGCTTTTTCCTGGTTGGTCCACGTGGACCAACCAGGTGGCTTGGGGAGTTGACCTCGGGTCAACTCCCTGGCCCTAGCCCTGCGTCCATTGTCAGAACACCTATGACCCGCTTTTCTCGATTTTTTCGCCGTTGATGCGTTGCTCGAGGGCAGCCGCTTCCTTCATGAGATTTGTTCACTGTAGATCCATGATTCACGCCGACCTCCTAGATCTACCAAGATTTTCTTGAGCCACTCGAAATCTAGCCTCGAAACTCGCTCGAACTTCATGTTTCAAAACCAAGCCCATTCCGCCCCTTTCCACTTTGAACCCTTTTTGACCGTCCTCTTCATTCCATTAGGTGTGTTCTGGATCGAAGCTGGTGACAGGAGCTTCTCCAACCTCCTCGCGGCGTGGTTTGGTGGTCGGGAAGCGGTCTCCAACCCACCTCCGGCCTCTTGGCCGTCGAGGTTTCTTCCTCGTGGTTCCACGCCACTCGAGGGCTTTTTCTTCTTATTTTTTTTTAGTCACTTAGCTAGCTGTAACTCTTAGGTTTTAATCTGTGGTTTAATTAGGTATTTTACTCCAGCTTTCATCATACGCCGACCACCTCGCCGGAGCTTGCTCCGGCGAGCTCCATTTTCCGCTAAAACCCTCATCAACCCACCTTTATGTCCCCTGGACCTCTTACTTGTGCTCTAGTGTTTCACGTGCAGGTGCCAGAGGTCAAACGACTCCTCCTGGAGTCGGATTTTTGAAGGAGGAAGGTACCTGGAGCCGTAACGCGCCCCCCGACGTCGTGGTGGTCATCGGTGGTTCCTCCACCATTTTGAGGCTACTGACGGCTCGAGGGAACCTCCAGGAAGCTTGTGGTGCTGTCGGAGGAGGTTTTGACAGTCGAAAGGGCTCGGAGCATCAAGTTGAATCTCGCCAGGAGCCTGTTCATCTCCAGTTCTTCGTCCGCTCGTCCGAGCCGTTTGATCACGGCCTGTTCTTCCAGCTCTTCAGCGACCGTTGGATCGCGCGAGCCCAGATCCGTTCGATCGACCTCAAGCTCTAATCTGGGCCGAGCATCCACGAAAGGGTATCAGCACTTCTGGGGGTGACGCGTGGATAAGTAACGCCGATCTAGCCGTCCATCAGCGCCCCGCGCGTGGGTATTTTGCATATCTTCCCTCGCTATTTTTGTAATAAACTATTAGTACTCAATCTTTCCTCTGTCGTTTAATTAAGTTTGTAATAATTATAATTGACCCCCGAACATTTGCGTAATTGCCCTTAGGTCCCTACCAGGCGCGTGCTAGTCACGCGCGTGGTTGGAAGTTTTGCGTGGACACCCCTACGGGTTGTTGAATTCATTTTTGGTCCATAAAATTGTTTATTGCGTTATAATATTACTGTGAAAATTGCATGTTAGCCCTGGAAATTTTGCCTAATTACATTTAGACCCCTGCCAGGCCTTAATATTTTGTGAACTTGTCTTAATTATTTGGAGCCTCATTTTAATTCGAAAAATTATCAAAAATTCAAGTTAAGCTCCTGTTGCATTGTAGATTCACGGCCTGTATTTATTTTACATATTTATTGCATTTAATATTTATTAAAAATCAAAAACACCTATTTTTAGCACTGTTTGCATGAGAAAATCACTAAAAAAAATATAAAAACATTCCAGAAAAATCCCAGAAAAATATATTTTGTGTCTTTTAGTTTGTCTTAGCTCCAGACCAAAAATCATTAAAAAATATAAAACCAAACTCCAAAAAATTGCAAAACTCTAAAAACCTTCATAAAAATTTATAAAATCCATAAAAAATCCAAAAATAGTGTTTTCTTTTTCTGAATTTTCTTTGTTTTATTGTCTTTGAGTGAAAATTAATTTGGAGAATTTTTGTTACTGTTTGCTATTTTATTTCTCCATTTAATTTCAGCCTTGTATTTTATTCACTGCTTTCTTTATTTTGATAATTAAAAATACCAAAAACATTCTCAAAATTACCCAAAAATCACAAAAACAGTAAAAAAGTATAAAAAGACCAAAAAGACTTTATTTCATTATTTTTGAGTATTTTTATCCCTTTTTATAAATACTCTAGCTTGCCTTTATTACATTGCTTTTATTTTCCAACATTGAAAAAAGAAAATATAAAAAATATAAAATACAAAAAGAAAATATAAAATCAGTAAATTAAAAATCAAAATACAAAATTATAAAATTAAATAAAAAAAATTAAAAATTAAAAACCCACAAAAAAAAATTTGTAGTTGCTTGCTTGCTTAGTGTAGACACTTTACACACACATTCACTTGAGCACAATTTTTGAATTACCCTGTTTGCTCCCTGTGTTCGAACTCTCTGCATACTTGCCCTTTACATCATTTGTGCAGAGTTAAAAATAAATCTTAACTCACACCTGTTTTTCATTGCTTGATTTGCTTGTGGGTTATTTGTTGATTGAACCAGGATTTTGTAGTGGTTAAGACACCGACTGTTGACTCGCCTTGTGAGTCAATACAACCGCTCTCGATCCCGCGCTCATCACCTTCTTGTAAAATTCACAGTCCTACCCATTTGTAATATCAGTTATGCACCTAATTTACCTTATCAAAGGGCAAAATTGTGAATTTTGCAAGAAGGTTGGGGCACAACTAATATTTCAAAAATGGAAGGGGTATAATTGATATTGCAATATCTCAGAGGGAAACCAAACCCATTCCGTCCTTTTCTTTCTCTCTCTAAAAAATAACTACCGCAGAGCTTCTCTTTCTTCTTCCTACTTTCTTCTTCTTTTTCTTATCCTCAAATCCGTGCGTACTTTCCAAAAATGGGTTAGATCATTGTTCTTATTGCTACTAGATCGCTTCTGCGATCTCTGTTTTCCTTTAAATCTACTCATTAATTGTTTTCGCACGGTTTTTTTATTTATTTTCATTCTTCTTCTTCCTTTGTTTTCCTGTAAGTTCGTTCTTCCTTGGTATTCTTTCTTACAAATCAACCTTACGGATTTGAACACTTTGAAATGGCTTCCACTTCTAGCCACCAAAACCCTGGTAATTCCGTAGACCCAGGTTTCGATTTTCCGCCATTTACACCACCAAAACTGAAGAAAAAAGGTGTAGTTAACCAACAGGAAACTTCTGGAGCGCCTCCTCTTTCTTATGCTGCCATCACGAAGGAACGCATAAAGCCCCATGTTCTGGGACCAGCGATTCAAGTCAGGGAACCAAACTATGTGAATGGTGAGGCCATCATCGAATTTTCAGAAGCAGAAGTGCAAGAATTGAGTAAGCCTTTCGAACTTTGCCTTGTTGGAATATTCCCTCGAGGGAGACCAAAACTGCTAGACATAGACAAGATCATGCACAAACTGAATCGCTTTGAAAGTAGGGTTCAGTTTGGAGCACTTGATAACCGTCATATTCTTATAAAATTTGACTCCCATAAAGATTATCTGGATGTTTATCAGAATAGCCCTTGGAGGATTAATCAAAGTTTAATGTCCCTGATAAGATGGTCTCCATTTTTCCAACCGGGGGATACTTCTCCAGAAGTCCCGGTCAAAATAGGCCTTCCTCTCCTTAACTTGCAGTTCATTAATGAAGGAGCTTTGAAATCTATTTTGAAACCAGTGGGTCGCCTTCTCTCAGTTGACAAGGATGTTATTAACTTAACAAGGCCAGGATACATAAGAGCGAATGTTGAAGTAGACTTGTCAGCCCCTGTTGTAGACCATGTCATCATTAAAGTGGGAGCAAGGCGGATAAGACAAGAAATAATTTATGAAAATTTGCCACCTTTCTGTAATTATTGTAACACCATTGGGCATACTCAACATCAATGCTTGAAGAAGAAATCCACTGAAGTTCAGCCAACAGATGGAAACAAAGGGAAAATGGCGAGTAAAGAAGATCTGAACGCAAAAGGTGATAAAGGTAAACCTACTTTGGAAAATTCATTCAACACTTACAAAACAAGACAGAATAAACAGTACAGAATATTGCAAAGATTGGAACAAGAGAAAGGTTATGCAGAGGCCCAACCGCAGACAGGAGCACAACAGGAAAGCCACTCTCCAGTGCAGCCAAACCAGGACACAACTACACCAGATCCAGTGGATGCATCCACCCTGGTCAACAGGGAGTTGGAGAGTACAGACCCGGTGATTATCCAGATAGCTACTTCCTCCCAATCGAAGGAAGATACAACCCACTGTATCCTAAACAGAAATCCTTTAGACATGATTTTTCAAAATGAAAATGCATTCTCCATTCTGAACACAATAACTGATGACAACCTGGATCATCAGTCTCCTAGGTGTGCAAATGAAGAAACAGCAGCAGAAGATCAAATGTATATATCGAATGCACTTGATGCAAGGCGGGAGGATACTGAAGTTCAAGAAGGGAGGGATTATGAACCTTCCAGCCCCACTTTGGAGGAAGTGTCCTCTGATGGAGACTTTCGAATTGAGGAACATCCTAAAGTCCAGCCGAAGTCACCAAAGATGAGAAAGGCCAAGTCGAATGGCTTAGACAAAGGCTCAAACTTTCGACCTTCGGGTCATCACTAATCTCCCAAACTTATAAGACCCCTGATGTCAGTACTTATCTGGAACTGTCAAGGGGTATATAATACCTCAACTCAAACTCACATCAAGAAACTCATCAAAAAACACAATGTCCAGCTGTTGGGTCTTCAAGAACCTATGGTACCCACATCTAAAATCAGAGAGGTATCCTTACTCCTTAATTTCTCCTTTTTTTGGGCAAATCCGGAGAATGAGAAGAAGGTCTGGCTATTAGCTAAACAAGACCTTGTGGATGTTCAACATTATTCAACTCAAGCAGCCACTTTTAAATTTGGAGGATTTTTCGAGAATCCTTTCTATTTTACGAATATTTATGCCTCTACAGATGTTATTATTAGAAGAGAGCGGTGGTCTGAATTAGAGAACATTTCACAAAGTCTTAAAGATGAACAGTGGCTTATTGCAGGAGATTCCAATGCTATTCTACTACCTCAGGAAAAAATTGGAGGAATCTTTGATTCATCCTCATCAACAGATTTTCAAACAGCTATAAATAGCACAGGACTCATCACTCAAGTGCACGAGGGAAACTATTACAGCTGGTGCAATAACCAAACTTCTCTAAACCGCATATATGAAAGACTTGATAGATGTCTTATCAATTCCAATTTGCTGCAAGTTAATCCATAGTGGTAACTTATTTACCACGCATCCTCTCGGACCATGCACCTTTACTGGTCAAGAGAGTTTCACAGAGGTAAAGGAGACCTATACCTTTCAGATTTCAGCAGATGTGGAATTTACATCCACAATTCAACGAGGTGGTTAAGGCAAATTGGAGACACATAAGCCAACGGAGCTGTCTACAATCTCTACAATCTAATTTAAAGCTTCTGAAGAGCTCTCTCATTTCTTGGAATAAACAATTCTTCGGAAATATCTCATTGCAGCATGATTCACTTCTTTCTCAAAATACGGATTTGGAAGAAGAGCTCCAGCAGAGTTGGGATGGCCCTACATGGGCCTTTCTTAATACTTTAAAAAAGGATTTTGTTGATATTTCAAGAAGGTATGACATCTTTATTAAACAAAAAACGAAAATGCATTGACTGTCAGAAGGAGATCGCAATACAAGATTCTTCCATAAGGCTCTCCATATTGGCAGGAAAAATAATCATTGGAATTCCTTTTTCTCGAATCCAAAGTTTTCTAACAATTGGGAATTAGCTGCTTCTGAAGGGACTTCTTATTTTAAAAATCTCTATTGTACAGAGAACACCTCGATACCAACTGAACTTTTATCGGTTATTCCAAATCTAGTTACTCATGCAGACAATCTTCTCTTATTAGCAAGTCCATCTCAGAAAGAAATCTTCGAAGTTCTTCCAAGCTTGCCAAGGGATAAAACTCCAGGACCGGATGGTTTTTCAGTAGAATTCTTCTTAACCCATTGGGAAACATTGAAAAATGACGTCACCCTAGCAGTGCAAGAATTCTTCAAAATCTATTGGATGCCAGATTCTATGAAATCAACATTTGTTACCTTGATTCCCAAAAAAGATAATCCAATGGATTTTATGGATTTTTGACCCATAAGTTTATGCAATGTCACCTACAAGCTCATAACAAAAATACTTGCCACAAGATTAGCCACTTTTTTACCCACATTAATCTCCGACAATCAAGGAGGCTTTGTTAAACAAAGATCAATCTTTGAAAATGTTGCCTTAACACAAGAGATGGTCCAGCACTTATCATCATCAAACAGAGGCTTCAATGTCATATTCAAATTGGACATGGAAAAGGCCTATGACAGATTGGAATGGAACTTTTTATTTGAGGTCTTGAGAAAATTTGGCTTTAATAATGCCTTTATAATTGCAGTAAAGGCCTGTATCTGTAATGTACCCTTTTCTCTCTTGATAGAAGGTTCGTCTACAGATTGGTTCAAGAGTTCCAGAGGACTCAGACAAGGGGACCCTTTATCTCCTGCACTCTTTATCCTGGCCGAGGAGGCTCTGAGCAGAGGTTTGCAGCAGTTGGTCCTAACAAAGAAAACCATGCCTTTTTTTACCCACCGAAAAGCACCTGTTGTAACACACCTCCACTTTGCTGATGATACTATAATTTTCTCCAATGGAGCAAGCGGATCACTCCAACACTTATTTGCATTCTTAAATCTCTATGAAAAAGCGTCTGGACAGAGAATCAATTATGCCAAAAGCTCCTTTCTGGTGCAAAATGGAATAACACCAATCGTCCTGCAAAGAATCCAGGCTATCTCAAGAATGAATAGAGGAAGTTTTCCTTTTACATATCTTGGATGCCCTATTTTCCAGGGACTTTCAAAAATAATCTACTTTGATCCCTTAATTCAAGCTATACAATCCAAGCTGGCTGGCTGGAAAAGCAAACTCCTATCTCCAGGGGGCAGATTGATATTGATAAAACATGTATTATGCTCCATTCCAATTCACATTATGCCCGTTTATGACCTCCCAAAAGGGGTCATTTCAAGAATTCAAAGTATGTTTGCAACCTTTTTTTGGGGAGGATTCTCTACTTTAAAGCCCAAACATTGGGTTAGTTGGAATTCTATCTGTAGAACCACAGATGAAGGTGGACTGGGAATTAGAAATCTGGAAGATTGTCTATTATCTATCAGAATCAAGATGGCTTGGAACTATATGCATTCAAATTCACTTTGGGCAGTATTCATGAGGCAAAGATATGGACTTCTACCAACAATTGGTAAATATAACCCTACTAGATGGAGATCTCTAAAAAGGGCTTGGCATACGCTAGATGAGAACTGCATATTTGAAATTGGGGATGGAAATATATCATTCTGGAATGACAGATGGTTAAAGGAAGGAAAGATTTGCTCTCTCTTTACAGGACAAGTCATGACACACAAATTGAGGGACTTCTTTGACAACAATGTTCTATCAGTCAGGAAGTTGCAAGCACTTGAATTACCTTCAAATCTCATACAAAATTTACTACATCAAGACCTCAAATTGTCGAGGGATCCACCAAAGAAGCGTTGGCTGACTTCCCTGAATGGATTGCCAACTGTTAAAACAGCTTGGGAGTTTGTAAGGGAGAAGCTCCCTTTGGTAGGGTGGGGAAAATCCATATGGGCACCTTTCATCCCAACAAAGTATTCACTACTACTTTGGCGAGTCTTCAAGTCAAGGCTCCCATTAGATCTCTCTTTCAAGAACATGGGTTTCCATCTAGCCTCCAAGTGCAGCTGTTGTTTATTACCTAGCGAGGAATCTTTAACTCATTTTTTTTGGGAGAGTGATCTTGCTAAAAAAGGTTGGTTCTGGTTCCTTGAAATTATGAAGTTGCAACATACACACCTCTCTTCGTTACAAGATTGGTTGCTATTTATTTTTGCCACTCCCTCCTCCACAACAACATTTACTTTGGTGAGAAGACTTGCTTTGGCCATCCTACTGTGGAACATTTGGAAAGAGAGAAACAGAAGAAGATTTTCTTTAACAACAACCAATTATTTTGCCTTTCTGAAAACTTTGGCCTCGGATTTTACTCTTCTTAAGCTTATCATTAAAGGAAAGAAGGTCAGAAACACCGCTGAACGAAATATCCTTAGAAATATGGGTATTCTGATTGAAAAACCAGAGAAATGCCTAAAGATTATTTCTTGGCAAAAACCTCTACCACCTTTTTTGAAACCGAACACTGATGGAGCCTCCAAAGGTAATCCTGATATTTTGGGTGGAGGGGGGATTCTTAGAGACCATACAGGAGGTTTAATCTTTTCCTTCTCAGCCGTCTTTGGTTATGCTTCAAACTCTAAAGCAGAATTACGAGCAGTACTATTAGGCCTACGAAAATGCAAAGAGCTGGGCCATGAATATCTTATTTTAGAAGTGGATTCCACTTTTTGTGTTCAATTAATTCATGCGAACGAATGTCACATCTGGTACTTGAAGAATTGGTGGCAGGAAGTAAAATCATTGCTTCCTAAAGAGGCAGTGATCAGGCACCAATATCGAGAAGCAAACGGCATTGCTGACTTACTAGCAAACATTGCTACTCGGTCAAAAAAGAAGCATTTTACTTTTCTTTAAATGACCTACCACAGGAAGCAAGGGGTTTTCTCAGATGTGAAAAAAACAATTTGCCGTATATCAGACTATAGTCACATGACCGTTACTTCACAACGGTCCTTTTTTCAAATTTTAAAAGTGGCTTCTTTATTGGACTCGAAATTGCCTATAAAAGCATCCACAGATTTTATTCCAAACACATTCCAAATGGCGAGTGCTAGTCAAATCCTCTCTATAGCTATTGCAAGAGCCAAAGGGAAGCTAATGGACTCAAGCTGTGGTGGCCGGTCGTCTTTCCAAGATACTTTTCAGTTTCTAGAGGAAAACATGGTCACCATGGATATCACTTTCGAAGAAGAGTGGCATCATGACCCAAGGCCAATAAAGGAAGCTCACGAGGACGTATCCTTCTCAGATTCAGAGATATATGGTGTTAGAAGGAAGCAACTGAAGTTCATCTCAGCTTGCAACTACAAACCTAAGAAGCTTGTTTTGGGAGATTTTTTCCCTCCAGGAGCTATCTGTGAAGACTGCTTTACAAAGTATTGTTAGGAAAGTTTTAGAGGGCTGCTACAACTTTTATTTTGATTTCCTTCAGGGTTATGTCAACAGCATCATCTTCATTAAGGATTTGCTCTTTCTATGCTCTTTTTTGGGATTATATTCTGTGGCGTTTGTAAGAGATCCTTCCCATCTTGGCAAGCATACCTCCTCTTACCCTTTGGGTCTTATCCTTTGGTTAAGCTATACTGGACTTGGGCTGTCATATAGCTTTTGACATGTACGGTAGTGGCGCGCGTTCCTGGAGATTCATTTTACCCTCCTGGATATACCAACATTAATGGTGCACTGTACTATGATTTGATGGACAAGAAGACTCTTTCCATCCTCGAGGTTTTTATTCACCTTTGGATTTGGTGTATCCAATGCAGTCACATCACTCTTGTTTATCTTTATCTGATTCATTCTTATTTTAATAAGGATATTTTGGATTATTATCAAAGGAAGGTGGTTACGGGGTTATTTTTTGGAGAATTTAAAAGAGACTGTTTGAATTACTGTACTGCAATGATGATCTATTCTTGGAAGAACCACCCATGTTTCGCCAACTGCCTTCCCTCTATCAATATAACTCCCCAAACACTCAAAGGAGGTACAGACATCCCGACTTCGAAAGATGGCGTCAAGCTCTGGAGCAAGCCCTAAAATGGCGGCCAAGTTCATTTTCAACTGTGAATCCTTTTTTGCTATCCAAGAAGAACATTTCTCGAAGGTTTTTGAGGATTATCGCAAGGGCAAAATCACCTTGAATGTTTTCATGGCGGAGGCGCGTTCCTTTGATCGTGCTAAAAAAGTTTTTGAAGAGACGAAAGTACTCAAACACCAGATCTTGGGCTCAAGAGAAATCGGCTCGGAGGAAACCCTACACCGCCTCCTACAGGATGATCTGAAAACAAAGAGAGATGCCCTCATGCTGGAGAAATCCAAACTGATGCATTTCCTTGAAACTACAGATGAGTTACAAGTACTTCAATTTTTGCACTCAAAATTTCTATCGGACTGCCAATTGGATCTACAGGGGCTGATTCTCAAGGTCATTGAAGAGGCTTCTCTACCTACTTTTTATACCAATCCCCCAAAGACTTTTGTGGACTCTCTGGAGAAAGTTGACAAATTTGTGCAAGTTGAATACTTCAAAGACATCTCGGACACATTCCTCACGCTAGACCTTGTAATGGAGGGCAAATACAAGCTTTATGACTCCTTTAAGGTTCAATCAAACCTAAAAGGGATTGCAAAGCAAGTCTGGAATGACTGGGTACTCACGAACTATTGTGTCAACAGGTTCCATGAAGGAAAATCCTCTGCAAATGATCTACAAAGTCAACTAAAGGTCCTGATAGGACATTGCATGGAATTGCTCTATGATGTTGACCCTTGTTCAGGAGAATCTGAAGCTCCTACAGAGAAGCAATTGTCATCATCCTCACAATCAACGGAGGAACAAAGCTCTAAGCGTAGCATCGACATCTCTTCACTTGAAGAAAATATCAAGGAGAAGAGAAAGAAAATTCGCAAAATATTGGTGGAAGGTCCACGTCCATACCTTCATTACACCAAAACACACAAGAACCCGCTCATTAGAGATGGAATTCGAATTTATAGAACCAAAAAACTTTATGTTGGATCTCGCAAAGGAGATGGGAAAATTTGGGATGAAGATCCTACGGCAGATTTAGTAGATCTCTTCACCCCCTTGAACATTCGACCCCCAACATGCCCCTTGAATGAGAAGCAAAAGGAAGAGGCCATCAACATAGAGGATGATGAAGAATCCTCTACAGAGCAAGAGGGAGTATTTGTCTTCCCTGGAAAGTATCACAGATCGGGTTTTCAAAGGTTCTAGTCTGTTGTTGATTTTGTTTCTTTCATATTGTCGATTTTGGAACTTTCTAAGTTGGCCATATATGGCAATGTCACTTTTTGTCTTTTACTTGTCACTTTGTTTAGTCTATGTCCGTTCCCCTTGAAGGGCCCCGTTTGTAACTTTTTTGCTTTAAATAAAAACAGCTAGCCGGGCTGTGAAAACCGGTTTTAAAAAAAATATCTCAGAGGGACACAAATGATAAAAATCCTTTCAAGTATAAGTAATAATTTCTCAATAATATCATCATTATATATTTAGCAATGACTAAAAAGATGTTGGATTTTTAAAAAAACATGACCGCAGATCCATTTTGTTATGGTGTTTGTTACTTATCACAAGATCGAAAAATGATTTACAATAAATAATATTTGTTGTTAAAAAATTAACTTCAAAAGGTATAATAATAAGTATTGAAATTATCCATTGTTGTAAGTCAATTTCATTGTTGTGTGTCTGTGCGTGAGCATGCGGGTGTGGATGTGTGTGCGTGTACACGCACACGTGTGTAAGTATTTTTAAGTATCAATACTTGCATATTGCAATAAGTTTGAATTGTCAAAAAATGATAATTTACAATAAATATAAAAAATCAGTCGACTCTATTGTACTTAATTCTGAGTACATACGGGATATTTATATTTAGTAAATAAAATAATTATTTTAACATCTAATTTTTTATGATGAATTTGGGAGATTAGAGAGATTATACAAGTTGGATACGAGATAATATTGGGGGACCAACATTCCTTATTTCCTTAATTTTCACCTATAATTTATTAAATTATAGAAGGAAACCTAAAGCAATATCAAAACCTTGGGACCAGACCCCCTCCCATTCCCCTCTAAATAGTGATCATTGACATGCACAAGAGGAGATCAGAGCTAATACCCACGACTTCCATGTGAGGGGTGGAGAGGGAAGTCTCGGGCAAGCTCGACAATCAAATGGTAGATGTAGAAAGGGGAAAAGATAACAATGCGAAAAAAAACTTTTGTAAAGCGTATAATGTGTGCGTGCGTATGTCTGTACGGTTACTCTCATACACATCATTCTAACCTTGAGGAGTCTTCAATATCTAAATCATTTTTAAACTTGTGTTCAAGTTCGATTCATTTATTTTCGAATCGAATGAATCGAACCTAAGCGAATATCGAACTTGAGAATTCTCTAATAAGAGGGAATGAAACAAAGAAAAATGGAAATATACTTTGTATATATAATTAGAATAAACATTCATTCTGTTTTTTCCTTTATCTACCTCATCTTCATCTTTTGAAAAAGTTAGATTAATAAGGATTCTTATTTTTAGGAAAAAAGTATAATTATAATATATTTTTATATACGTTCAGATGAGGATAAGGAATAATGTGGAGATATGCGAATAGTAAGGTTTATACTTATTCTGTTGATTTGATAATAAAAAAGGGAAAAATACTAGACACATAGATGATAGTAGTTTTAAATACGATGTGACTATTTATTTTGAGAAATTTATACTGAGATAAAACCTACTTATCTCGTAAATATTAAGCTATCTCTAGACAAAGTTCACTTATCTCAAAATAATGCCCAATTCTGCGAATAAGGATTTATAAATATGTATGTGTGTGTTTATCGAGTTTTTAATGAATCGAATCTGAGCGAACCTATAATTTTTAGATTTGGTTTGTTTATTTAATTGTCAATCATGACAACACATGAATACCCTTTTCTATGGCTTTCATAAGGATGGGTTAATTCAAATCCCTCTTTGTAAACCATGTTATAAAATTTGGAACAAGTTGAGCGAATCTTGTGAAGGTTTTTTGAAGTAAAAAATATTTCGAATGTTTTTTTTACAACAACCTTACTACCTTTTCATGAAGGGGAATGATGATCCCACAAAAGATATATAAACCTAATTCGCATAATCATGAACTCTTTACAAAACATGTATGAACCTGAATCATAGAATCATGATCTCTTTACAAAACATGGACAAGGAACTCAATCAAGTTGTAATTTTCAGGAAAATCCTAAGATTACTATCTCGGGTAAAATAATTATGGTGATTAAGGAATCCATTGACCCAAAAATGCCTTCACTTTACGATTTAGTGAGAAAGATCCTTTTAGGTTAATAAGCAAGATGAAAGGAAGCATATGAGGAGATAAAGGGGTGCAATACAAAAAGCCTAGCATTGCGTGCAGAGTTGATGAAGATCGACAATGACGATGAATTTCTAGATGTTTTATGATCCCCAAAACCTAGCTAACTCACTAAGGTAAACAATGCTCTTAAGGCTATAACAATTGAAATCGAAAGATACTTGCATGAAAAATAAATTATTAAATATACAAAAATGAATATAAGATTCGTTAAAAGAGATATATGTGAATTAAAAAGAGAAATCATTAATCCTCGTAAATGATTTAGAAAAATTGAAAAATCAACATGGGGGTAAAATGCTAAGCACACTCACACAAAGTACCACGAATTAGAGTAGGTTATCATCCTAGCTCTCAAAAACAAATACAGGAAAAGAAGAAGCAGTTCACACACAAACATGTCACATGAAAAACCTGTCAGCACAACATACACAAAGTTGGCAGATGATCCATTATCTCGACTATGTATAGGCTTGTGGAAAGAAGATACTCACGTTTCTTCCTCTGGAACTAATAATTAACAATCAAAGGACTTGTAAAAAAGAAATAATAAAATACACAAAATAGAAATACAAAAAATAGTTATAAATACATCAATACACAAAATTTTAAAAAAGAAATAATGGATCATCTGCCAACTTTGATTGTTAATTATTAGTTCAGAGGAAGATACGTGAGTATCTCCCTTCCACAAGCCTATACATAGTCGAGATAATGGATCATCTGCCAACTTTGTGTATGTTGTGCTAACAGGTTTTTTATGTGACATGTTTGTGTGTGAACTGCTTCTTCTTTTCGTGTATTTGTTTTCGAGGGCTAGAATGATAACCTACTCTGTAATTCGTGGTACTTCGTGTGAGTGTGCTTAACACTTTACCCCATGTTGATTTTTTTAATTTTGCTAAATCATTTACAAGGATTAATTATTTCTCTTTTTAATTTACATATATCTCTTTTAACAAAATATTATATGCAATTTTGTATATTTAAGAATTTATTTTTCATGCAAGTATCTTTCGATTTCAATTGTTATAGCCTTAAGAGCATTGTTTACCCTAGTGAGTTAGCTAGGTTTTGGGGATCATAAAACATCTAGAATTTCATCGTCATCGTCGATCTTGATCAACTCTGCACGTAATGCTAGGCTTTTTGTATTGCACCCCTTTATCTCCTCATATGCTTCCTTTCATCTTGCTTATTAACCTAAAAGGATCTTTCCCACTAAATCGTAAAGTGAAGGCATTTTTGGGTCAATGGATTCCTTAATCACCATAACTATTGTACCCGAGATAGTAATCTTAGGATTTTCTTGAAAATTACAAGTTCATTGAGTTCCTTGTCCATGTTTTGTAAAGAAATCATGATTCTACGAATCAGGTTCATACATGTTTTGTAAAGAGTTCATGATTATGCGAATTAGGTTTATAATCTTTTATGGGATCATCATTCCTCTTCATGAAAAGGTAGTAAGGTTGTTGTAAAAAAAATCATTCCAAATATTTTTTTACTTCAAAATACCTTCACAAGATATGCTCAACTTGTTCCAAATTTTATAACATGGTTTACAAAGAGGGAATTGAATTAACCCATCCTTATGAAAGGATAGAAAAGGGTATTCATGTGTTATCATGATTGACAATTAAATAAACGAACCAAATCTAAAAAAATATAGGTTCGCTCAGACTCGATTCATTAAAAACTCGATAAACACACACATACATATTTATAAATCCTTATCCGCAGAAGTGGACCTTGTTTTGAGATAAGTGGATTTTATCCAAAGATAAGTGAACTTTGTCTAGAGATAGCTTAATATTTATGGGATAAGTAGGTTTTATCTCAGTATAAACTATCCCAAAATAAATAGTCACATCGTGTTTAAAACTACCATCATCTATGTATCTAGTACTTTTCCCTTCTTTATTCTCAAATCAACAGAATAAGTATAAACCTTACTATTCGCATATCTCCACATTATTCCTTATTATCATATGAACCTATATATAAATATATTATAATTATACTTTTTTAAAAAAATACGAATTCTTATTAATCTAATTTTTTCAAAAGATGAAGACGAGGCATATAAAGGAAAAAAACTGAATGAATGTTTACTCTAATTATATACACACAAGTATTTTTGTTTCTCTTCGTATCATTCCCTCTTATTAGAGAATTCTCAAGTTCGAAATTCGATTAGGTTCGATTCAGATTCGATTCGAAAATAAATGAACCAAACTTGAACACAGGTTTAGGCTCGATTAAATAAACGAACCAAACCTAAAAAATGTAGGTTCAATCAGACTCGGTCCGTTTGCACCCCTAGTTACCATCAGAGCTGAAGTTTAGGGTTCAAGAGACCATGTGTTAGGTTTTGGAAGGTTTGAAATTAAGGATTAGAGGTGGAAGATGGAATGGAGATCATGGAAAAAAATTAAAAATTATAATGTGGAAAAGTGAATGTTGATGGCTGGAATTACTATTTCATTGGTGACCCATAATTAATCATTGCCACATAAGTGGCACAATGATGTGTGTCATCACTATTAAGCACACATATATCTCATGATTTGCTTTTTAACCCATTCATGGTAGATGTTAGCTCAATGACAATTACCCATAGATGACTGATGTGACAAGAGGGCTATGAAGTATATGGATTTAATTTTGCGAGAGAGATGGATAGATTTAAATTCTACAAAGATTAATGTAAATATTAAATTATACATAGGTATTGAGGTAAATATCCCATAGGTTAATCTCCACCATTAATTTAAAAAGGTACTTGGTCAACTTTCTAGAAGCATAGACCCACATTATGACTATATATATTTACATTATATATATGCACATTATGTAGGCCACCCTCAATTTAAAAACTACCCTCATGCAACTCCAAGTTGCCAAAAGCATAGCTATGAAATGTGTGAAATCGACAAGAGAGTAGTTGCAATCAAGGACTATTTTGACATATATCATAAAATTCTTATAAGAGTAATTAAGATATTGGTCTTAGCTGTACTGCAATATCTTTTCGATAGGGAGAGCACCTATCTATTACAACCACACTTTAAAAAAATGATCAAATTCATTTCATCCATGAGATTGATAAGCATATTAGTGAAGATGTCTTGTAACACATCAAGATAGTCCTACATTCAAAACTTACAAAGTTTGAGAATGAGTTGTAAGAGTGGGAAATAACTAATTGACAACTTGAGTTTAACAATTATGGGTGGTTGGCAACAAGTTCGATTGAGACTAAATCCAACAAATTGTCAAGACTAGTTTCCTCGATAACAGTCTGCAGACCTAAGTCCGAGACATTACATGTCTAGCATTTAACCCATTCCTTCTAACCCCATATATTATAAAGTATGTTGGTCAATGATGAATCCATGATTCATCTCCTTTATTCTTTCATTTTGGCTAAAATCCTTGGTAAAATACATGTAAATATCCACTAATTCCATTTAATTAACATTCTAACCACTAATATTAATATTATATAATTAACACTTAAAATTATCCAAAATAAAAGAATAAAGAGAAAAAGGAAAATAAAAATTAAAAGAAGGCTGGATATAAAATATACAGACTGATCCTAACCCCGAGACCAGGTCAATATTGACCAGGTCGACAAGAGAAATAAGTAGGGGGAGATAAGGATCTTAACCTATAAAAAATATAAAGAAAACCTAGACCAAAAATATAAATTACCCATTCTCCATAATGTAAATATTTCACCTATTTTATTTACCATCAAAACCACTCCAAACTTAAAAAAAAAAACTTTCTTCATCAAAGTTGTAGATAATAATTTAAATGAAAATACAAAATTGAGTTTGGACAAAAATAAAACTCATTGTACAGTTTATACACAAAATAAAAAGCCAAAATCTCAACTTCACAGACCCATATCTTGCAAATAAAAACTCCAAATCACCCAAACTCACCTTTAATTGTATATAGCATTTCCTAAACTATTTTATAAAATTGGGTGCATAATTTTTGGGGTCCATATAAAGAAGTTAGGTTTTTGGCTCTTCTTGTACATAATACCTATTTTATCCAATATTCAATATTTTTATAAATTAATATTTTGTAAATAATGTTCATAATATATGTTTATAATGAACAAAAGAAATAGTATTAAAATCTTGTAAAATAAAAAAATTACAAAATAATTAATAATAAAAAAATATAAATATATAGGTCTATATCATACATAGATAACTTACCTATGCTACTTATATAAACCTAAATAAATAAATAAAAAATTTTTATTTATAATGTATTATTAACAACATAAATCCAAAATAAATAAATAAAAAAAGAATAAAATAAAATAAAAATAAAAAAATGTATATACATAGGTAAAGTACCTATAAGTATACATATACATATCTATTTAAAAGTATAAAATAAACTTATAAAAAGTATATAAAAATGTATTTATATTCACAAAATTGAATTTATAAATTTATAAAAAAATTAATAAATAAATAATAACTAAATAATAAATAAGAATTATTATTACTTATTAATTAATAACTTAACTAATTTATATATATATTTTTTATATAATTTATATTTATTATAATTTTTTGGGCGGGTTTGACCAGTCAGACGATGAACAGTGCCCGCCCAGCACTGTTCATCGTCCTCTTCCCTTAAAGCCTCGCGAGCTCCGAGCCTTCCGCCTCCTTCCTTCTTCGCGCCCAGGCGTCTCCTCCGTAGCTGTCAACCACTCCAACTACCTCCAACCGCCTGTCCGTTCGGTCAACGAACCCCATCCGGCCTCATTCCCGTCCAGGTGCATCCTCCCCTTCTCCTATAAATAGACCTCCTCCCTCCAACCTTGAAGCCATCCGCCATTTTCCACTTTTCTTCCACCGAGCTTCGCGAGAGAGAGAGAGCTAGAGCTCCGAGGGTGACAGCCTCCAGCTCCAGCTCTGTCGAGCGAGAGGGAGGAGAGTTGGCGAGATCGCCGCGCCGTGGCGAAGCCCTGCTCCACCGTCGCGTGCGCCCAGCCTCCGACTGCGCCAGTCGTCGAGGCGATCACTACGGAGCTCCGCTGAGCTCCATTTCCCAGGCGTTCCTACCGTAGCTACACCATCTCTTCCGATCAGCACCTCCAGGTTAGCTTCTACTCCGATCTCCCTTCTCTATCCTCCGATTCTCTTCTCAACCCTTCCCTTCTCTCCTCAATCCCTCTATTCCGGGGTTTTTCATTGAAAATTGATTCATTTCTACCCGATTTCACCCGATTTTCCATCGTCATCATCGATCGCCATCCGCTTCTCCACCCCCGTCCATCTCTGTCCATCTCCGGCCATGTCCGATGGCCGGAGCTTCGAGGCTCTCCTTCATCTTCATTCCGCCTCGTTCATTCAATCCATGTCGTGCTTTGATCCATAGGATCGAGGTCTAGAAACCTCGGTCCAGTCGTGAGTCGATTTGGCAGGTCGCAGCATCATCTCCTTTGTCTCCGACGAACATCAGTGGAATCCGAGCATTCACGTCGTCTCTGGGATCTCAGTCAACATCTGAACGAAGCTCGGAATTTGTTTTTGGCTTCCTGTAGCGATTCGATCGCTCTACCATCACAGGTCCAGGTTCCATCGAAGTTACAGAAGACGCTAAGGGACATCGCGCTCCAGATCATCGATCAGCTCATCGGATCTCGATTTCTACTACTATCCGGTGCGGAAGCTCGAGACGAAGCTACTCGAGTCATCAGCAGCAACGATTGATCAGCTGAGCTCTGCAATTCGACGATCGAATCTCGCCGGAGTCAGCCTTCATTCCAGTTCGTCGAGGCTCTTCCAGAGACGTCCGATCTCCGAGTCCTTCCCCAGATTAGATCCAATCCATTGATCCACGCCCAAATCGTAATCGTCGGATCGTCACCATCGAACGGACACGCACGTGCCAGCTGTCAAGCGCACAGCCTAACAGAAGCGCGCGTGCGAATCACGTGAGTACTGTGAATTTTGCAAAACGTTCTCAACAGGTTTTTGAATTTACAAACAGGTCCTCGAAGGCGAAAAGCGCGTGCAGAGCACGTGGTTACTGGGAATTTTACAGGCACGCCCTTACAGGTTTTCGGAATTGCGATTCAGTCCTTACAGGTGAGCAGCGCTGATGGGCACGTGATGACCTGATACATTTGCGCAACAGCCCAGAGTTCCCTTATATTTTCATACGCGCCCCTGCTTTCTAAAGTTTTTACATCTATACCCCTATTACTGTATATAGTATACTATACATACCCTACACATATAAAATTCCATAAAAAAATATCAAGACACTTTTGAAAATTCTACAAAAATTACATTTAGTATATTGTACTGTATTTTACATATTAGACCCAAAACAAAATAAAAATTAAATAATAAAATTCATAAAAAAATACAAAATACATAAAACTTCAAAAATTCATAACTCACTCAATAAAAATCCCCTAAAAACGTATAGCATATCGTTTTAAAGGTAATTTCATCTAGATTTTACAGAAAATAAGATAAAAATAATTTCGCATTATTTTCAGCATTAAAAATTACAAAAACCACACTGTTTACAATAAAAATTCCCTTTTCTCCCTTAAAAACAAACTAAAAATTATAAAAATCTTAATACCCTTTTAAAATCCATAAAAACAGTAAAACACATTGAAAAATATAAAAAGTACAAAATAAAAACCAAATAAAAAAATTAAACATTTTCTAATAACAAAAAAATTCATAAAATAATTAAAAAAATACAAAAAAATAATATAAAATTCGTAAAAATCAAATAAAAATTCAGAAAAATTCCTAAAAATAAAATAAAAATTAGGAAACCCTTTACCTTAGGTTTTCTACCGTTTTTCCTAGTTTAAAACAGTTTGCCTCCCTGAGTTCGACACTCCCGTACGAATCACTATACACATTTGTTTAGGAGTATAAATAAAAATAAAGGAGATTAACTCACCTTAATCTCTTCTGACAAAACCCACCTGGTCGACAACGACCGCGATTTTCTCTATCTCCTCTTTTGCAGGAATAAAGAAGCAGGCCAGGGTTCGGTGTGTTTTTCAGATGGCGCCGTTGCCGGGGACTGAGCCTGCGCAACAAAGTCAGCAATCAGAAAAGCCATCTCCAGATCTTTCTGAGTCAGAGCAGGTAGAGCTTACGCACACTGATCTAGTAGCCTACACCCAGGCTCTAATCAAACCCGCCCTCCCTGCCCCTTCTCCCCCTGAGCTTAAACCTCTACCTCAAAGCATGAAGTACCGATTCCTTGCGGGTGAATCGAAAATGTTTCCGGTCATCATCTCTTCTAATCTGACCGAAGATCAAGAATCCCGTCTGATGGCGATTCTTGAAAAGAACCGCAAGGCGATCGGATGGTCAGTAGCCGATCTCCATGGGATTAGTCCGGCTCTCTGCTCCCACCACATCTTTCTCGAGGATGACGCCAAGCCATCTCGTGAGTTTCAGCGCAGGCTGAACCCGAATCTTCGAGAAGTGGTTATGAAGGAAATATCCAAGTGGTGGAGCGCCGACTTTATCTATCCCATCTCCGACTCGAAATGGGTTAGTCCTTTGCATGTGGTACCCAAGAAGACGGGTATCACCACAGTGATCAACGAGGACGGAGAGGAGATTGCGACCCGAGTACCGACTTCTTGGCGCGTCTGCGTGGACTACAGACGCTTGAATCAGGCGACCAAGAAGGATCACTTCCCGCTACCGTTCATCGATCAGATCATCGAACGGTTAGCCGGGAAGAGCCATTATTGCTTTCTCGACGGGTACTCGGGGTATAACCAAGTGGCTATTGCTCCAGAAGACCAAGAAAAGACGACATTCACCTGTCCGTTCGGAACGTATGCTTTCAAACGGATGCCCTTTGGATTATGTAATGCTCCGGCTACATTCCAGAGGTGCATGCTTTCGATCTTCGCGGACATGGTGGGAGATATCTTGGAGGTCTTCATGGACGATTTTTCGGTCTACGGTGATGATTTTGATTCCTGCCTTTCTAGCCTAGACCGCGTGCTTCAGAGGTGCACGAAGGTTAACCTCGTGCTTTCTTGGGAGAAGAGTCATTTCATGATGACTCAGGGGACGGTCCTTGGTCACATCATCTCCAACCGGGGCATGGAGGTGGATCCGGCCAAGGTGGATATCATAAAGAAACTCAATCCACCGTCAAATCTGAAACAGCTTCGGTCATTCCTCGGGCATGTCGGTTTCTACCGACGTTTCATTCGAGACTTCAGCAAAATTGCCCGACCGTTGTCTGATCTTCTAGCGAAAGACACCGAGTTTATAGTTGATGATAAGTGTCTTTCGGCTTTTGATACTCTCAAGAACATGGTTGTAGAGGCTCCTGTCCTTCAGCCACCCGATTGGTCTCTCCCATTCGAGATCATGACGGACGCCTCAGATTTTGCCGTTGGGGCTGTGTTGGGACAGAGGAGGGATGGCCTTCCATACGCCATACACTACGCTAGCAAGACTTTGGATTCCGCGCAGCGGAATTACACGGTTACAGAGAAAGAAATGCTAGCTGTAGTATTTGCCTTAGATAAATTCAGGTCCCATATCTTAGGATCCAAAGTCACAATCTTCACTGATCACACCGCCATCAAGTACTTAATGGATAAGAAGGATTCGAAGCCGCGTCTGACCAGATGGATCCTTCTACTCCAGGAGTTCGACATTGTTATCAAGGATAAGCCTGGAGTCAAGAATGTGGTGGCGGATCACCTCTCCCGACTAGAACTACCTGAGACTTCTGACTTTGATACACCAATCACCGAGACCTTCCCCGACGAGGCGATTCTTGCTGTCGCCTCGCTGCCATGGTATGCCGACATTGTGAACTTTCTTGTTGCTAAGAAAGTTCCGCAAGGTTGGTCCAGACAGAGACTTGAGACTTTCCTCGCGAAAGCCAAGTCTTACCATTGGGAGGATCCGGTCCTTTATCATGAAGGAGCGGATTCCGTCTGGCGTAGGTGTATTCCTCAGGAGGAATACCAGAGTGTCCTCATGTATTGTCATCGATTAGAAGCTGGAGGACACCATTCAGGGAAGAGGACAGCACAAAAGGTGCTCCAATCCGGCCTTTGGTGGCCTACACTCGTTGCGGATGCTCATGCATTCGTGAAGAGATGTACTGACTGCCAGAAGATGGGCACTTGTGGACATAAAGACATGATGCCGATGCAGCCGATCCACTTCTGTGAAGTGTTCGATGCATGGGGTATCGACTTTATGGGCCCATTTCCGAAAAGTCAGGGGTTCGAGTATATCCTTTTAGCTGTGGATTATGTGAGTCGTTGGGTGGAGGCAATTCCTGCCCGAGCCGCGGATGCGAACACGGTTTGCAAGTTCCTGAGAAAGCATATCATTATGCGGTTCGGAGTCCCTCGAGTTCTGATCTCAGACGGGGGTAGCCACTTCATCAACGACAAGGTAAGAGCACTTGCTAACGAGTTCGGTATAGACCATCGGGTTGCTACTCCGTATCATCCTCAGACGAATGGTCTAGCCGAGGTTTCGAATAGGGAGATCAAGACGATCTTACAAAAGGTTGTTCGCCCAGACCGAAAGGATTGGTCGCAACTTTTGGACTCGGTTCTTTGGGCATATCGAACATCCTTCAAGACTCCATTAGGCACATCTCCCTTTCGGCTCGTTTATGGCAAGCCATGCCACTTACCTGTTGAGATCAAACACAAATCCTGGTGGGCAGTGAAAGAAGTGATCTTTGGACTAGATGATTCGGGAGATCAGAGGCAGACTGAATTGGCAGCCCTGGAAGAGCTGAGAGATCAAGCCTTCACGAGTAGCCTGCATTACAAAGAACGGATGAAAGAGTGGCATGATGCTCACATCAGCCACAAGCAGTTTGAGCCTGATCAGAAAGTCTGGCTATTCGATGCGAGACTGAAACTATTTCCAGGGAAACTTCAGAGTAAATGGAAAGGCCCGTACATTGTCAGAAAGGTGTACGACAACGGAAGCATCGATATATCTGAATTGTCATCTGAGTCCACCTTTCGAGTCAACGGTCAGAGATTGAAACCATTTCTCGATCATGATCCGCAGACCGTTGAAGTCGCCCCAATCCATTTTGTATGAGATGATCTTTTCACTCTTACACTTTGCATCTCATACCTGATTAACCAGATCTTGTAAATACTTTCGATTTCATTCTTTCTTCTTTTGTTTGTCTTACACCCTTAGGTTCATCTAGATTTTGCTATACTTAGGATGTGCTTTATCCTAAGTATAGGGGGGTGTAGACGCCGTGTTATTCGTCGTCCTGTTTGATCACCCCCGTTGTTGCTTATACTTAGGGTGTGCTTTACCCTAAGTATAGGGGGGTGATCTCGCTCATTTCCCTTTTTGATCGTCGTCGGTTTTTGTATCGTCTACTCCCTCGCTTGTCCCTCACCTTTTGATATTCGTCTCTATACTTAGGGATATTTTACCCTAAGTATAGGGGGGACAAGCCGAGCCGTTGAGTATGTATATTCTCTTGACCTCGATCATCTTCGGTTTTGAGTCTTCTATCCTTGGAATCACTTGATCCTAAGTATAGAGGAGATGACCGGCTTCTATTCATTCATTCGTTATTCTTTGTGTCATTGTAGTATAGATTCTTTTCACCGATCTATACTTAGCCCGAGTTATGTCTTCCTTTGCCGCTTCTTTGGTCACTATGAGGACATAGTTCACGCTAAGTATAGGGGGGTGCGTATATATATACTATATATACTTTAGAAGCCATAACTCGTACTTTCTCGTATTTTTAATAATAAGGCTTCTTAAAAGTATGGGTCTATATTTTGGGTTTTTAAAAGCCACAAGAAAACCGTAAAAATGTTTTATAAAAAATGGCTTAAAATTGTAGATAAAAAAAAAGTTGTAAAATTCTTGGATAAAATCCTTAAAAATTTCAAAAAATAAAATCCTCATAAAAATTCTTGTACAAAAGCCGTATAACTTGTATATAAAACTTGTATAAAATCCCTTGTAAAATACACAAAAATCTGTGTAAAATTTGTGTAAATTGAATTAATCCACTAACTTTTACAAAAAGACCCCTAAAAATTGAAAAGTTTAAAATCCAATAAAAATTTGTAAAATTCTTTAAAATCCATTTAATGCATTCAAGCCGAAAAATCTACCTCATAAAAAAAAAATTGTTGCATTCATTAGCATTTTTCAGAACAAGTTCGATTCTTGAACCGCATGGATCTAAGTCCGAGAGATGGAGCTTGGTTTAGGCCTTAATCCACTTAATTCAAGAGGGACTTTATTAGGATCGGGAATTGAGACTCTTCAGGTCTTATAGACTTAATTCTTTGGGTTCCATGAGACCGTGTTCGGAATTCAACTTGAAAATGCCTAAGTAGGACACCTGGTGTCATCCGTTGAACTCTTCTCCATTTGAACCAATTTTGAGCTCATGCACTCTGCACTTAGCTCGACCTGCCTGGGGTTGCGAAGGGCAATCCATTTCGGTGGTGCGTTTCCATCCTTATCTGGTGGTGGTGATGTCTAAAGACGGGAGAGATTGGGGTTGAAATAAAGCTTCGGATGAGGGAAGGATCTGCTGGCACAATTTTTTCTAAGACCCCAAAAAATGGGCGGAATGAAAAGATGCTATATCCGTCGGGGCACAAAAGACCGATGCAGTGCAACAATCATTACTACCAAAGAAGCCAAATACACCAAATTCCAAAATGACCACAATGGTCCAAGCTTCAGAAAAGCCTGCATGTCTTCGTGGAGACTTGGCTAAACTGGCCAGGCTTCACCGGAGATGTGATTACACTGATCACACTCCAGTTCTCTTCTCCTTCTTCTACTTCCTTTCTTATTCGATTGTGGACACAGCACGACCTGACCTCAGAAGGAAATACCTCCCTCCTCGAGGACTGAGCTGCTGGATAAGGGCCCAATGGAAGTGTGTAGCTGTATGGGTGGTTGCTTCGCTTGTCTAAGCGGGAAGAGCTAAAACTTTTCACACACAGTACTAATTGCTTTCAAAGCCGAAAAGTTTGCGTGATGAATAGGTGGATCTGAGCTGGCTATTGAGGTGAACCTGGATAAGGATTTGTGGAACTTGAGGGCTGTCGAGGCTTAAATCCTAAGTCTAATAGAGTCCCGACACACTATTAATCCAAAGGTTTAAATCCAGGCTCCAGATTTTGGACGAAGAGAAATTCGGTTTAAAGAAACGATCATGTTCTAAGTTCTTTTTATTTTCCTTTTTCTTTTTCTTTTTGCTTGCACTTATTTATAGAATAAGTGTTTGCTAAGGGACTAGCAAAGGTAAAGTATAGGGGAATGATGAATCCATGATTCATCTCCTTTATTCTTTCATTTTGGCTAAAATCCTTGGTAAAATACATGTAAATATCCACTAATTCCATTTAATTAACATTCTAACCACTAATATTAATATTATATAATTAACACTTAAAATTATCCAAAATAAAAGAATAAAGAGAAAAAGGAAAATAAAAATTAAAAGAAGGCTGGATATAAAATATACAGACTGATCCTAACCCCGAGACCAGGTCAATATTGACCAGGTCGACAAGAGAAATAAGTAGGGGGAGATAAGGATCTTAACCTATAAAAAATATAAAGAAAACCTAGACCAAAAATATAAATTACCCATTCTCCATAATGTAAATATTTCACCTATTTTATTTACCATCAAAACCACTCCAAACTTAAAAAAAAAAACTTTCTTCATCAAAGTTGTAGATAATAATTTAAATGAAAATACAAAATTGAGTTTGGACAAAAATAAAACTCATTGTACAGTTTATACACAAAATAAAAAGCCAAAATCTCAACTTCACAGACCCATATCTTGCAAATAAAAACTCCAAATCACCCAAACTCACCTTTAATTGTATATAGCATTTCCTAAACTATTTTATAAAATTGGGTGCATAATTTTTGGGGTCCATATAAAGAAGTTAGGTTTTTGGCTCTTCTTGTACATAATACCTATTTTATCCAATATTCAATATTTTTATAAATTAATATTTTGTAAATAATGTTCATAATATATGTTTATAATGAACAAAAGAAATAGTATTAAAATCTTGTAAAATAAAAAAATTACAAAATAATTAATAATAAAAAAATATAAATATATAGGTCTATATCATACATAGATAACTTACCTATGCTACTTATATAAACCTAAATAAATAAATAAAAAATTTTTATTTATAATGTATTATTAACAACATAAATCCAAAATAAATAAATAAAAAAAGAATAAAATAAAATAAAAATAAAAAAATGTATATACATAGGTAAAGTACCTATAAGTATACATATACATATCTATTTAAAAGTATAAAATAAACTTATAAAAAGTATATAAAAATGTATTTATATTCACAAAATTGAATTTATAAATTTATAAAAAAATTAATAAATAAATAATAACTAAATAATAAATAAGAATTATTATTACTTATTAATTAATAACTTAACTAATTTATATATATATATTTTATATAATTTATATTTATTATAATTTTTTGGGCGGGTTTGACCAGTCAGACGATGAACAGTGCCCGCCCAGCACTGTTCATCGTCCTCTTCCCTTAAAGCCTCGCGAGCTCCGAGCCTTCCGCCTCCTTCCTTCTTCGCGCCCAGGCGTCTCCTCCGTAGCTGTCAACCACTCCAACTACCTCCAACCGCCTGTCCGTTCGGTCAACGAACCCCATCCGGCCTCATTCCCGTCCAGGTGCATCCTCCCCTTCTCCTATAAATAGACCTCCTCCCTCCAACCTTGAAGCCATCCGCCATTTTCCACTTTTCTTCCACCGAGCTTCGCGAGAGAGAGAGAGAGCTAGAGCTCCGAGGGTGACAGCCTCCAGCTCCAGCTCTGTCGAGCGAGAGGGAGGAGAGTTGGCGAGATCGCCGCGCCGTGGCGAAGCCCTGCTCCGCCGTCGCGTGCGCCCAGCCTCCGACTGCGCCAGTCGTCGAGGCGATCACTACGGAGCTCCGCTGAGCTCCATTTCCCAGGCGTTCCTACCGTAGCTACACCATCTCTTCCGATCAGCACCTCCAGGTTAGCTTCTACTCCGATCTCCCTTCTCTATCCTCCGATTCTCTTCTCAACCCTTCCCTTCTCTCCTCAATCCCTCTATTCCGGGGTTTTTCATTGAAAATTGATTCATTTCTACCCGATTTCACCCGATTTTCCATCGTCATCATCGATCGCCATCCGCTTCTCCACCCCCGTCCATCTCTGTCCATCTCCGGCCATGTCCGATGGCCGGAGCTTCGAGGCTCTCCTTCATCTTCATTCCGCCTCGTTCATTCAATCCATGTCGTGCTTTGATCCATAGGATCGAGGTCTAGAAACCTCGGTCCAGTCGTGAGTCGATTTGGCAGGTCGCAGCATCATCTCCTTTGTCTCCGACGAACATCAGTGGAATCCGAGCATTCACGTCGTCTCTGGGATCTCAGTCAACATCTGAACGAAGCTCGGAATTTGTTTTTGGCTTCCTGTAGCGATTCGATCGCTCTACCATCACAGGTCCAGGTTCCATCGAAGTTACAGAAGACGCTAAGGGACATCGCGCTCCAGATCATCGATCAGCTCATCGGATCTCGATTTCTACTACTATCCGGTGCGGAAGCTCGAGACGAAGCTACTCGAGTCATCAGCAGCAACGATTGATCAGCTGAGCTCTGCAATTCGACGATCGAATCTCGCCGGAGTCAGCCTTCATTCCAGTTCGTCGAGGCTCTTCCAGAGACGTCCGATCTCCGAGTCCTTCCCCAGATTAGATCCAATCCATTGATCCACGCCCAAATCGTAATCGTCGGATCGTCACCATCGAACGGACACGCACGTGCCAGCTGTCAAGCGCACAGCCTAACAGAAGCGCGCGTGCGAATCACGTGAGTACTGTGAATTTTGCAAAACGTTCTCAACAGGTTTTTGAATTTACAAACAGGTCCTCGAAGGCGAAAAGCGCGTGCAGAGCACGTGGTTACTGGGAATTTTACAGGCACGCCCTTACAGGTTTTCGGAATTGCGATTCAGTCCTTACAGGTGAGCAGCGCTGATGGGCACGTGATGACCTGATACATTTGCGCAACAGCCCAGAGTTCCCTTATATTTTCATACGCGCCCCTGCTTTCTAAAGTTTTTACATCTATACCCCTATTACTGTATATAGTATACTATACATACCCTACACATATAAAATTCCATAAAAAAATATCAAGACACTTTTGAAAATTCTACAAAAATTACATTTAGTATATTGTACTGTATTTTACATATTAGACCCAAAACAAAATAAAAATTAAATAATAAAATTCATAAAAAAATACAAAATACATAAAACTTCAAAAATTCATAACTCACTCAATAAAAATCCCCTAAAAACGTATAGCATATCGTTTTAAAGGTAATTTCATCTAGATTTTACAGAAAATAAGATAAAAATAATTTCGCATTATTTTCAGCATTAAAAATTACAAAAACCACACTGTTTACAATAAAAATTCCCTTTTCTCCCTTAAAAACAAACTAAAAATTATAAAAATCTTAATACCCTTTTAAAATCCATAAAAACAGTAAAACACATTGAAAAATATAAAAAGTACAAAATAAAAACCAAATAAAAAAATTAAACATTTTCTAATAACAAAAAAATTCATAAAATAATTAAAAAAATACAAAAAAATAATATAAAATTCGTAAAAATCAAATAAAAATTCAGAAAAATTCCTAAAAATAAAATAAAAATTAGGAAACCCTTTACCTTAGGTTTTCTACCGTTTTTCCTAGTTTAAAACAGTTTGCCTCCCTGAGTTCGACACTCCCGTACGAATCACTATACACATTTGTTTAGGAGTATAAATAAAAATAAAGGAGATTAACTCACCTTAATCTCTTCTGACAAAACCCACCTGGTCGACAACGACCGCGATTTTCTCTATCTCCTCTTTTGCAGGAATAAAGAAGCAGGCCAGGGTTCGGTGTGTTTTTCAGTCAACCCTATAACATCATTGACAATTGAAGCCAATCATCTCAAATCAAAGATCTCCTTCTATGTGGCTATTGTATAAATCCCTTGAGGTTCGATTTTTTTGGATATCCTCTGTACCACAATCTTACCACCATATAATATTTATTTGACTTGTTTGGTCTACATTTATTTTGACTACATGCTACAAACATTTATCAAAGCTTCCGATTATGTCTAGAATAGGGTGGGGATGAAGTCGCATGGTTTGAAGATCAAGAAATTCACCGAAAAGAATTCTTTGGCATTTTACAGATCAAGATGTGTGTCTTTAAAATATACTTCCTTAAAGAACATCTAAATAGATTAAATATGTTGCTTATAAAATTGAGAAATAAAGATGATGTAAAATAGATTATGAGGATGTTGATTTGATTTTATTGATTTTTCTTCCAACGTAGTTTGAGAATTTTGTTCCTTTGCTCATAGTTGGGAAAAATGAAATTACCCTTTAAGAGGTTTGGTCAAGTCTTCATATTTGTGGAGTTCATCACATGGTTTTTATGAATTGTGTGGACATATAGGTATTGGGTTGGTAATGACATGTGAGAAGATATATGGTGCTTTTGAAAGAAATAAAAAAAGGATGAATCATAATTCAAAACAAAGAAAATTAATTTCAATGTATGTATAGCTATTGCAAGGAAACATGTAGGAATTTCTTGCATAAGAAAGGAAAGTCCATAGTTGATGCAATGCTCAATGGGGATATGACTCGAATGATGATTACATTTGCAAGCTAGAGCCAGTTCCATAAGAAGACTTTGAATTTATAGTTATCTCTCTCTCTCTCTCTCTCTCTCTCTCTCTTGTTATTGAGATATATTCAGTTGATGAAAATAATGTCAACGGGATACCATAAAAAAAGAAAGTGTAATTCCATTTTGAAAACTCATACGCATGGCATTCATAATTATACTTACCTCCCTACATATTTACCATTTCATATTTTGTAAGTGCTCAATGAGCAACTTTGATTTTTTTCATTAAATTCGAACAAATTACTCAATATAGAGTGTCACTTTTCAGGATCTTATGTGAACTCGATAATTGATCCCTACAATGCTATAACTTTCTCTCTTACCATTTTCCTAATCAACTAATCACATTCGTTGTATTTATTACCAATATGTGATATTCATTTCTATTTGATCTTAGGCTATGACTCCAATTCCTATGTTGGGCTTCTCTTTCAGCTCCCACATGAAAAATGGTGTCATTTGGCTCTAGCTTAAATGATGTTTCGATGACCCTCTACTGAGCTCTAGTGAGCTCGGTGGCGGAGAAAAGTGGGCGGTTGCTAAGTCAAATGGATATGAAGAGGATGGTTTCCAAAGAGGGGTTTTATCACGTCGAAATTGAGTTAAGCATATCATATCCAAAATTCCCCTACATATTTCAGAATTGGTCTTCAGTAAAATGACTATCTTCCTCAATGATATCACAATCAAGAAATTTTTGATGTGTTACTGACCTAACATTGATGTTCACCCAATAAGTTATCATATAAAGTACTTGGACTTAAAGTACATTTTATATAATTTATATAGTCTGCATAGCCCTAAGGCTATCTCATATGGATCTCTACCATGCACTAAGAGCTAATAACTGTTAGAACTTTTCAGTCTTTTCTACTCAAAGAGTCACCATTAGTATTAACATAATGCTACAACCAACAAGGAGTAGTCTTGCTCTTTGACATTAGCATTAAAATACATTGCACTCCAAAATCACCATATCATGTAAACAACCTGCAGAATTCAGGTGCTCAAGTGCAAGGGAAAGAGTGTAATGATGGTGTGGTTAGGTGTCAACTATGTATATCCTCAAGAGGATTCCTCAAGTGCTCACAGGCGCTCAACTTTGTATATATCAAGAGGATATGTGACTCACTGGGTTGGATTGGGATATCCCCATGTGAATAGTAACTATTTGGAGGGTTGGAATGATAATTGTGATGTTATGTGACATTGATGTGTTATATTGATTTTTTAATGATTATAATATGTTTTTATGTTAATAATTTATTTGAACATTGTTAAAAAATATTATACCAAAGAAATTATAGGATCAATACAAGTAATCCCAACCCAAGTTGGGAGGGTTGGAGCCAGAGGTATGCCGGTGTACCCCAGTATACCGGCAACGAAACAGGCCCTAAAACTCACAAACAATGGATATTCTTGAACCAGTAAATTACTCTCAAACATCATCTCAAAGTCCATTCAAAGACTTAAAAGTCATTTCCCTACTGAACTTGTGTATTTTCTATAGAAAACGAATATTTAGAGGATATCCAGAGGGTATTCCTCAAAATTCAAAATACTTTGACATGACATTAAATGTCCTTGTAAAGACCACATAAAAAATAGTAAGGATTATGCGAGGGTGTGTCCTCACACTACAAGAAAAAACAAGAACGGCGAGCACAACATGCTTGTATGGGGTTTGTGCATGTGTGTATAATCAAACTCCAAACTCTAGAAGCATAACCATCGACAAGATGCAAATTAAGGTAGAGCTTACAACTGTGAATGGGTTTGATCATTTTAAGGAGGTTATGTGGCGATCGTCCTCCTGGGATCTGGGTACTAGATAAATAGATTCCATGCATGTACATTCCACATCCGAAACACATGATATAAATATAAGCAGGAGAAAAGAACACAAAAGAAGAATACAAAATGTCATGACCGTCCCCCTAGGATCCGGGTGTTGTATTCAAAGTTATATTTAGACTTTAATTCGAAAGTCTATGAAATTACAATTGGCATTCAATTTGGTTTCAATTGGGAAACCAAATGGTTTGGAGGGAAAGTTAGGAATTCTCAAATTTGAAATATGGAAGTTTGGGTGGAAGTTTAGTCCCACACCGGGGAGAACTAAACTTTTTGGTGGACTTATATATGAGTTCACACCCCAAGCTCCTGTAGCAATAGTAGAGAGGAGGAATGGAGGACCACACGCGCGCGCGCTCCGCTCCGTCTCCAGCTCGGGCTCGGGCTCGGGCTCGGGCTCGGGCTCGGGAGAGTCAATTCGGATCCCGGATCTCGATACTTTTGCTGTGGGTTTCATTTGGTAAGTCGAATAAATTAATCACACGATTAATTTGGTAAGTCGACTTAAATGGGAATTCAACTCGCCATTATAGGCGCGTTTTTTGGGATCCGAAAGGATGCGTTTTCAGGACGCATTTTTTGGAAACCAAAGGTCGCGTTTTTAGGACGCGAGCCCCTCTATTTATATCCCTCACTCGACTCGGTTTTTACTCACTCGCAAGAAAAACCCCTCTCACGCCGTTTCTCTCTGGTTCTTCCTCTCAAGGACGAACGTTTTCTTCTTCCTCTCTCGGCTGCAGTTCTCTGAGGTACAATCGAGGACGATCCCGTTGGTGTGCGCCGACGACGATCGTGAGCCGTCGTATCCTGGGAGCAGATCGCCAGTACCCTACGCACCGGTATTGTGGGGGCGATATCTTCTCTAAGGACAGTCCATTACATGGACGCTTCGGTGACTTCTAAACTGATCTTTGTTTTATTTTGCTTGCCGCAATACGTTTATTGCTTTACCCTTTCTGGATCATGCTCATGGTTTTGTTTCTGTTCTTTTAATCGGTTCCTGTTTGCATTGAATAATCGGATAATGATTGGGAAACATATGATTAATATGATTTTAATCTGTATCGTTTCTCTGTTAATTCATTTGGATCCGATATTATACTGTTTAATGTATGAACTGGTAATCTTATTTACAACAATCTTAGAGAAGATATCCCGAACCGATTCTAGAATGTCGGAAACAATGTTTAAATCGAGGGTAGATATGACGGGTATGCCTGAAAAATTCGGTGGACAGAATTTTAAGCGTTGGCAACAACGCATGAAGATCTGGTTAACCACCATAGGGTTAATCTCGATGCTTGAAACCGACTGTCCTACGGTGGAGGCGGAAAACCCCTCACCCGATAGCCATAAGGCGCAATCTGCGTGGAAGGAACGCGACCGTATATGTCATGGTTGCATCTTGTTGGCTCTGTCCAACACGTTGTTTGACGTATATTGTTCATCCACGCAAACTGCGAAGGGGCTATGGGAAGACTTGGATCGGAAGTATAACACCGAAGACCTCGGTATTGAAAAATACTCCATAGCCAAATTTTTGAAGTTTTCCATGGCCGAAGGGAAGTCTGTTTCTGAACAGGCACACGAGTTTTTACTCTTGCTCCATGGTCTAGAGGATGCCGAAATGAAACTTCCAGAGAAGTTTCAGGTCATGTGCATCATAGAAAAATTCCCCAAGTCATGGGAAGACTTCGGTATGACCCTGAAACATAGGAAGGGGAAGATTTCTATGGATGACTTGATGGTGGCAATTGCCATAGAGGAGGAACACAGGAAACAAAAACCTATGCTTCCTGTTGATATTCAGGCTAAGGTTAATCTTTTGACCTCGAAGGGCAAGGATAAAAAGGGAAAGGGTCCCAATAACAATAAAATGAAACCTAAGGGCAAGATCCAGAAAAAGGCAAAGAATAAACCCTGCTGGCACTGTAATCAGGTTGGCCATTGGAAGAAGGACTGTCCGTCCTTGAAGGCTCAACCTAAGGCTACAGACGGGAGTCCACAAGTGAACATGATCACTATGGGACTCGGGGCTAGCGAGGGGTATGTCTCTGTAAAACCTGAACTATACCATATCCATGATCCAAATGAGTGGCTCGTGGATACGGGAGCCAATGTAAACATATGTTCTGACAGAACATTGTTTTCTTCTTATCAGACCTGCAGCGGTGGGACTGTGAAGATGGGGAATGATTCTGCGGCCAGGGTGCTAGGGTCGGGACAAGTCAACGTGAGGTTCTCCTCTAGACGAGTCTGGACGTTGCACAGGGTGCTGCATGTTCCTGACATCAAGAAGAATGTGTTATCTGGCTCCATCTTAGTTAGAAATGGTTTTGAATTGAACTTTAAATGTAATAAAGTTGTTATTCTGAGACATGGTATCTTTTATGGAAAAGGCTATTTGGTTTACTTTGACTTGTTATTTAGAATTAGATGTGATTCAGTAAACATTAATGAAGTGAATGTTTTGAATGCTGAATGTTCTAGTTCTGTGTCTCATGTTGTGAATAATCTAGAATCTTGTGATCTGTGGCATGGTAGATTGGGACATGTAAACCTAAATTCAATTAAAAGAATGATGAATTTAGATTTGATCCCTAAACACACTATTGATAAAACTCAAAAATGTGAGATATGTGTGCAAGCTAAGACACCTAGGAAGTCTTTTCAGTCTGTCTCTAGAGATAGTGAGATCTTGGATCTAGTGCACACAGATATCTGTGAGTTTAATGGTGTGTTGACCCGAGACAATAAGAAATACTTTATCACCTTTATAGATGATGGCAGTAGATACTGCTATGTATATCTAATGAAAACCAAGGATGAAGCCTTAGAGAAATTTCTTATCTTTAAGAATGAGGCTGAGACACAAACAGGAAAAATGCTTAAACGCCTTACGTCACATAAAGGAGGTGAATATAGCTCTAACTTATTTGATGAACAATGCAAATCTTTTGGCATAGTTCATGAAGTTACGGCCCCATATTCACCGCAATCAAATGTGATAGCAGAACAGAAAAATAGAACCTTAACTGACATGATCAATGCTCTCCTACAGAGTTCTGGACTTCCAACCTATATGTAGGGAGAAGCCTTGAATACGGCTTGCCATATTCTGAATAGGGTGCCTCCAAGACATATGGAAAAGTGTCCCTTTGAACTTTGGATAAATAGGAAACCGAGTTTAAGATATCTCAAAGTGTGGGGCTGTCTCGCTAAGGTTTTAGTCCCAGAACACAAGAGAAAGAAACTTGGTCCTAAAACTGTTGATGCGGTCTTCTTAGGTTATTTAGAAAATAGTTATGCATATAGGTTCTTGGTAATTCGGTCCGAGATACCGGGCATAGATGTCAACACTATTGTTGAACTCCGTGATGCTACCTTCTTTGAGGATGTCTTCCCATTGAAGATTGGAATTCCTCAGAATCTGACCATTGAGGACGCCTCCACATCAGGATCTATTCCAGATCAAGTGGAAAGGATATCGAATGTGGGGGTTGAGACTCAATCTGAACCCAATGATCTATCTGAAGAGAACGAGCCAAGGAGGAGTAAAAGACCTCGGATAGCCAAGGATCTGGGTAGCGACTTCGTTGTCTACCAGATCGAGGATGATCCACCAAGTTACAAGGAAGCCATGGCTTCATCTGAAGCAAAACAATGGAAGGAAGCCATCAAATCTGAGATGGATTCCATTATGGCTAATGGGACTTGGGAGTTGGTTGATTTACCCAAAGGATGCTCTACCATTGGGTGCAAGTGGGTGTTTAAGAGAAAGCTCAGACCTGACGGATCAATTGAAAAATATAAAGCCAGATTAGTTGCCAAGGGCTTTAGGCAAAAGGAAGGTATCGATTATTTTGATACCTATTCCCCTGTGACTAGGATGACCACAATCCGGATGCTCATAGCATTGGCATCTGTATATGATCTCTCTATCCACCAGATGGATGTGAAGACCGCCTTCTTGCATGGCGATCTTGAGGAAGAGATCTATATAGATCAACCTGATGGGCTTGTGACTCCTGGGAATGAGGGAAAGGTTTGCAAGCTTGTCAAATCCCTTTACGGATTGAAACAAGCCCCAAAGCAGTGGCATGAAAAATTTGACAAGACTATTTTGTCATATGGCTTTAAGGTTCATGAATCCGACAAGTGTGTTTATTCCAAGGTGAAAGGTGATGAGAGTATTGTCTTGTACCTATATGTTGATGACATATTGTTGTTTGGATCACATATGAGGATTATTAATGAGACTAAGGCTTTCTTGAGTAGCAAGTTTGAGATGAAGGACATGGGTGTTGCTGATGTGATCTTGGGTCTCAAACTGACAAGGTCAGTTGATGGGATTGTAGTTTCTCAATCTCACTATGTTGAGAAGGTACTTGAGAAATTTGGATATCAAGATTGCAAAGCTGTAAGCACTCCTTTTGATTCATCCAAAACGCTATTTAAGAATAAAAGTGGAGTACCGGTAGCCCAGCTAAGGTATTCACAAGTGATAGGAAGTTTAATGTATCTTGCAAATTGCACGAGACCTGATATTTCATTCTCGGTTGCAAAGCTGAGTAGATACACTAGCTGTCCTGACCGTACTCACTGGGAGGCCCTGGATCGGGTACTGAAGTACCTGAAGGGAACTATTTCCCTTAGTTTGCATTATGGTAGAAGTCCTTCTGTACTAGAAGAATATAGTGATGCAAGCTGGATAGGGAAAATAGAGGAGTCTGGGAGTAATGGTGTTACAGGGTATGTATTTACCCTTGGAGGCGGTGCAGTCTCCTGGAGGTCTGTGAAGCAGACCATTCTAGCTCGATCCACTTTTGAGGCCGAGCTGTGTGCTTTGGACACCACTGGAATTGAGGCTGAATGGCTAAGGGAACTTCTGTCTGAAATTCCCATGGTAGGTCAGCATGTTCCTGCGATCTCGGTACATTGTGATAATATGACCACAATTGCCAAGATCAAGAGTTCAAAGTTCAACCAGAAAACAAGGAGACATATACAAATCAGACTTAAGACATTAAGGGATTTGGTGTCTCGAGGAGTGTTGGCTGTGGATTTTGTTGGATCCAAAGACAACACGGCAGATCCGTTGACTAAGGGACTTGATAGATCTTTAGTCCTAAAGTCTAGGCTTGGGATGGGACTGAGACCCATTGGGAGTTCCTCTACAGTAGCAACCCAACCTATCTGAGTGGAGATCCCACAAAGTAGGTTCAATGTGGTAATAACAAGCTGTTTGGAGAACTGGTTGGCAGTCTAAGTTTAATGCGTAAGCATGAGTGTCTTATCCCTGGAAGCCTGAGTGCCATTTAAGCTGCAAGTTTAGGAAGAGCATAGGCTCTGAATGGGTTCAAGCCTTTGGGCAGGATGTTAGCAGTGCATCCTTGGAGAACGCCACCTATGTGAGTGTTACTGTGGGCCGCAGTTAAAGGAAGAGGGTCTTTCCTGAACACACTCATGAAACAGGATAAGGGTGCATGGCCTTTAAGAGCACCAACCCTGAAGATTGTACCAAGAACAACGCTTTGTTGTTTCTACCGTATATTTTAACACCAAGGTCTGAAGTTCAAGACGTAGTTCACTTCGTTCCTGTTAAAGTGAAAGTAGTAAACTCAGGTAGAGATTCAAACCGGAAGGTACCTTTACTGAAAGCAAAGTGTGGGCAGCCGAAAGAAGTCTGTTAAATCCTTTTGAATCTCTTTTTCAAATTGGTGAATTCGTGGGGGATTGTTGTATTCAAAGTTATATTTAGACTTTAATTGGAAAGTCTATGAAATTACAATTGGCATTCAATTTGGTTTCAATTGGGAAACCAAATGGTTTGGAGGGAAAGTTAGGAATTCCCAAATTTGAAATATGGAAGTTTGGGTGGAAGTTTAGTCCCACACCGGGGAGAACTAAACTTTTTGGTGGACTTATATATGAGTTCACACCCCAAGCTCTTGTAGCAATAGTAGAGAGGAGGAATGGAGGACCACACACGCGCGCACGCGCTCCGCTCTGTCTCCGTCTCCGTCTCCGTCTCCGTCTCCGGCTCCGGCTCCGGCTCCGGCTCGGGCTCGGGCTCCGGCTCGGGCTCGGGCTCGGGCTCAGGAGAGTCAATTCGGATCTCGGATCTCGATACTTTTGCTGTGGGTTTCATTTGGTAAGTCGAATAAATTAATCACACGATTAATTTGGTAAGTCGACTTAAATGGGAATTCAACTCGCCATTATGGGCGCGTTTTTTGGGATCCAAAAGGATGCGTTTTCAGGACGCATTTTTTGGAAACCAAAGGTCGCGTTTTTAGGACGCGAGCCCCTCTATTTATATCCCTCACTCGACTCGGCTTTACTCACTCGCAAGAAAAACCTCTCTCACGCCGTTTTTCTCTGGTTCTTCCTCTCAAGGACGAACGTTTTCTTCTTCCTCTCTCGGCTGCAGTTCTCTGAGGTACAATCGAGGACGATCCCGTTGGTGTGCGCCGACGACGATCGTGAGCCGTCGTATCCTGGGAGCAGATCGCCAGTACCCTACGCACCGGTATTGTGGGGGTGATATCTTCTCTAAGGACAGTCCATTACATGGACGCTTCGGTGACTTCTAAACTGATCTTTGTTTTATTTTGCTTGCCGCAATACGTTTATTGCTTTACCCTTTCTGGATCATGCTCGTGGTTTTGTTTATGTTCTTTTAATCGGTTCCTGTTTGCATTGAATAATCGGATAATGATTGGGAAACATATGATTAATATGATTTTAATCTGTATCGTTTCTCTGTTAATTCATTTGGATCCGATATTATACTGTTTAATGTATGAACTGGTAATCTTATTTACAACACCGGGTACTCGACATACACATCTATTTTTCACTTTCAAAATACGCAATATAATAGAAGCAAGAGAAATTTGCAAAAAGATTGGAATTAAAAAATTTCCTTCTATTTATAACATGCCCATCATTCATTACAATCCATGTCCACAGACGCCCATATGTATAGTGTGCATCAAAAAGGTTACATATTACACGACATGTCTCTCAAAACTACAAGTAAAGTAAGAACATTAAAAGCTACAACAAGTATTGTACCATTAAAGAATTGTAGCTGCGCAAAAGAAATAGCTCCAAGCCACTCACTGTTGCGGTTGTTTCTGATAACCCGTGGAATCCAACATGTAGGTATTTATGAGCAAAGTTGCCTAGTACTATACTAGAATTTTCAACAAGGTACTAAAGAAATGCGCAAAAGAAACAACTGGTAAATCGTCCTGACAAAGAAATAAATTCAAATCACCCTTATCCGATATGAATACCCTAGCTTCGTGGATAGTTTATGGTCTTGGTCCATGAGCGACCTAACACCATGATTCTAAGGAAGTGAGAAGACCTTAGGGTTGGGGTACCTCTGTAGGCTTGCGATGGAGTACGATGTATCCTAACTAAGTTCTCAACACATCCACTTAGCTTTACTTATTAAACTGTAATTCATATACCTAATTAAAATCGAAGCCGCGAATCATATTGAACTGCCCAAGTCCATTACCCATGTGTAAGAGTCCATTGTGGTGTAGGATGCGATTCAGGACACATATTACTAAGATCATTCTTACCATAATCGGAATCACCACAACCATCTCAATCGTCCTTATACATAGGAGACTTGTATATCATTCCCAATTTCATTTAACCATATTTTTCGAAACTCCCATCTTAGTGCTCCAACTGAAATACTCACCAATGTGACCCTGGAGCTTGCCCAGGTTAAATAAATACAAAACCGCACTTAATTCACTCGATTGATTGATTTATTTATGTGGTTATTTTTTATTGATCCCGATTGCCCGACTACAACAATACGATACGTTTAACATATGGTGATTCGAGGTTCGTCTCACAAAAATGTCATTCTCTCACAACAATAAAAAGAAGAATGCTATGCTAAACTCTCTTTCCCTCTCTCATGCTCTCTCCAAGTGCTCCACCAAAGAAAAAAATGTCCACTCTCCTTGAAGCTCAGGTGCTCCAATCACCTAGGTGGTTGCCTTTGCCTTGAGGTCCCTCGCAAGAAAAAAATAAAAGAGAAGTGATTATCACAAGCAAGCAATTATATTAAACAAAGAGAGAAAAAATAAAGCAAGAAAAATAACTAAATAAAAATATCACAAAAATCTATCATGTGAGTTGCTCCCTAGTAGCGGTGCCATTTGTTGAAACGAGAATTTTCACCAGTCTTGTATTCCACACAAAGCGGGAACACAGTCGTTGAGGCAACCAAATGAGAACCTCTCTTCAGATAACAATTAACTCACAATAGATGAAGCGATGTAAAGCAAAAATGTTGAGTTAAAATTTATTATAACTGTACAAATAATTTGTATAGAGTAAGTATATGTAAAGGTTGAACATTGGAAGCAAGGGGAATAAATCACACCAATTTACTAAAAAGAAAAAGATCATCAATGTATTTTTATTTTTTAATTGGATTTTCATTTTTAGTGGGTTTTTAGTTATATAATTTTTTTGGAATTTCAAATTTGTATTTTTGTTTTTAATTTAATGTTTTTTTATATTTTCTAATTCTAATTTTCTTTTTCATAAATGTAGATGTTATATATAAGTACTATATATGGATACTATATGTTATAATAGATATATACGAGATAAATATATATATAATAAATAAATACACTAGGTATAGCCTTTTTATTGTTTTAAGGGTATTAAAAAAAGTTTTGGTATTTTTAAAATTATAATACTATAATTATAAAATTAAAAAATATAGAAATAAGAAAATATAGGTATAAATATACAGTATAGGCTAGTGTGTATATATATATACTTACAAATACTCAAAATGCATAAAATAACTTCTTTGTCCTTTTTTATATTTTGCTCTGCTTTTGTGATTTTTTATCTTAATTTTTGATACTTTTTTTTTATTTTTTGACAGTTTTAATTGAATAAAAATAGGAAAAAATAAATAATAATAAATAGCCAGATTGTTTCGGATTTCAAAAATACCTAAATAGTTCAAAATTTTCTAAAACTAATTTAATATATAACAAATATAATAAATAAGATACACGACCAAAAAATGTATTTTTTAGATTTTATAATTGTTTTTAGTGTTAGAGAGTTTTTACTATTTTTGGGTTTTTCTTTTGACTTTTTTAGTGATTTTTGGTATGTAGGTGCAAAATACAATAATAAGTAGCCCTAATTTTTTTTGAATTTTTCAAAACATATGTCTTTTTTTGTGGAAGTTTTAATGCAAACAAGGAATAAATGTATAGTTTTTAAATTTTTAAATGAAGGAAAACATCTTAAATTTCCTAGCAAAAAATATGCTATTTAATAAAATAGAAAGCAAATTCCTATAAATTTTTAGATGTAAGATGATATTTTAATGCAAGAAATAAGCAAAATAAAAATACAACACTGGCGAAGACTGAAATTCAAATAAAAATAAAAATACAAACATGAATAAAAAACAGAAGTTCATGGGACTCTATGTAATTTTCCTACAAATATTTAATTCATTCAATGTTGTTAGGGGTATAAATGTAAGTTGTAAAATACAACAAGTCTTACATGCAATTAGCCAAAGTTTTAAACCTAGGTGTTCCTACAAAAAGCCTACCACTTCACCTGTATGGGCACATGAGGTGATGTGGTGAGGGACATAAGTGCAAATACAAAGAGTATAGGGGCATGCTTGTAAAATAATCAAATGTTTTTACACTACAGTCGATAGTTTATGGACTAAAAGAAAAATACAAAAATGATGAAGGTATCTTGCAAAATTTCCCTCCACTAGCGTGTGAGCGGACAGTCAGATGTGTTCAGCTTAACCACGTGTCTCTAGCAAGAAGGTCGATGATGCTTTTGCTTTGGATGTCCCGAGTTAGATTTTGGTGTCCGATCAGATGGTTGAGGAAGCAAGCATCGAACGGTTATAGTCAAAATTGGAGCGGCCTGAAGATCCAATGGTAGTTGCTCTTCACCAAGAACAGGGAAGAACAACTCAAGGGTCGAGTTTCGATCTTCGATTCCGTCTACCTCCTACATTTCTGACGACACTCATGTGTTAAAATCATTCGTCCCATCGGTCCACGTCTGCTGGAAGCCATAGAAAGCTCCGGGGACCACCGAAGGTGTCCCGAGAGGTGGAGGAAGGAACGAGGCTCCAAGTACCTTATATTTGGTAAAAATTGACCCGCGATGGATCTTTGGCCCTCCATGACCTGCAAGGAATCACCAACAAGTAAAAAGAGGTCTCTGGGGGTCTCTATGAGTTAGAAATGGATGGATATGAGGTCAGTTGTAGACCCCCGATGTTGGGGCGGAGTTGGAGGTCGGATCTCTTGATCTGGAAAAGATCAAGTTGAATGATGGAGTGTGGGATGGAAAAGAAATGTTAGGAAACAAAGTGGGGGCATTAGGTAGGTCGGAGAACGATCATAATACAGTGATCAAGGTTGTCAGAGCTCAGCTCCGACGAAATTACGTTTTTTTATTTTTATGAAATAAAATGCATATTTAAATGGAAACTAAAGCTATACTCCTCTAATCCTAAGCCTAGGAACAAAATGGCAGCTTAAACTAGGGCTCTGCCTGCCTGAGGAGGGAGCTTGGTTGGAGCTCCATCACAGAAGAACGAGGATGCTCGGATCACCACATAAACTCCTCTTCCTCCACGCCAACTGGTCCGGCGATGTTCCTACTATCACGAGGAAGTTCTAAGGAACAATTCAGGGATTTTGAGGGGCTAAAGAGGATCAAAGTCAAATCGAAATCCAAGGAATGTATTTGTACATGTAGGACTTAACTCGGGAAGAACGCATGATTTAGAGGACCTCGGCTCGAGAAATGGTGTAGGCGTGAAAGAGCTAGGATCGAGGAAGAAGATCTCTGAAGGAATCAAGCTCTGAAAATGTAAGATATGAAGGGGAAAATCGAGGAAGTAGGTGAGTCAATGATTCTGATAGCCTAGGGCACTGATGGACCAGTTGACCGACGGCTCAACCAAGGTTGATCGCCCATTGGGTCACGTCAGCTCGTTATACTCCAAAACAGAAAATAAAATAAGAAATAAATCGAAATAACACTACAAAAAAAGGCGGGATTAGCGTGCACATCTCGGCGTGCATCTGGCGTGCACATGTGCTCGCCCCGTAATGGGCGAGCATACTAAGAGCACATGTGCTCGCCCATGATGGTCGCTGGTTTGAATTTTGCGGAGAGGCGCAATTACCAGTATTGAGGAGCACATGTGCTCGCCCATGTGCTCGCTCAATGTGCTCGCCCACTTGAATTTCCTTGCGCGGAAAATTTTAGCGGCTGGAAATATATGGGCGAGCATCGGGCGACGGCCTGGCGAGCACTTAAGTGTGCTCGCCCAAGCCCGTAAACAGAGACTGCGACGCCCCTCTTCCTCATTTCTCACGCAAACCTCTCCCATTTCCTCCCCTCCGGCAACCCGCAAGCCCTCCGCCCCGACCCCGACGCCCGTGGTTTTCGTGTTTTGAGTAGATCTACATCTACTACTCGGTATAATCTTTAATCCTTTCTCTTTTTATTTGATTTCATTACGTAGTTGTATTGTTTGGATAGATTAGGGTTTAAAATTTTTGTTGAATGTAGTGTAGTATTTTGTTAGTTTATATGTGTTTTACATATTAAGGATAATAGTAGATCACTATAGTATTGTTATTTCGAATTTGGTTGTCTAAATAATATGTAGAATTGTATGCCCTGTAGGTGTTCGATAAAATGCCTCAACGAACATTATGTTTAAATTTTGTAAATTTTAAATGACAAAATACTTGTATGATTAGTTAAGATTAGTTATGCTCAGAAAAGATTAGTTACTCAACTTTATAATGCCTCGGAATAATGTAGATAAAATGCCTCAACAAACATTATGTTCGAAAATGATTAGTTATGAAATTTGTGAATAACTTTAGTTACTCAACTTCAATAATGTAGATACTAGATATTATCAACATCATTAATAACAGTTTTAAAATTTCATATCGTTTTGATATGAGATATGATATACACCATTGTTTATTTTGTGATAATTTATTATCACATTAAATTTTAGTTAATGTGACCAATTATATCACATTAACTTATACATAGGTTTATAATAAGTCCAAAATATGATTTAGTAATTATTAGAAAATCGCACAAAATTCTTCACACACAGTGCGTCCTTCCACACCGGGTGGTGTGTGGCCCTGCACAACGGGTGGCGTGTGCAACACGTTAGAGGATTTGATCACCTCTAACTGTATTATATTTTTTTATTTTTTCACAGCACTATTGGACTCACTTTGGGATGTTTATCCCAGACCAATGGTCGTGGATTTTGATGTATGCAGGTTCGAATTTTTTTTGCAGGTGCCCATTAACTTTTAGTGACCCAAGCACTGTATTAGACACTAAATAAGGATCACACTTATCCCTATCCCCATCGTTAATCAGCCAAATATACGTAAATGCCCGGCTAATATAAATGAATAAATATTTTAAGATTATTTTATAGTCTCATTTGTAGCACTTACAAATGTATGACGTAAAATGATCTTAAACTATTACATTTATATTAGCTTTCCTTAGTTCGGAGGTCCCGGACTAAGGGGGTCCGTAAGGATTCAAATTTACTAAAAGGTGATCCGTGTCACAATGTCTTTATTTCTTACAGAAATTCGGTTCATAACCCCTTCCTCTTCTGTATACCAAATCAGTCATATTTATTATTGAAATAATCAATAATATGATTATTTAGATAATTAATTACGATTGATTTATGGGGTATACGGGAGAGGTGCAGGGTTATGCTGCCGAATTTTCGTTAGAAATAAAGATACTTGTGACAACGATCATCTTTTAGTAAATTTGAATCCTTATGGACGGGCTAAAGTGATAACATAATTAATACACTTCTCTTCTCATCTTTTATCTCAAAAATGTGATACGTTTAGATATCCTCAATTTCTTACATTTGACATTTTAGATTATTTAATTCAGGTTCATAAATATGACCAATAGAGAATGGATGTACAACCGTATAGTAGATGGGCGTATAGCAGATGCTTTTCAAAGAGGTGTTCAGGAATTCATACAATTTGCTTACGCACAAGGTTCCCGTATTGTGGATTCAGATAGAACTATCTTGTGTCCGTGTAAGAAATGTCGTCTAATGAAGAAGAGATCAAAAGATGAAACTCAGTTACATCTGTATAGAATGGGTTTCATGAAAGGATATCATATTTGGTGGAGGCATGGTGAGAATTTTGAGAACAGAATGAATGATGTGGAAGAAGCTGACAATATTAATCCCTTTGCAGATATGGTTATGGATGTTGCGGGTCCAGAATTCAATGATACTTTGTTAGATGATGAGGAACCATATAAAGAGTCTGCAGAATTTTACGAGCTGTTGAAAAAGCGGAAGAGCCATTATGGTTGGGTTGCAAGACATATTCAAAACTTTCTGCGGTCTCGGATCTTCTATCGATGAAGATGGAATATAATATGACCGATCGTAATTTTGATGCGATGCTGAGGATTATAAAGAAGATGTTATCAGAAGATGCAGAATTACCTGATAATTATTACAAAACAAAAAAGATGATGCGGAAGATGGGTTTAGCAGAAATTAAAATAGACTCATGCATAAATCACCATATTCTATATTACGGTGAACATCAACATTTAGACCGATGTCCTGAATGTAATGAGCCAAGATATCAGACAGCTAGTAAGAGTGGAAAAAAATATCGAGAAAGATTCTACGTTATTTCCCGTTGACTCCGAGATTGAACGACTATATTATTGTAAAGAAACGGCGAAATACATGACATGGCATGCGGAACATAAAGTCGATGAATATATGGAGCATCCATCTGAATCTGATTGTTGGAAAGAATTGATGTCAGCTTTTCCTACATTTAATGATGAAAAGAGGAATTGCGTTATAGGTTTATGTACAGATGGGTTTAATCCTCATGGAAGAAGTAAAGATTACTCTTGTTGGCAGTAATGACAACGCCATATAATCTACCTCCATGGTTATGTAATAAGCGACAGTTTATGTTTCTTTCGTTGTTAGTACCAGGACCTACACATCCGGGAAAGTACATTGATGTTTATTTACGTCCTCTTATCGATGAGTTGAAAATGTTATGGGTCGATGGAGTTGATACATATGATGCTAATAAGAGTTAAACATTTAACATGAAAGTAGCTCTACTTTGGACGATAAATGATTTCCCAGCATATGGAATGTTATCTGGATGGAGTACGCATGGACGTAAAAGTTGTCCATATTGTATGGATAGTACTAAATCATTCCAGCTTCAACACGGTCAGAAACCATGTTTTTTTGATTGTCACAGACGATTTCTTCCAAGTAATCATCCATATCGAAGACAGAAACATTCTTTCAAAAGAAATACAATTGATCTTTCAGATCCTCCACCGATTAAGACAGGCGATATGATATTATCGTACTTGGAACAATTAGAAAATCAGCCTTAGAAAATGGAGATAAAACAAAAAACCTTCCTGGTTTTGGTGACAGTCATAATTGGATTAAGAATAGTATATTTTGGGAGTTACCATATTGGAGTAAGTTACTGATACGACACAACTTAGATGTTATGCATATAGAGAAAAATGTGTTCGATAACATCTTCTACACTGTAATGAATGTAACCGGTCGATCAAAAGATAGTAAAGTCTCGTCGTGATTTACAACTCATATATAATCGCCCAGAATTGCATATCAAGGAGCATGATAGTGGAAGGGTTGAAGTTCCAAAAGCAAAGTTTACTTTAGATAGAAATCAAGTTAAGCTTGTTTGTGAATGGACAAGTAAATTAAAGTTTCCAGACGGATATGCATCAAATTTTTCCAATTTGGTCGATCTGAAGAAGTTTACATTTAAGGGAATGAAGAGTCATGACTCCCATGTTTTTATGGAAAGATTACTACCGTTAGTGTTCAGAGGATTGTTACCAAAAAATATTATCGATGCTCTTTCAGATGTAAGCAGATTTTTCCAGGTGTTATGCTCGTCACGCATACACCGCATGGAGATGGAATATCTTCAAAAAAATATTCCTGTGATTATGTGTAACCTGGAGAAGATATTTCCCCCGTCATTTTTTAATTCGATGGAGCATCTGATGATTCATATTCCATGGGAAGTAAAAGTTGGTGGGCCGGTAAAATATCGTTGGATGTATCCGTTTGAAAGGTAAATAAATGTATTGGAATGTCATTCCTTCTTTACTATTTGGTCTAAATGTTTAACATATTTTCTTATAGGTTTATGTTCTTTCTTAAAAGAAAGGTCCGAAACAAAAGTAAAGTTGAAGGATCTATAAGTTCACAATATATATATATGAGGAAGTCGCAACATTCTGCGCAAGATATCTTCCAGAAGATGTGGAGACTATCCACAATAGATGCGGGAGGAATGAGACAATTTCTTCCGATGAAGAACCTTGTATCAGTATCTTTCGGCCATCCACTCATCTAATAGGCAAAGCAACTGAACGTTTCTTATCGAAACAAAAGAAGGATGCTGCAGAGTTATACGTATTAGACAGTTGCGAGGAAATAACACCATATGTTCAGTAAGTATTTGAATTGCTTTATGTATATATTCATTACAAGTAATGAATATTTTTCTCTTATAAATTGTAGGGAATTTAGACAAAAAATTATGGAGGAAAATCCTATGTATTCAGATGAAGAAGTTTTGAGCACTTATAGAAATCAATTTCCAGCGTAGTTTAAAGACCGATCAAAACAGTTGGACGGTGGCGATTTCTATTCTCATATTATGAAATATTTTGGAGAAGGACCTGTTTATAAGGTTCGATCGTACAACTCATGTTACAGTAATGGGTATCGTTTTCATACCTTAAATTCCGGTAAATATTTGACAACTCAAAATCATGGAGTGATGGTCCGCGGATCTTGTTATGAGGAAGATCATCTGAATTATTACGGAATTTTAAAGGAGATTATAGAAGTGGAATATAGTATACCAGGCTTGAATAAAGTAGTTCTTTTCTTGTGTGATTGGTATGAACCCAATGGAGGTGTAGTACTTGATAAAAGAAATAACATTGTCGACGTGGTGCAAAGGAAATTTATACGCAGATTTGAACCATTCGTCTTAGCATCTCAAGCGGATCAAGTATGTTATCTACCACAAATATCAAAGAAGAGAAAGGGCATTGAAACAGTAACTGTTGTGAAGATAAATTCTCGAAGTTATATCTCCAATGATTCCAGTAATCAAGAAGATGACATAGATGAAGCATTTACACCGACAAATGAAAGAATAGACTTAACGGAAGAAGTTCCAGTAATCGAGTCGATTCGATTAGCTGATAATGAAGTTTTATGTGTTGACTTACAAGATGATACGGACTCCAGTAATGATTTTTCAGAAAACTCAGAAAATGAAGAAATATCATTTAATCCCAACGAAATAAGTGATGAAGATTAGTTGTAAGTATTAGTATACAATTATAATTGAATTAACTAAAATCTTAAATAATAACTATGTAATGCATCATTATTACAGTCATGGCAGGTTTTGGACGTGGTGGGTCGCATGGATCACATAGATCCAATCGTCCTTCTTCCTCAGACACACCTTCTTCCAGTAGGCAGCCCACCCCAGATGTTGCTCCTGATTCACAGTCCGACGAGGTTCGCCGGGTGATAGCTTACTACGAGTCTCTTGGTTATCCTCCGCCACCCTTTTACGTAGGAGGCTATGGAGAGCCATCTACCTCAGCAGCCCCTACAGGATTCCCAGTCCAGGTCCCCATACCAGCCCGGACATCGATGGGTTCTGACTCTCCTTCTTCTGGACGGCCGAGCACATCCGTGCCTTTACCCACTGTAGTTGGACAGACGTCGGCGTCCCACCCTTTGTTGGAGGTTACGGCTGATGGGAGGTAAAATTTTTATAGATTTTATCTTTAAATATTTTCCAAATTTTTTTAAATTGTATGGAAGTTAATTTTTTTAGTAAATGCAGGGATTTTTTGAACAGCAACAGGGTGGCAAAGGAGATAACCAACATAATAAAGACACACTTGACTTCCATGCAATTTAGGTGGTGTCGCATCCCTGCTGCAGAGCAGGAGAGACTTTTTGACATGTTTCTGGTAAGAAATGTTTCTTATAAGTGATACAGAATTTTTTGATCAAGTTTTTTGTATCTTATAAATTGTTATTATTTTTCAGAGTAGGTTTCGCCTTGGCACTGGTCTGGGGAAGGAGGTTTATCGTAGAGCCTTCATTCGTTTGGCAGAAAAGAGAATGAGCGATACATTTTTCAAGGCAAGGAGAGACTCGCATGCGAAGACGGGATGCGAGGAGATGAATTTTGAGGAGATGAAGAGGTTCCCGCCGTCATGGTGTACGGAGGATAGGTATTATACTTGTCAAATAATTTTTATTACACTTTTTAAAATAATCAATTATCATAACGTAATCCTTGCAGATGGGCCGATTTCTGTGATGCATTCGTTGCGGATGATGAGTTCGGACGAAGATCTTCGGCGGGGAATACAAACCGCCAAAAACAAAGGATCAAGTCTACCAGTGGCTCTAAAAGCCACAATCAGATTAGAGCGGAGATGGTATTACGATTTAAAATTATTTTTTGGAGATCTACTTTAATATAATGCAATGTTTTAATAGATCTTAAAAAAATTTTCAGGCTGCTAGGTTGGAAAGGGAACCCTCTTTTCAGGAGTGGTGGTCGAGGTCCCACATGAGTGGGAGAGAAGGAGAGTCGCAATGGTCCACTCCTGAAGCCGGACAATTGTTGGTAAGTCTATCAATTTATTTAAAATTAATTGATATATTATAACATATTTATATATATGGTAAACTTTGTATTTCAGGATCGTTATCTGGCACTATCTGCAGATAAATGGGGTGTCGATCCAACTGGAGAGCAACCACCATTTGATAAAACGATCTGGAAGCAGGTATATATGGATAAATATTAACTTACCATATTTATTTCTAATATATACTTTTATATTAAAAATTGAAAAACTTATAAGGTGTTGGAGGAGAGGGACGTTGTGGCGAATAGGAAGCAGACACTTGGTGGTCTTCCTCCATATTATGTGGAGGAACATCGTCACTCCTATTCTGCATACTCTCAGCCGTCGTATACGCAACCACATCCGTCCCAATCAACAGTTCCAATGGAGTCGCAGATGGCGATGATGGTGGAGCAGGTGACGAAGCTCCGAGAGGAGTTCACGGCGTACATGTAAGTATTCTTCTTATAGAATGAGTAATACAATTAAATTTCTATATCTACAAAATGCATTTAATAGATAAATATCTTCCATATATAATATAGGTCGCAAGGGTGTGCATCTCAACCTGAAGAGATTGAATCTGATCACGAAGAGGAGGAAGAGAACGATCCTGAAGAAGAGGCACGCATGTATGCGAGGTTCAAAGAAAAGGAGAAAGAAAAAAAGAAATCAAAGCAGGGTTTAGTCTCCAAATTTTTTAGATCAAAGAAGAAGTAAATTTTTGGTGGTTTGTACCTGTATTTTCTTTTAAACTTTTAGAACATCTTTTAATTTATATGAACTTTGTTGGCGTTGACTTGTTTGTAATATTTAGATCTTATATTAGATTGTTTATTTCTGAATTCATGTATATTGCGTTCCTTTAAATTTTTAGTGCTAGTTATCTTAATCTACGATCTGCTATAATACATATATCCTTAGGAAGATACCTGCAGTGGTTAAAATGTAAAAAAAATATTTATTATTTTATGTAGCATTTTGTGGTGATTTTCATTTATTTTTATAAGTTAATTTATTGTATGTTACCTTTTACAAGTATAAATATAGGTATATTAACCTATGTTTTTAGTATTTATTTTTTATTTTATATTTTATATTTTATTAATTTATATAAATAATTTATATATTTATATCTTATTTAAAGGTACATAATCATATTTTTGATGTAATTTTCTAGAGTAATGTGTAAACTTAAATAAATAGATGTCTTTATTATTTATGTTTGTGTGTATATAATTCATCTATCTATGTTAACTAACTTATTTATTTTATTGTATTTATAATTGTTTTATTTTATCCTAATTATAAAAATATATTATAAATAATATTTACAAAATTATAAAATATGAAAAATATCAAACATAAATAAAATGATTATTTTATTCAGATATAATGTACAATAGGGGTCCAAAACCTAATTTTTACATCTTAATTCTAAATTGAATGAAACACCTTCATTAAATAGGTAATTAAAAGTTATATACAATTAAAGATGATTTTTGTCAATTTTGATTCATTATGGAGAAGATACAGGTCTGTGAAGTTTGGATTTTGGTTTTTTATTCTGAGTGTATAAAGCACGTTGTGCATTATTTTTATGTGAAATCATTTTTTTTATTTTTCTATGTATTTTTATCTGCAACTTTCATGTACAAAGTTTATTGATTTGAATTTTAGATAATAAAGAATAGAATAAGTCCCAAATTGATTTTATTGAAAAATATAAATTTGGGTTTGTATTTTTGGCCCTTATCTCCGCATACTTTATTCTTTGTCGATCGAATCATCATGATGCCTAGGTCTCGGGGTTGAGGATCATTCAATACCTATGGTATTTCATTTTCTTTTCTTTCCTTTTCTTTATTCTTTATTTTGGCTTTAAATGTAGTATTTCATACAATATTTACAGTGTAAATAATAGGGGTTGTTTTGTGCACTATAGTGCTTATATACATGCATTTAGATATGGTTTAAAGGCCAAAATGAAATAATGAAGATGATGAAATGAAGATTCATCAGTGCTCCAATGGTACATGTCCCTCTCTTGGAAGTAACTACTCCATCTACTTGCTCATCATCAAATCTCGTCCATATGATAATAATCACCTTGAACAAGACCGATGTTAGCGTCCTAGCGAAAAATCCTACAGGTTCATCCACAAGGTGCATGGTTTTCTCATATCATTGTCATTAATGTATTGAAGAATTATGCCCTACTTATGGAACTTTACGTTGCAAAGTACCACACAGTCAAATGGCTATTGTATGCTGGATAAGGCCTGTATCATATACATCCATGTTTCAATCCATGGAAACGAATTCAACTTGAATGGTCTGTAGATTGAGCAGTTAGCCTCTAGTCCAAAAAGGATCTAAATCTTACTTTTCACAAAACCCCATCTGACTTTAAATCTCTCAATCTCCTTTAGCCAAAAATAAAAGCATAAGAAGGAAACGTCTTAAGATAATTATTGCTCGATCCAAAAATTTGAGTTTATTTTTGAATAACATGAGGGTGACCTCCTGAGATGAGATTCACCTCAAGAACGTTGTATTAATATAATAAAAAAGAGTACATTAGGCAGATTCTCATGTCCCTCTAAATCATTAAAGTGCTTATAACACCTCCTCTTGACCATATACATGCAGCTAGGGATGAAAACGGTCGGATACGGATACAAACATAGGTATAATCATATCCTTCTCCATATTAAAATACGAATACGAATGCCAATACGAATATTGACAGATGTGAAAATTGTGTTACCATATTCTTAAAAATGAATATGAATCGGATACGAAAATAAAAAATACCTAATAGATTAACTAAAATATACATGTTTAGAATGATTTACACATAAAATAGATATAGCATATGTATTAATTTCATAACACTTATATCAACAATGGTGAATGCAGTCATAAAATATTCTTACGTAAAGCTATAAATAAATTTATCACTATACTTATGTACAAAAACGAATATACGAATACGAATGCAAATATTAGCGAATGTCAAAGTGATATCCATATCCGCATCCATTTTAAAATGAATACGAATACGAATGTCAAAATAGGTATAAAACGAATACGATAGCGGATTGGATACGAATATATTCACGTTTGTTTTCATCCCTACATGCAGCACAATCAATAACGAGGGCAGCACAATCAATAACGAGGGCCCATCTTAAGCTTCTAATTAAGACATACAGTGGATGCTCAAGTGCAACAAGTTGCTACAGTCCAAATGCATATACCATATCTCAAACAGTGGATTTTTGGGGACAAATAAGATTAAGAACTGAATTTTCGAGGCAAATAAATTAACTATAATTAATGTAGCATATGTCCATGTGACGAGGTCACTTCCATTTTCATGATCACAAGCATCATTCTAAACACTGATTTTTTTTTAAATGTGAACATCATGGATAATTTTATCTGCACAGATGGAACACGAAATTTCCGGGTGGGATAAATAGTGAGGAACTTACTACCTAACAACTCGATTTGAGCATTTTGGGGTGGTTAATCGGGTCTGCATGAGCCCGATCCCAAGAGATTGTCAGGGCCAGTAATGCCCCGCTAACGGACCGGAGACCTAAACCCGGGACGTTACAATATGTCTCTGTACTAAGCACGAGAGACGGTGCAATTTTAAAAAATCCACATAAAACGTTTTTATTAGATTTTGCTACCCTGGTCTGGCAGTTATTAGCCACATCTTTTTGTCAAGAATGATAATCAGATTTTCATTGAAGCATAGCCATACAAACATCTACTTGTTTAGATATGCATATCCACGTACATGCAAATATGGATATGCATGTTTATGCTGAAGGGTCATCGTTCCATGAATGGTACTCTTGATTTTTTTATTATCAAGTGGAGCCACACAAATTATATATAAAGACATGCATGCTGTGTAAAAAAATTTGGTTTTTAATTCTGATGTTGACAACACGGGATAAGGATTATAAATATAATGATCCGTGAGCTTATTCTTTTGTATGATTTCTTTTCAAGGAGCTTATCTCCAGTCAAACTACAATCAGAAGATCAACAGGGAGGCCCCAAATGCACAGTATGTTTGGATAGTGGGTTTAGGTGGGTTAACCTGGTAGCAGGTAACTCATTTTTGGGTTTTGGTGTTTGGATAAGGGTTAAACTGGGGGTGGGTTAGAAGTGGGTTTATTGTTATATGATTGTATTGGAGTTTGAAAAAGTGGGTAGTTATTGTGATGTGATTGTATTGGAGTTTGAAAAAGTGAGTAGAAGTGGAGTATTTTATAATTTTTATATGATATGATGGCATATTATATTATTTTTTGATGGAATTGATGATGGAGAATTGATTTATTTAATTTTTTTTAAAAAGATAAAAAATGGGGCCCACGTGGAGGGAGAAAATATGGGGTAAGGGGGGTAAACCACCCCAGGAGGGGTTTACCCCATTAAACGAACGACACCTAAGTTCTGTAATATAGGACTATGGGTTCGCAGGGCAATCCAACCTTAACCATTCAGCTCTATGGTGTTTCAAGCTCATAAATTCGATAAAAACGTGTGGATCCGACAGCAAGAGAAAGGGAAACATCAGTATTTAAAAAATCACGTGTAATACCCATACCCTCAAACATAGTCTCACATCTAAAACTCACAAAGTGTGAGAGTGCGGATACAAGTGGTGAGGATTACTACTTGACAACTTGAGTTAAGCATTTTGGGTGGTTGTCAACATGTCCAATTGAGCCCGAACCCAACAAGTTGTCATGGTCAGTTTTCCTCGATAACGGACCGGGAACCTAAGCCCGGGACGTTACATCACGACCTCGATTTCTCCGTCTATGGAAAATGTCTCGCTCGACTCCCCATTGGCGACACGAACCCATACACGAAGGTGACCTCGGCCTTCTCTACATGGTGATGGATTCGGATCGTCGATCCGACACATTCTAGCGAGTTCTGGATGCTCCGATGAGGGAGAGGGAGAAGGAATGGGGATGCTCTTGTGCCAGGGCATTTTGGAGAGTAGTTTTTGTAGGGTCCAACCCGGATTCAGATACGAATTTGACCCGGACTCGGTATCGTTAAAATGGTCGTAACGCAAGCTCTCGAGCTTGGATTTTTATGTTCTTAAACTAATTGGAAAGTCCTCGACGAGCATTACATGAAGGATTGCCCATTCTTTTTTTTTTTGGATACTGGATAAGAGCACTTTTTTAGAACAAGTTCGAGTCCTATTACGAGGTGTCTTATATATACGTCATGGGCAATGCATCCTTAAGAAAATATCACCTACGCGAATGTCTTTGTGAGGCCATAGATAAGGGAATATTGATTTTTCCGAATAACATCACTACAATTTTTTTGCCAAGATATCATCTTGTGATTATTTATCACATTAAAGTTTAATCTATTACATGTACCATATTAATTTATAGTTATGTTGTTAATAAGGTTAAACCAGTAATTAAATGTTAAATCACATAAACAAATCACATACAGTGCATCCTTGGGTGTGACTTGGGATTTCATCGCTTCTTAATTTGTTAGATTTTTTCTTTTTTCACAAACTATCATATCACTTCGGGATAAAATATCACGGTTTAATGATCGTGGATTTTAATATCTGCGGATACTTTCAATTTTTCTATAGGTACATTCCAAATAATGGTTATCTAGAACACAGTTTGGACTTTGTAACAAGTATTTTAGTGGTGATCATTTTGCGATGACTTATCCTTACAAATATCTTTTGAGAGTGCACGACAACTATTATATTTGTCCTTCTCAAAGATGAATTTTCTATTAGTATGAGAATAATGTACAAGTTACCTATTGATTAACTTCAAAATTGAATAAAAGAGGATTTGATGTTAGAAGCATAAGATGGGCATATGAGAATTACCATATATATTTGTTGATACGTTTAGGATAAGAAACATTAAATATCGGAAGTACATGCTTAAAGAACATGAGTAGCTAGGGAAAATAAGCTAGTATTAGCAGTAGATTAGTCGACTGATTGTAAAAAACAAATCGAAGGATACAACTCTTAGACTCCGTTTGTTTGATTGGAAAGGAAATACAATGGAATGGAATCAAGACAAGAATGGTTAATGGAATGAAAAGGAAAAAGTTTTTCTATTCTATTGTTTGGATTATGTTATGAATTGAACATTTATTATGAGACATGTCCCTTTCTTATATTTGGAAAGAGAAAAGAATATAAAGAAAATAGCATTCCTTTGATATACTTCGTTAAGTAGAAAAAGTAATCGGTATTCTCAGACTTATTTTTTCATATAATCGATATATTTCATATAAAGAATCAAAAGTCAAATTTAAATGGAAACTACTTCGATTTTTTCCATACAATTGATATATTTGATATATCCATATTCGTATCCGCTACAATGTTTTATTATCATATCTATATCCATATTCTAAAGAATTTGAAAATGTTATGGCTATACGTATTCGAAAAAAATAAAAACGTATATCCCCATATACGTATCAACTTCGGGAGAATACAATAGTCAGTAAGTTATATCATGAGCCCGCTAATCAGGAGCGGAGCCAGAAAATTTTTATAGGTGGGGCCAAAACATATATGTATGATTCATGTTCAAATCATACATGAAATTGTCCAATTTGTGTCCGAATCATAAGGCATGTTACGAGGCCAATTATATGATTGAAAATTTTAATTAAAAATTTAACAAAAAATGATAAATGTCGCATAACAGTATGCCAACTACGGAGAGAAGGAAAAGTACAATTAGCAGCATAATCATTAAAAATATATTATTATGAAAAAATACAAATGTTATATATATATATATGGGAAAAGTGGGGCTACATCGTTTTGGGACTTAAATTGGATCCCCCATCTTATTTTTCCTTTTATTTTATTTTATTTTGAAAAATGAATCTGTAGAAATTCATCACTATATCCCTATATTATGCCATTCAAGCTTCGTGCGAATCAGAGACAACTATAACCTCCATCTAGACAGTCACTTTTTAACGATCGTAAAATTGTTGTAATCGACCCCGTTTGGATTGAGGTCGTAGGAGTTTCTGTTTCACGCGAAACTTGAATGACATAATATATGGATATAGCAATGAAAATCTACGAAAAAGAAAAAATAAGGTGGGGGAGCCAAGTTAGCTCCCATAGGGGGCAGTCCCATTTACCCTATATATATAGAGAGAAAGGAGTGATCCTATGAGAGCAAAAAGTTGTGAGAGCATGAGAGAAATGATTCTGGACCACATGATTCTGTTTTCTCTCTCCTAGTCTTCTCTCTCCTGGGTGAATCATGTGGTCCAGAACCATCCCTCTCATGCTCTCACAACTTTTTGCTCTCATAGGATCACTCCTATATATATATATATATATATATATATATATATATGGAAAAAATGGGGCTGCCCCCGCCCCATTTTTCGGCATTTTTTTATTTTTTTTTTGAAAAATAAAACCATGTATATTCATCCATATATCCCTCCTACATGCCATTCGAATTTCGTCAGAAACAGAGACTCCTACGGCCTCCATCTCGATGGTATCGATTTAAAAAAATCCTGTTACCGTTAAAAAATTACTGTCCGGATGGAGGCCGTAGGAGTCTCTGTTTCTGACGAAATTCGAATGGTATATAGGAGGGATATAGGGATGAATGTAAATGGTGTTATTTTCAAAAAAAATAAAAAAATTTGCCCAAATAAGACGGAGGCAGCCATGTTGGCTGCCCCTAGGGGGCAGCCACATATGACCCTATATATATATATGGAAAAAATGGGGCTGCCCCCTGGGGGCAGCCAACATGGCTGCCCCCGCCCCATTTTTCCGCGTTTTTTTTATTTTTTTTGAAAAATAAAATCATGTATATTCACCCCTATATCCCTCCTATATGCCATTCGAATTTCGTCAGAAACAGAGACTCCTACGGCCTCCATCTCGATGGTATCGATTTAAAAAAATCCTGTTACCGTTAAAAAATTACTGTCCGGATGGAGGCCGTAGGAGTCTCTGTTTCTGACGAAATTCGAATGGTATATAGGAGGGATATAGGGATGAATGTACATGGTGTTATTTTTCAAAAAAAATAAAAAATTTTGCCCAAATAAGGCGGGGGCAGCCATGTTGGCTGCCCCTAGGGGGCAGCCACATATGACCATATATATATATATATATATATATATATATATATATATATATATATCAATGGCATGTAACCAACCCTAAAATAAAATGAGATGGTTGGATATCCGACAGGGTCATCTTCCATCAATCTTCGATCAATGAGGATTGGAAGACGAGATTGAAACATTTCCTGATGGATAGGAATTAGGAATGCAAATAGATATAAATATATATGTATCACACCACTACCGTATATGTTTTATACATATTTTGTCATATGTATCCGTCTTAAAACATATACGGACATATATTACTTTGATATCCTAAACCTCCCTATCCGTATGTGTTTATCTGTTTTCAAATATAAATATACTTGTAGACTTATTTTTAAGTATATATAACATAATTTTATACATTCTTTCACCTATTTGATATAATTACTATGATATAAACAGATTTTATTAGGAAAAGAATGGTGGTGGTACTTTAAGAAAATTTAAAAAATAAATTATCCTTTATAAAAATTTCAAAAAATGAAAGAAATAAGGTTAGAAATGGAAAATGGCAAGAATTCTGATAATTTGCCTATTGAGAGGTAGGGTGAAGCATTGGACTCGACCCGGCCCAATCTGAGAAAGGCCGACCCGAGCCTGTCAATTTTCCATGAGCCTTGGACTGGGTCGAGGTCCGCTTTTTTTAGCAAATCGAGGCCCGGGCCCAACCCAAGGCCCGCGTCATCGGGCTCGAGTTCGGACCGAGCTCGAGTTCAGGTAGGGCTCAGACCACACCCATTTTGATTCCATGAAGTTGCACTTTGATTCCAATTTATTGTTATTGATATAATTCATCCATAACACATGAATATTGGGTGTATTGTTATAATATAATATCAATATTCATGATTGAAGGAAATATTGGATGTATTGTGACTATAAATCCATGTTCCCTAGGGTCCGGCCCGGTCCATTTCTACTTCGGGTTCGGACCCGACCCGATCATAATATTTTTGAAATATGAAGGCCCGGACCGGACCCATTTTTACATCGGGTTCGGGTCGGGCCTGGACTTTTACGGGTCGGGTCAGGATCGGGTCCGGGCCGACCCGACCCAATGCTCCACCCTATTGGAAGAGGGGGCCATGGCCCCTACCCGCCCCCCTCTCCCTCCGCCCATGCCGCTAATGAAGACTTCAGCCGATTGTTCGACCTTGCAAACGAAGCTCATTAAAGACAGGGATTTTGGATCTTATACACTAGCTTTCACCTCATGAGAATAGCTTATCCCTCATCAGCTGGATTGTTTTTTTCCTTTGTCATTTTTCTTTTCTTTCTTTTCAGATAGCTTGGAGGAGGAAGATTGAGTGGAGGAGTGTTGACCATGGTAGTGGAAGCTCTGAAACTAGCGTGAGGAAGGAGAGACGAATGTTTTTTGGTGGTGCTTTATTCATAAAAAAAACATAACACTTTCAATAATAATACTAATAATTAATGATAATGATAATAATAAATGCCAGATAATAATAAACATATCGGCCGCTGTTTCGCATGGAAAAGACGCACACCGCGCGACAGCCAAAACTGCGACGTGGATTGAGGAGGACGTCATATTTGACTTCTGAACATCTTTTATTTATCTGTATATATTGAATCATTGATATGTTGACCTCTGACATTAACGTCTAGTACCGATCTGGCGATAAATATATGCACCAGCTTGCATTAAAATAATGAATATAGCTTGATACGGGCACGTGGATATAGAGAGCTTAACAGTGTTTTCTTGCGTATATAATCCTCTTTAATCCAAAACTATGTATGTGGACATCCTGTAAGAACCAGTTGTAGACTTGTAGAGTAACATCACATGGACAGTTGCAATCGCCGTCAGATTACGTAAATCGGATTAAAAATGTAGTTATATATTGTAGGATAAATACAAAAAAGGAACTTAACTTTACGCCGATTCTCAGTTTAAGTACACATCTTTAGATTGTAACAATCATAAGTTATGAATTAATTTGAATATATTATTACTTTGGAATGACTCGACATCATCTCCATTTCGCTTTGGCATTGTATCTCTTAGCCTCGAGTAGGGATCATGTCCTGGCAGGAGCTGTAGAATGAGCTGTGCATATCTAGGAACCGGAAGATTCTCTCCGGCAACTCTTCACCTTTGCAGCGGCAGCCTCCGAGAAGGCGAGGAAGTGGATCATCGGATCGGTGACAATCTTGGCGAAGCAGGGGTACTTGATGGGTGACGATGCGTCGAAGACGGCATCACGGAGTTTCTGCTTGGCCGAGAAGAGTGTCCTTAGAGCTCTGTTCGCAATGGCGATCCACCATAAGATCCGATTATCTATGGTTACCCAGCGAGCTTGTGAATTTGAGATGAAGAGAGCCTCTCGAATGCTAGACGAGGAGATGTAGCTATCTATGTTTCGTAATTTAGCCTTATAAATAATGTGAATCATCATGCAATATAGCTTTTCTCAAATCCATGTCATTGTTTTCCTAGATTTATCTTATCATTCCTTTTCTTTTAGCTATAACTTAATCCAGACGGCCTTGGAATTTTAGTAATGTAGATGTTAATTTAATGTTCAAATAATGTATGTTGATGCAAAAAGAAGATCAATAATAGATTTTTCTCTAAAGTAATGTAGAAGATTGTATTAGCATAATAAATTGAGTAATGATTGTTCAAGAGATAAATTGGTTCCCGAGAGGAGTCCTTCATCAACGATGGCCTCCACGCCTTGGATTCAAAAGCTCTCCTCCTCCCAAATCCACAAGCTCAATTGGGTAACCATAGACAGTCGGATGTCATGATGGATCGCTGCCACAAACACTGCTATAAGGACGCTCTTCTTGGTCTAGCGGAAACTCCGTGACGTCGTCTTCGGTGCATCGGAACCCATCAGGGACTCTTGCTTCACCGAGATCGTCACCGATCCAGTGATCCACTTCTTCACATTCCACGAGGCCATCGTTGCGAACGCGAAGAGATCGCTAGAGATCAGGATCTTCCGGTTCCTAGATATGCATGACTCGATCTATCAGCTCTTGCTGGAATCTGATGCTGACTTGAAGGTAAGAGACACAATGCCAAAGCAAAATGGAGGAGATGGGGGCAATATAGTCATTCCAAAATAATATATTCAAATTAACCATGACTTAAAGGGAAGGTTGACGGAGTCTCCGCTTTAGGACAAATGAATAACTCGATCATCTATTTGTTACAATCTAAAGATGAGACACTACATTGAGAATCGACGTAAAATTGAATCATTGTTTTCTTCTCCCTCCTCTGACGGTCTCTTTCGCTCACAACCGTGAGCAGATGACCGGTCACCACTCCCTAGCCACTGATACGCTGCACAAAAATACGGATTGTGTCGGTATACGAGCATACTTGTATAAGATCCATTACTTCAGGGAAATATATTTTAAAGTCTCTTCCAAACGTGATTAATAAATAGGTATTTTTGTTATCTGAAAAAGGGAGAAACACGCTTAGGTGTCCAACCCAATTAAATTGAAAATAATATAATTATAACAACCATGACTCAAGGAGAGTCCGAGCATGGTGGACTACATTTTCTACATAGAACCTCTCTAAGCGAAAAATTACCCCATTCCTAGCAAGTCGTAAAGCCCATAAGCCCACGATCGATAATAATCTCTCCACATTTGGACGGAATCGAGAGTTGAGGAGGGATTCCCAGAAAGCCGGTATGTTGCTCTGATTAATCCAAGTCACGTCCATCGCTAGCCAAAGCTCCTTCGCCTTATCACAACCAAGAAATAGATGCTCAACGGACTCCACCATCGACTCGCAAAGAGCACAAGAGATATCCTCTGAGCGGAGGATGCGAGCACGTCTATCCCTTGTTCGCAGTCTCCCATGTCTTAAGAGCCACAAGAAAACTTTTATCCGTGCCGAAATCTTGAACTCCCAAATGATCCTACATTCTCTGATCATATTCCTGTGAAGCGAGTTCGTTCTCCCAATCAAAAAATTGTAGATCTTCTTGACAGTGAATTCTCCATCTGACCAAATCCAGTGATCTAGTTGGTCCCTCAATCCCAGCCAGCGTTTCCATCAAATTCATAACATCCTGCCGACGTCGCTCAGAAGAGCTGCTCGTAAAGGTTGGAGTCCACACACATTGGCCCAGGAATCAGCAATGCGGGCATTTTTGTCCTCTACCAAAGTGAATAAGCGAGGGAAGCGGGATGCTAGAGTCCCATCACGCAACCAATCATCTGTCCAGAAGAAGAAGTCGTGACCATCCCCTAAATGCGGCCTGAATAAATGGATAAAGTCGGGCAGAATTACACGAATACCCTTCCACGAAGCCGACTCAAACCGTACGTGATGAAATTCGCCAACAGAGTACGCATTGATCCCATAGATTCTGCGAATGAACCTACTACATATATCCTCTTTTTTGCCCCAAATTCGTGCAGCCCATTTGAACAAAAATGCACGGTTCATCAATTCCAATCTCGGCACACCAAGCCCCCCATCCTCCTTGGGTAAAGTAACCTTCTCCTAATCCACAAGATACATATTGTGGCCATCTGCACCTGACTTTCCCCAGAAAAACCTCCTCATAATCTTCTCCAGACGATTACGGACACATACTGGCAGAAGTCTGGTTGATATATAGAAGATTGGTACCACCGCTAAGTCTACCTTCACCAGAACTAAGCGACCACCGCGAGAAAGCAAAGAGCCCTTCCAACCTGCCAACTTTCTTTCCAGTTTCTCCACAACTAGTAGCCAGTCCGATAGATGCAGACGACCGTGCTCCAATGGTAGCCCGAGGTATCGGATCGTCCCTGGACTACACACCTCCTTATCCGATAGACCAAAGGGGACCATGCATGACTTTTCTCTATTGAGCTTAAGACCAGAGAGCTCGCCAAAGATCTCCACAACTAGCGACATTCCCCTCACCTCAGTTGTCCCGCCCTCGATAAAAAGGATAGTGTCATCTGCATACTAGAGGACTGGAAGTGAGATGTCCCCTGAACAATAGCCCGTTGTGATACGTTGCTCCACCACAAGATTTACCATACAAGGCAAAACATCCACTGCCAACACAAAGAGGAGCGGAGCTAGGGGGCAGCCCTGACGGACCCCACGTTGTGGCTGGAAGAAACCACGCTCAGGACGACCATTCACCAGAACTGAGTAGGATGCAGTGGTCACACACCTCTTCATCCATGATGACATTAATAAGTAGGTATATTATACTCTTCTCCTCAACCACCGGTCTGCGGGATAAGGAAAATCTTACTTATTATAATATTGAGATTAAGAACAACTAACAAACTTCGACACGGCCTAATTATATCTTGCTTTATATATGTGCACAGTCTCTTACAAGAAAACTAGAAATATAGGATCACATTACTCAAAAGGCAGAAGCAGATTGGGAGTTGTAGAATATAGTGAGAAAATCAGCGGATTGGGTTAGATTAAGTTCGTTAACAGATGATAAATTTCGATATTATCCGGATATAAATGTCTTTTTAAACAGAAAAAAAAACCCTAGAATTCCAAGTGAAACTCGTGTTGGACACAGTTACAGTGTTCAAGCCAATGCGTGCAAACAGCAAATGCTCGATACAAAGATAAACAGCTAGAAATCGATCTATAACAGGATTGACGAAAGTTGGGATCCGGCTTAATAGTCGCGTAGTAGAGCAGTATGGGAGCGGATCCTCTGCTGGCCAGCGGGAATCTGCTGTAAGTGGGGAGGGTGTCCGAGCCGCTCGATCGCGATCGAGCGGTTCGCACGGTAAGGGCCCACAAAAACCCTGATTTCGTGCGAATCGCTCGATCTCGATCGAGCGGCTCGACACCCTCCCCACTTACAGCAAATCCCTGCTGGCCAACAGAGGATCCGCTCTAAGAGCCGTATACCTATCACCAAGGAACCAGTGTAGATAAGGGACAAGGAATAAGAAAAAATAAATGAGATTTATCTCTTGCTATTGTTCCGTTGATTTAAAGAATAATAAATAAATAAAAACCGTAGATAACAGTTAATGTGTAAATATTTAATCCGAAGAAAAAAATATCCATCTCAATCAATGGCTCCGAGCTAAAGTTCCAGCTTAAAAAAATAAAAATAGTCCAGATATAAAAGTGTAACCCAATTGTCGACCATTTTCGCAAATTTTCCTTTTTAACTCTCACTTCTCCACCACAACTCAAACCTCCACCTTATATATACCCAACAAACAGCAACCCATCCTCTCCCCCATATACCATCTCCACTCTCCGCTCCCTCCAACCTCCCTCGCTATCCACGACTCTCTCCCCAAAACCGGTACATCTCTTCCGCCTTATCTCTCCCCCAGCGATATCCGCGATCCGCCCCGATATCCCCCACCGGAACGGCCGGCACCTCTCCGGTACACATGGCGGCAGAGTACGAGGTCGCCGAGGTCAGCGATGCGATCGATACCTCGCGCGGGCGACGCCTCGCGGAGCTGGAGGCGGAGAACGCCGCCGACGAGGACGGCGCCGACGGGAGGGGGAGGTTCGTCATCCATCCCGACAATCGGTAAGCTCGCCTCTTCCCTTCTTCGTAGGCGGTTTTTTTTCCCTGTTCTATTTTGGCTCTCCGTGGTCACTGGGGCTGGAGGTGGAGTCGCTTCACCGCGGGCTGATGGTGTAACGGTACTGGACGATCGTGTCGGAATCTGATGTGGTAGTGGTTGCTAACTAATTGCCATCATGGTGGGAGCTCGTGATAGTAATTTAATGATTGGTTGCTTTTTTATATTTGAAGAAGGTAAAAATTCGAAATCTGGGAGAAGTGTTAGAAGGAAATTATTATCAACTACATCTGATTCAATTAAAAACTCGTCTGTTTGACACATTTAATGTGGACAGGAAATGGCCTTATGATTTTTTTTAATCATAAGAAGTTATTTACTATATTTACTCAACAATCATGTGAGAGGATTTCAATATATTTAATATCTTAAGTACAACATTGGATGATAATCGAATCGAATACGTTTGAATTCATCTGGATTCTGATTTAGTTTATTATAAATATCTCGAATGTGAAGTCGAATCAACTTTCAAACGAATTTACTAGATTCAATTCATTTTGGACGTGTTCAGTTGGAGAATAGATCCTGTAATAAGGGGTCAATTCTCCTCCCGACATGGTTCTCAGTGGTACGATTATTCCTCATTATTCCATCTTATTTCACTCTTATTCCTATCTTTATCCCACCTTACTGAAAAAGCGAAGAAGCGAGAGCCGCTAAATAGTGGTCTGACAAATCAGACTCACTGTCGCTAATGCGACTACTCAAGCCTCTTCGTTCTTCAACAATTAACCCACACAATCAATCGAGAAATGAATAGCAAGGATTAAAATTTATTATATCCTACTAAAGATGTACAATGGCAAGCAAGTAGGGGTCGAACTCAGGAAGCAAGGGTGTAGAGCATAGATGAAAATCCAATCCTAGGTCTAATACACAACTTAGCCAATCTAATTTCTTGTTGTGGGTTTTTAATTTTTAATTTTTTTATTTCATTTTTAATTTTTAATTTTGCATTTTGATTTTTAATTTTCTGATTTTTTATAATTTTGTATTTTATTTTTTTTATTTTCTTTTTCAATAATGGAAAATAGAGACAATGTAGTAAAAGAAGTGATAAAATACTTATAAAAGTAAGCGAAAATAGTCAAAAATTCAGAAATAAAATCTTTTTGGTCTTTTTATATTTTTCTACTGCTTTTGTGATTTTTGGGTAATTTTCAGATTGTTTTTCGTATTTTTAAATAATAAGATGAAACAAAACAGTGAATAAAAGGCTGGCTGTGAGCAAAATGAAAATTAAAAATAGCAAGCAGTCACAAAAATTATGCAAACTAATTTTAAAATAAAGACAATAGCAACAGGAAACCACAGAACTTGAGTTTACAAATTTTAGAGTTTTCTACTATTTTCTAGATTTTTTTGAAGTTTTTAAGTGTTTTTGAATTTTTAAGGTTTTTTCTTATGAGATTTTTAGTGAATTTTGAAATTAAAGCAGGTCAAAACACACAATAGAAAATATTTTTGGAATTTTTTAAGACCTTTTAATATTTTTTTGGTATTTTCTAAGCTAGACAGTGCTGAAACAGCATGTTTTTTATTTTTAATAAATATAAAAATACAATAAAATTAAAAACTAAAAATATGGCGTGAAAGTAGAAGCAAACAGGAGCTTAACCCTATTTTTTGAGAATTTTTAGCAATTAAATGAGGCGTGAAATAAATAAGCTAAGCACACAAAAATCCTAAGCCTGGCAAGGGTATAAATGTAATTATAAAAACATCCAGGGGCTCAGATGCAAATTTCACCAAAAAGGCACGCACAGATCACGTGATATGTCATTCACAGGGGCATAATTGTAATTAATGAAAACCGGCTGAGCATACATGCAATTTCTCCAAAAATATATTTAATTAACTACGCACAGGGATGTAATTGCAAATAACTAAAAGTTCCGAGCCGAACATGCAAAATACCCAAAAGTCACAAGCCCCAGTCACGTGAGGTGACGTGGCGTTGACTAAAGTGTAAATAGTGAAACTGTGAGGGCCTGAGTGCAATATTACAAAACTTTTTAAACTACAGACGAAAGATTTTAGACTAAAAAAAGCAAATGCAAAAAGTCGTGGGTAGAAGATGCAAAATACCCCATCGGGCTCGATCGTGCGGCCGATGGTGATTCACTTGGACACGTGGCGAGCATCGAGCGGCTGGTACCCCTTCGTCGTGGACGGCAGAGATTAAATAGTGGACGGTCGATCCAACGGCGGGGAGTCACAGGTGATCGGACGGCTGGCGTCGCGTCTGGAGGAGGCGTCGGATCCAACGGCAGGGAGGGGTTCACGAAGAACTCCTCCCCGGCAAGCTTCGGACGGCGACTGCGGCCGACACACGGCCGCTCCGACCCCCGGATCAAGGGCAAAAGGATCCTGGGATCAACCCGCGTCAGATGATGGCCTCCGGCGAGTCGGAGGCGGCGTGAAGCGGCCGGACGATGAAGGTGACCTGGGCGGAGGAACCTGGAGTCGATGATGGTCGATGGAGCCTTCTCTGGGGCTCGGACCTGCAGGGTTAAGTTCGCAAAAACCAGGCGAGCAAAATGGGGGTTTCGGGTGATCCGATGGGGGTGAAGAGTGGGTCGAGCGATGAGCTCCGGCGGACGGCGGAGAAGGGGGCTCGGTCGGCTCGATCTGAGCGAGATCGAGATGAATGGAGGGTGCTGCGGGATGAAGGAGTGACGGGGGAGATAACGGAGGTGGTCTTGGCGGCAGTAGGAGACTGGAGTGGCCGGAAATGGGAGGCGGAGCTCGGCTCCACCGTGGCTTTGACCGAAGATTCACGGCGACTCACGCGAAGGCGACGAATACTGCTACTAGGCTAAGCTACTCTACGCTAATGCTACAAGAAAACGAAGAGAAAAGAGAAGGAGACTCACCAGAGATGACGGCTGCGAGGAGCGGCGGAGCTCCGGCGAGGGGTTGAATCACTTCGATTCTACACCAATCAGCTCGAACCCCGGGTCGATTCGACTCCTCCTGTCACGAGGAGCACGGAGAGGTAGGGGTTTTCGATTGAAACTGGCGGAAGAAGGATTAGATTCAAATCGAAGTCGGGAGGTTCTTTTTGTAGGGTTGACGAATGGCGTGGAAGACGAGGCTCGAACCGCCTCGATTAGTGGTCTTCAGCCCCAGATTTCACTAGAGCGTGAATCACCATTGATCGAGGAGCAAAAATGCAGAAGACCTTATCATGGATTAGTGCAAGGTCAAGCCTAGGAAATGGCGCGAAGATGGGACAAAACTTCTCTGACAGGCCTGGAGGAGAAGGTCAGACAGTTGACCCAGGTCAACTGTCAGACCAACCTGGTTGGTCCACGTGGACCAACCAAGAAAAAATCCTCAAAGAAATATTTCAAAAATCGAAATAAAATAGTAAATTAATGAATTTCGTTTTGGTTAAAAAAATAAAAATGTTTATTAATTTATGAAGTATCTTATTACGAATTTTAATTATTTTTATGAGGCTTATTTTTACAAGTTCACTTTTTAGCCCTTTATAGGTATAATACCTATGTGTTTTATTCTTTTATTTTTATTTTGTGATTTTAATTTTATTATTTTTATTTCTTATTTTATAAAATTATAAAATACTTTTATATATATAAATATATTTTTATTTTTATTTTTCTGATATGTTTTGTATATTTAATAAAATACAAGTATGTTTTGTATAGGTATATATATAGGTAATGTATCTATGTATTTCATTTTTAAGTATTTTATTTTTATTTTTATTTGGGTTTTTATTCTTATTTTAATGTACATAATTATTATAAGTAATATTTACAATATTATAAAAATATAAAAATAATGAATCAATAATAAATTGAATATTTTAATCAGTACAACGGGGGTCTAAAACTCAACTTTCAAACCGTAGCTCCGCCGAATGCGAAACCACTGCCATTAAATAGCCTATTTTCTTCTATATACAATTAAAGGTGAGTATGCTACATTTGGAGTTTTCATTTCTGAGATACGGGTCTGGAAAGTTGGGTTTCTGGATTTTTATTCAGACCATAACTTTTTATCTGTACATTATTTTTCTGTGAAATCAATTTTGTATTTTTCTTTATTAAATTATCTACAACTTTCATGTACAAAGTTTCTTTATTTGATGTATAAAAAGTGGAACCAAAAATAGGTCCCAAAATGAATAAAGAATGAATTAATAGTTATAGGTATTTGGCCCTTATCTCCCCCTATTTTATTCCTTGTCGACCTATTCATCAAGATGCCTAGGTCTCGGAATTTAGGGTCATAAAATATTTACAATACTTTATTCTTTTTCTTTTCTTTTCTTTATTCTATAATTTTGGCATTAAAAGCCGTATTTTATACAATATTTACACACATATGCATGAATGCTAAAATGCATGAATTAACAATATTTACACGCATTTACTAGGGTTTTTAAGGCCAAAATGATAGAATAAAGATGATGAAACGTAGCTTCATCACTTACCTACCTTTATTTCACCTTATTCTCCTTATTCCTATTCTCCAGTCGAATAAAGAATATATCATTATTCTCCTTATTCTCCATCCTTTCTAGCTTATTCCCGCACCGAACGCACCCTTTGAGTTTTAAAATTCAAATTCGATTCATTTTATTTCGAATTCGAACTGCTAATTGATATTTTAGAAATTATATAAGTGATATTATATGAATAATAATATATAAATATTTTATTATATAATTCTTATTTTGAATTTATCTAAAATAAGTTGAAAAAAACTATAAAATCGAGTAAAATATCAAACTAATACAATACAATTGATAAGAGTACCTGATTTTTCCAATTATTATGTGTCTTTTACAACTAAATATATTTTTTTCTATGATGACGAAATGCATATATACATATGAGTTTTTATTAATTGTGCTCCTCCGAGATATTACAATTTCAGTTATACCCCTCTTTTTTGAGAATATCAGTTGTGCCCCTAACTTATCATTTTTTCATTTGTACCCCTCCGTTACTTTAACCATCTATATGTTGAACTTAACCATAGTTTAATCAAATCATGGAGTAGTTAGAAGGGATATATGTGGAAGAAGAGTCCATATCTCCTCCAACCCATCATCCTCCTCCTTTGATGGGTCATTGAAGAAGCCGTTGTAGACGTCTGCTCTTTGCGGTACCCAAGGCGGCCAACACCGTCACCACGACATCATCCCAAGTATTTGTATGCCATCGCCATTCGCCCACACCACGCACAAGCAGGACGGCGTGCGCGGGTGCACGAAAGACGTCACCGACCGTGAGCTTCCACCTAGAGAGCTCTTCCTTCATCTATGGGAGAGAGCCTCTCGTAGAGCCTTCCTTTCACTCATGTTCCCCTGTTCATGTACTCGTACACAAGTAGAGTCCGAGAGCCCTGCGCGCAGAAGCCGCGGAGCTTCACGAGGTTGGCATGGTAGATCTTGTCGATCACAGTGATTTCCGTGCAAAATTCCTTCTTCCCTTGCAAACCCATGTGGCTAAGCTGCTTCACTGCCACCATGGTTATGTCCACAAGGACTCCTTTTTACACCACGCCGAACCCGCCTGACCCAATTTCATCCTTAAATCCCTCCGTCGCTGCCTCCAGCTCCTCGTACGCGAACCGAGTAGGCAACCCAGGGATCGATATGTTGTCATCGTCTTCAGCCTCCTCATCTCTCGGCCATGATCTCCCATTCCATTCCCGGGCAAAGACAGCAGACTTCTCGAGCCTACCCTGCTTCACTCACTCCCGGCACAACTAGACAAGCAATAGGACGAGGATGAGGAGAAGGGTAGTTAAGGGAGCCATGACCAGGAGCAGAGCAGGGTACTTGGCCGTAGAAGACCCCTGACGATGAGGAGGAGAAGAACCGGCGGCCAGCACCTTAACGTACCCAACCGGTGGACTATACAAACCCATCTGGGCATATACACGTGTATACATTGCTGCTTCCACCATCTGTGCAGAGCCTCGATCCTTTGCTGATGGAGGGGAGCTTGCAGTTCTTTTCCGGTGCAGTAAACTCACCCGTCTTATAGCCCGTGACGACGAATCGGCCATTAGGATCTACCTTGGCGATGTGTAGCTCCTCCTGTGGCAACGGTGCCGAGAGAACATAGCTGTCGTCGCCTCCTCCTTTGAGGACGGGCCCTGTTTTGTTTACCACCAAGTAGGAAGTCAAAGCGTCGGAGTTACGGAACACACGGACGTGGCCGACCATGCTCCAGTACTGCTCCTCCTCTTCCAGTGCAACACAATGTCAGTTCTGGTGAGCGACGTGCTGTAATCCCCCTCGGAGAGGTCGGTGTCCAAGACGGAGCTGGTGAGTTTGGTGCCTGCGAGTAGGCACTGGCCGGAGACGAGGGTGTCGGTGGGGTGGTCGAAGCTCTGCTAGAGGGTGGCGTTGGACGGACTGAGGAGAACGAGGTTGCCGTCGTCGACGGAGGGGGAGTCTAAGGGGGAGGAAGAGGAAGAGTGCGAGTTTCCATGAAATTGATCTTTTCTGATTTTTTTATTTAATTTTCTAGTATATTCCTAAAGTTAACGTCCGTTTACATTGAGAATAGACGGGAACTAACTCGAGAGGAACAAGTGATAGAACGATAAGAAGTTAAGGATACAATTGATATTCCTAAAAAGAGAAGGGCAAAACTGGAATTGTAATATCTCGGAGGGGCTCAACTGATAGAAACCCTACATATAACTATATGATCATATCAAAGAGATAGAATATCGTTGACAAAAAAGCTAAACACATTATAATTACCATTCCATCTTAAAGCAAGACAAGAGCAAACATATATATTGATACAAATTATTATTATTATTATTATTTAAAATAATGAGAAAAATAAAAAATAACATAGAAAGATAAAAATCATCAATAAGAGTGAGGATTTTTAATATCAAAGAACTAAACCATGAAAATAAAATATATGATTTTTTATGTACAAAGGAACAACTTACATTATGGTGAGAAAAACTTGTATAGTATCATGTGATGATAAATGTCGCCTTGACAATGATAATAATCATGGATTACCCTGTAAGGAAAATCAAAACAACAAAAAAAGCAAAGGAGATATATCTAGATAAATTTTGAATCACTACAAATGATAAGGAGAAACTCAAATTAGCAAAACCGTCATTTTCATGTGATAGGAGAAAGGTCACCGTAATTTACCATGGATTTTTAGGATCTTTGGTAGATAATGAAAGGGAGAATGGAAAATGTCATGGAAATAAATGTGTGGATGAAGATTTATAATAACAGTTCTAAACATTCGATCTTTCCTATTAGATTTTATGACTAATATTTTTTACTCTTTTTATATTCAATATTTAGTCTTATATGATTGTACATACATATATATACACAATTTAAATTGGGTGTGGCTTAAAGTGCTTTGTATCTTTTTAATGCCTCAAAATTTCTGAATAGCATGCTAAGATTGATTATTGTACTTATACAAAGTAGTTCATAACTAAGTTACTATCACTAGGCTAAAATAAGAAGTAAAGACAGGAACTTAGATGTTTTCCATAATCAATACATATGAAGAACCCATATCTCTAACTCATAACATATTTTGCAGTCAAATCCCTTGAACTTAATTATAAAAAGGAAAGGAAAGAGATTTGGTCTCATCAGAGCGGCTTACTATTGCATATGCACGTCATGCATTGACAAATGACATCGATGTAGCGTTGGAATATGGAAATCATAGCAGTAAATGTTGCACATGATAAATCATATCAATGAAGCCTAGATATGATTATACGTTTAAAATTAGCTACTTAATCATTGTAGTCACTTGGTTTGAGAGTATCTTTAGTTGCTTGCATGTGTTATGCTTAGTGATATTATGTAAATGCTAAACATTTCAATGTAAACTAAACTTAGTAACTTTTCCAATACATATCCATATATTATTTTCTATGTTTATTTACTTACACATGTCAATCTCTTGATGTAATTATACTATAATTCTTTGCACGGGAATATTCAGAAAATATCATAATCGACATAGAGTGATGTTACATGTATGTATGTAAATATGTATGTATTATATGCATGCATATGTATATACTATGTGTGTGTGTATAAATACATGGATATATATACATATGTGTAAGATATAAGTATCGAATCAAATCGAATTATTATCAAAGGAAATCATGTTAATTCATATTCGATTCATTTGAAAATGGAATGCACACAAGTTAAATTTAAATTTATTTCATTTGATTTCGAATCGTATTTTTTGATTTTTTTTTATCGAACGAATCCTAATCAAATTCGAATAGTTGTGTTAGATACTATTTATAAGATTGTGACTGTGGATGGTCATCGGGGATTTTAATGTCGTTAGATTCGACAGCGAGAAGCGGGGAGGTAGACCTCCGGATGACATGGCTGTGAATGATTTTAATAATTGCATAAACAACGTGGGGCTGGATGATTTGGAGGCAGTTGGGAACCCATGGACCTGGTCAAACTCGTCCATTGGGCAAGGAAGAATAGTGGCGAGGCTTGATCGTGCGCTTGTTAATGATGCTTGGGTTAGCACTCTACCTCTTGTCAAACTCAGATATTCCGTTAACCCGTCATCGGACCACCTTTTGATGACAGTCACTTTTGGGGAATCAGTCCCAATGCGTAAGCCATTCAGATATTTCCAATACTGGGCCGCACGTGATGGTTACATGGATGTTGTTGCTTCCGCATGGGCTGCCACTACACATGGCGACCCGGTCAGCAAATTTCAAGCCAGACTCAAAAACGTCAAATGTGCTCTCAAGAACTGGTCCAGTTCTCATGGGGACGTCCGAAAAGATATGCGTGATTTGAACCGTTTCCTAGCTTTGGTGAATGAGGCACAAGCTGTCGAGCCTCTTGACCCGTATCTTGCCCAACTGCAGAAAAACGCTACTGATTATTTGCTTATCCTTGAGGTTGACGAGGAATCCATGTGGAGACAGAAGAGCAGAATCAACTGGTTGAAACTGGGGGATAGAAACACAAGATTCTTTCATATGGAGACCAGCGTTAGAAGAGCTAAAAACAATATTCCTTTCCTTCTTGATGGAAGTGGCAACATCGTCGATACGCATTCCAACGTGGCGGCTGAGGCAGTGTCCTTCTTCTCCTCCATCCTCGCGAGGCCTGAGTCGGGTCCTACCAGGATCAAAGCACCTGAGCCCCGACTTGTACTTACTCCTGCCTCCAGGCAGTGGCTTTCAAGCCCCTTCTCTGACGACGAAATTGAACGTGCCTTGCGGAGCATTCACTCTTCCAAAGCGCCTGGCCCAGACGGCTTTAATGCGGGGTTTTTTAAACGACATTGGGGTCTTATTAAAGGGGACCTCATCTTGGCGATGAAGCATCTGTGGAATGGTTCTCAACACCCAACGAGCCTCAGCCATACTTTTCTCACACTTGTTCCGAAGGTGTCTACCCCCTCTAACTTGGCGGACTTCAGGCCTATCGCGTGTTGCAATACCCTCTATAAGATCTTCTCTAAGATCCTAGCCTCGCGCCTCGCCACTGTTATTAATGAGTTGGTAGCGTCCAACCAAACGGCATTCATCAAAGGGCGGACGATCGGGGACTGTTTTCGTCTTGCCCAAGAAGTTATCCATGGCTTTGGCAGCAGAGTCAGTGCCCGGAGAGCCTGTGTAAAGGTTGATCTCAGAAAAGCTTTCGACTCCGTGGACCATAACTTTCTCCTTGACAATTTAGTGGTGAGGGGATTTGATGAAAGATGGGTGGCCTGGATCGCGCAGTGCATCTCCTCATCTAAGTTCTCGGTCCTTGTGGACGGCACGCCCCACGGATTCTTCCCATCTTCCAGGGGTCTTCGTCAGGGGGATCCGCTTAGTCCCCTACTCTTTGTTATAGCCATGGATTCCCTATCTACTCTGACTGAGATTGCTATTCAGGAAGGCTCCTTTATTCCTATCCGTATGGGAAGGGCGGTTGTTCCCTCACATCTAATTTATGCGGACGACTTAATTTTCTTCTGTAGGAAATCTAGTGCCGCATTAAACGGGGTTAAGAGCATATTGAATCATTTCGAAAATATGTCGGGCCTCTCTTTGAATGCTAGGAAGAGCAAGCTAATTCTGCCTCTACACTCCGGCACGGACTTCAGATTCTGTCTTGAAATGGGATTGCTTATTCAACCCCTCCCTGCTAAATATCTGGGTATTCCCTTGTCACCTGCTAAAGGTAGGATGGCGGCTTCCCGGGCTCTCACTGATCGTGTTAGGACCTTGCTGTGTGGCTGGAAGGCAAGGTCCTTATCTTTTACCGGCCGTCTCCAACTGCTCGCATCTGTTATTTCTGGTGTCACTCTGTACTGGGCTTCTGGCTTCCTTATTCCATTGAGTCAGGCCAAAAAGGTTGACTCCCTTATGGCTGACTTTCTTTGGGCCTATGGCACTCACCATGTCAAATGGGAGGTTGTTTGCCTCCCTAAGCCGGAGGGGGGCTTGGGACTTCGGTCCCTTTGTGCGGTTCGTGATGCAATGATTGCATTATGGTGTGGAAAAATTATAGCAGAAGATAATTCTATTTGGGCAGACTATATGCGGAAGAGATACATCAGAGGCGGAAGCTTCATGAATTGCAACAAGTCCCAAGGAGACTCTTTGGTATGGAAGCATATTCTGGATACTCGGCATTTGTTGTGCACTGGAGGTACGGGGAGTGCAGTACAGCCTTCGCGGCCTTTAAAGTTTAAAGACGCTTTCGACATGGTTAGGAAGCGTGCCAACTGCGTACCTTGGGCAAACTTACTATGGAACTCGAAAGTGGTATCGAAGCACGCTTTTGTGCTCTACCGTGCCATCTTGGATCGCTTGCCTACACTTGACAAGCTTCATTGGCGTGGTTCCAACGCCAACCTCAATTGCTACCTCTGCCTTAACATGGCTGAAACTGCACATCATATTTTCTTTAATTGCATTTTCTCGGCGGAAGTTTGGGACGGAGCATCCTCTGAGCTTGGCCTCCTCTCGCTGGGGTCGAGATGCCTTGTGGGCATGTTGATTGATGTCTCTAAGATACAGTGTCGTTCCGAGTCATTGAAGACTGCGACTGCACTCGCTGCGTGTGCGTGGGCAATCTGGGAGGAACGCAATTGCAGGTGGTCTGAGGGGCGAACCTCCACCCCCCAGGCACTGATCCGACGGATAACAAGCATGGTCCATGTTATTCTTAACTAGCAGTTTATCATTGCTCTAGAATAAGCTTTTCGAAGTTTTTCTTTGTTTTGATCATTTCTCTGGCCTTGAGGCCCAAACGGAGGTGTTATAACCTTCTTGTATCAACAATTTTTTGAAAGTTTTATACAATACATACTTAGCAAAAAAAGATTGTGACTGTGATGCCTAGTTGTCATCTAGTTGTTCGATTTATGCATCAATGATTATACCCAATTATGGCTGTGATGCCTAGTTGCCATCTAGTTGTTCGACTTGTGCATCAATACCCAATCTTATCTCTCCGCACGAATAGCATTCAACGGACGAGTTTTGTCCAACGATGATAATGTTAATAGGCATTTGGTGGTCTCGAAACGGCCGCTTTATGAATTTTCTAAATTTATTTTTGGTGCAACCAGTTTATGTGATGTTGGAATCTATGTGTGGACGTATTGCAAAGCTATTTTAGTCGTTTACCATAACTAATCGAAAAATCAATATTACTATATTTTTTATTAATTTTTAAATGTATATGCATGTAGTGGAATATATGATTAACTATACATACGAATGTTAGTAGTAGTGTTGTTATATGTATAAGTTACATCTATTGAGTGGAGAACGTGATATAGATAATATTCGATTCGGATTTCATGTTAAGAATTATGCGTTACATAACACGCAGGATACTGGTAATATATGTCTGTATTTTTGCATTTTTTGCCCACGTACAATGGATTGTGTTGGATTTGTTAAATATCTAAATATATTGTAAATCGACGTATAACATTCATTTGCATCTCTAAGCTATGTTAGATAACCTACTTTCTAGATCTATGAAATCATATACGTGCACTCTTGTTTTTAGACTAATAAACACTATAATAAAATAAGTTTATAACGACACCTTTTTTGGATTATGCCATTGTATCTTCCATTATTCAATATATAACAATGAATCGACACTGCATGATGAAATTTTATATTTGAAAATAGCAGCTAGTGGCAATCATTGTTGTATCAATAGAGATTTTCATATAGCAAAAATTATTGGTTTCTCTTTATCATCAAATTTGCAGTGATCATTTAACAATGTTGGTGCATTTTTTTAATAACAAAGACATAATTGATGTTATATAAATTGACGCTAGTGAAATGACAAAAGATATTTCATCCATCACTAATTTTAAGTATGTAATATAAGTATGTGAAATGACAATAGATATTTAATAACTGATGTTATGGAATATATGTCTTTATATCTTTTATTCCTATCTTAAATGGATCATTGTCAAGCTATTATCTATCTACATTTAATGAATATGTTTTGATTTATTGTAGAATATACAATCCGTTGAATATTATCCTTATTATATATTGTATTATTCTTTGTAAAGTTCAACATATTTTGGTATACTACTACTATTTTGTATTTGATTGGTTATATAGCTAGCGGTGTCTCTAGAACATCTATTCTATGGAAGTTGGAACAATATCTTGTTTAGGTCAAAATTCAATAAATTATGTGATTAGGGCAAGAGACTTACAGTAAAAGTCAACTGCTGTTCTACTATTTCAGCAGATTAAAAATGTACTTGTCCTTGTAAACATGCAGAAATCAGTTTTCTATAGGGCAAATTATTATATATAATATTATATATAATTATATAACAGAGACGTCATCGAGCTACCTTTTTCACATAGTAGAAACATATTGCACCACGGATGGATCCGCCGTGCTCTACCGAGAATCTATCGACCTATTATTTCTTTCTCATATAATCGTTATATTTATTATATAAAAGTTGCTCAACATGCATATACTCGTGATTTCTTTCCCATGATTAACACGATTTGGTGAAATTTAACCTACCATACTGATTAGAAACTAGTCTCTTTTTTAATATTCAAAGATCTGAAGAAACGTCATCTAGTGATTACTATATTAACAGTTGCAATAGATATAAGCATAGACCCCATACCTATGGCTGGACAACCCATTATCTTATAGTTCTTAAAAAAGGAGAGTCATTATCTTGGAGCATCAGCTGACGTATATATGAAGACCATGTGAGGAGAGGAGAGGGCCACACACATGCATATCTATCAAAAACCAAGGTGCATGGCATCGAGGAAGAAGAGGAACCTTAAACCATTAAGATAAGATAGCAAATGAGTTGGGACGTAGGATGGCCATTTATTTATATTGTGTTTTGAAATATCGGGATTAGTTTTAACACATATCCTCTACATTAGACACCAACAATTTCACGTGTTCCTTTGATTTTATTTTAATATCATTTCGGAACACCAATCGGTGCTACTGACAGCAACTCTCACTTAGGGTATGTTTGGTTGCTGGGTTGAAATGGGTTGGGGTAATCTGATTTGAATAATAGTTGTTTGGGATGATTATGAGAGTTGGAATAAAGAATGTGATGTGATGTCACTATGATTTGTGATGGATTTCCAACTCAAGAAAAGAGAAGGGTAAATCGGGTTACCCCGAGGTAACCCGGTTACCAAACGAGTCCTTAGTCTATCTCGCTCGTCCTTTTATTATTATTGTTCCCTTTTAGATTGGATCTTGTGATTCCTGTGTATGTTGCACCCAATCAGCTATCCTCCTCGCCTTCTCTGAGAACTGAGAACCATGTATGGTGTAAAATTGCAGGGTTTTCGTGTAATCATGAACACACTCCTTGGATATTTAATAAGTTCTATTGTTGTTTCCAATGGTTATTGGTAAGATTGTCTAAACCCTGATGTGAACTCTAACCATCTGAGTAGGTAAAAGTTTCATTAGATTTGTAAATAATAAAATGGCATAATTATAACTGGCTACTCTATCTCAATTTTCTTGGGTATTTGTCTGCAGGTGGTATCAGTTGTGGACTCACGTAATACTGATCTGGGCAGTGTATTCGTCCTTCTTCACACCAATGGAGTTCGGCTTCTTCAGGGGCCTCCCCAGGAACGGGAACCTCCACTTGCTCGATATTGCCGGACAGATTGCGTTCTTCATCGACATCTTCGTGCAGTTCCACCTGTCCTACAGGGACCCTCAGACCTATCGCATCATTACCAGCCCCTCCCGCATTGCCCTCCGGTGCACCCCACATCTCTGCATGCATTCATATATGCTCGCTATATATTAATGCAATATCGCTGCTACCTTGGTTATACGAGCTGATTTGTCGGTGTTGCAATTGACCCAGTTTTAACGTTGATGTGTATTATCTTCTCAGGTACTTGAAAGGCAATTTCGTGATCGACCTCCTCGGTTGCATGCCTTGGGATGTCATCTACGTGGTATGAACTCGTATGTATGTTGTTGTGTATATATATTTATATATGCATGTTTATTTGTTTTTTTAAGTAATTTCGGATCATCTAGTCATCCTTATCTGGAAAAATATATATGAATATGATATTTTATCGGATATGTAGCATGTAAATTAAGTAAATAGAATGAACGCAGGGTATAATAATAGGTGGGAAAATGTTGGAGTGAATCGAAATCTCTTCAAATGATCTATCACCAATTCTAACTGCTTTGTTCATAATTGATGTTCACTACAAAAAATTTGAGCTATAATGACGAATTTTGAAAAAAAAACGTCACTATAGCTCAATTTTATTGTAGTGATTGGACACCTTTGTAAAGCAAACATGGTGACTGTGTGAATTCACTGGCTTGTCTTTGGGCTGTAATGTTAGTGTTGTTTGGATTTCCGAGGCTTAAGCAGTTGCATTCACTTTCGATTTGTAAAGATGGTCCTATGTTGTAAAGAGAATTACAGCAGAGGTGATGTAATCTTCTCTAGGTTTTTTTTATGATTTTGATTCCAAGATCCAACCTTATAAATTAAATCTCAGATTAATTCTCTACATATCCTCCAATCTTCGTTCAAATCCGAACTTATTTGCTATTTTATCTTAATGATTTAAGATTCGGATTTTTTTAAATGGAATTTAAGTTGCTTAGACCTTGATCGAATGTTTGATCATTAAGATAAAATGGCAAGTAAGCTTGGATTTGAACGAAATTTGAAGGATATGTAGAGTATTAGTGTAAGATTCAATCTATAAGGTTGGATCTTGGAATCAAAATTGCAAAAAAAACTAAAGAGGATCACAACACCTCTGTTGTAATCCTCTTTACAGTAGAAGATCCTCTTCCTTTGATTTGCTCTATACTGAAGAATTCTAGATGACACGTGGTTTCCCAGGCTAGTGGGAGGAAAGAGGAAGTGAGATACCTTCTTTGGATTCGATTAAGCAGAGCACAGAAGGTCACAAGCTTCTTTGAGAAGCTGGAGAAGGACATTCGCGTGAACTACTTGTTTACGAGGATTGTAAAGCTCATAGTTGTGGAGCTTTATTGTACACATACAGCTGCGTGCATTTTCTATTACTTAGCAACTACACTTCCACCATCCATGGAGCGCTATACTTGGATAGGAAGTCTACAACTGGGGGATTATCATTACGAGAACTTCAGAGAAATCGATCTATGGAAGCGTTATGTGACATCAATGTATTTTGCTGTGATCACAATGGCAACTGTTGGTATGTTCTTTTCTATTATGATTCTTAGTATCTGTTCATTTCAAAGCATTATGCTACCTTTTCTGGAGAATTATTGAAAAATTTCCTATAAGATCGTAACGTGCGATCATGTTGGCACTTGTTTATTGGCACCATTGGAAGAAGGATAAGCGTGCCTTCGGATACTCGAAACCCAAATCACTCGAAAAATTCGTCAATTAAGTTCATAAGTTTGAGCACAATGGGTGAAAACCAGCTAACTCAAAGTGCTTGACAAATAGTTGCCATTTTTCTCTTCAAAACTTCTATGGTTAATAAAATGTGCGGAACAAGGTAGTATGGAAATGCTGTATAAGTTATACTAAGAGAACAGCAGAACCATTTTACATAATAAAGGAAAGTCTATTTAAAAGCTGCCTTACTATTAATAACTTACACCTTATTATATATTGTTGCAAATCCCAATGAAATCATTAGTGTTCTGTTTAGCAAGCCCTGTTATGTTTGAGATTGACTTGTAATGCCAAGCGCAGATTCATTTCCCAAGCTCTTTTTTGTTCAAGTTCAAGGGATCCATTTTCTATATATAAATATGTGGTTGCTCCTTTTTCTCAATGTCCCCAGGTTATGGAGATATACATGCAGTTAATGTTAGAGAAATGGTGTTCATCATGATATTTGTCTCTTTAGACATGATTCTTGGAGCCTACCTTATTGGCAATATGACTGCATTGACAGTGAAAGGATCAAAGACAGAAAGATTCAGGGACAAGATGGCCGACCTTATAAGATACATGAACAGGAACAGACTTGGGAAGGATATCCGCGCCCAAATCAAAGGGCATGTACGTCTGCAATATGAGAGCGGTTACACCGATTCTGCGGTCCTTCAAGATATCCCTGTAGCCATCCGCGCAAAGGTGAAACCCTGAAGCCAATTATCTACTTCTAGTTGATATATTACTAGATGAATTCAGGATACTTCATCAGATGTGTTCATCTTGAATATGAGTAGCAGATGCCTTTTCTCTGACGTGAAATATAATGAACTGGTGTCGCCGCTGATGGTCTGCTGTTTTCCGCAGATATCTGAGACGCTTTACAAACCTTGTATTGAACGGACTCCTCTTTTCACTGGATGCTCACCCGAATTCATTTATCAAATAGTAAGTGTATGACATAGAAAATAATTTTCCTTGAGCAATCAATTCATTTTTGTTATCTAGCTAGAGGCTCTTCATTGGTTTTCTATACTTTCTAGAGATTACATTTGAAACCAAATGGATTTTGTTCATGAATACATTATGTCTGCAACTTGTTCTGTCTTTGGGATCACTTACTACTAAGTGGTTCTCACCTTTCCAGCCATGCACCCATTATATGATAACTATATGCTACTTAAACCCCATGAGAATAGTTTGGCCAAATGATCTGGAATGAGAAACCTTCTCCGTTTTATGTATATAACTCTATTATCTTAGCTTCATTTTTCGCTCAATTCATTAAGAGGACAACATCTTGCCCAAGAAAGGAGTGGAATTTAGTTATGGCTTGTTAATGAACTTAAATGCCTTGATCATTTGGCAGGCTATCAGACTCCATGAGGAGTTCTATCTTCCGGGCGAGGTGATTATGGAACAGGGCAGTGCGGTTGACCAGCTATATTTCGTATGCCATGGTGCACTGATAACACTCATGCAAATTGCTCTTACAATTCTACAGTACTTAGTCAGTGTTGTGAAAATTCTGTCTGGTTTGATTCAATTTAATAATAGATAATTTAGGTGCAAATAAGCAATAATTATTATTTCAATAATTGTTATTTCATGCATGCCACGCACATGGCGAAAACATAGGCTTGCCATATTGCCTTCTACAAATTGCTAAAGATGGAAAGAATCCACATTAATACTTGATTTTGAATGTTTATTTTGCGCGTTTAAACACTGGAGTATTCTGGTTTTTTCTGAATATCAAGTGGTGATGTCCTAATATTTGACAATGTTAAGCATTGGTTAATATTTCTTGTAGGAAGGGGTTGGAATATCGGATGATGAATCTGAAGAGACGATCCTAAACTTGAAATCTGATAGTTCATTCGGTGAACTGGCTATTGTTTGCAACATTCCACAACCCTATACCATCCGTGTTACGCAATTATGTAGGCTCCTGCGAATTGACAAGCAGTCCTTTTCAAATATCTTACAAATATACTCTTCCGATTGGAGGATCATCTTGACAAACATCACGGAGGTAAAGTTAGACTAGATCTGTAATTAAATTTCCTGATTGTGTACTTTTCCTGTGAGTGACAACACTGGCGACTGACTTTATATGATGATTTTCTCACTTTATCTGCATATTGTCTCGTTTTTTAATACAGGCAAACAAATTAAATGTTGGAAAAAAAGAACTCGAACTGGATATTATGTTTCATATTCGAAAACAAGAAGCCGAGTTGGCTCTGAAGGTGAACAGTTCTGCTTATCATGGGGATTTGCGTCATTTAAAGGGCTTAATTCATGGTGGAGCAGATCCTAACATGACAGATTACAACGGGCGTTCTCCTTTGGTACGTGACTGATGGATTTCTGGATTTTCTTATAATAACAAATAGGGATATTTACCCAGCAGAACCTGAAATCTTTCTAAATTACCTCTACGACCTTTGAAACATCGATATTCCTCCCTCGACCCCGTAATCTTGCTAACCTTTATCCCACAGACCCTGTGGTTAACTCCCATCCATTTACACCGTTAAAAGTGACCAGATTGGTTATCTTCTTTACATGACCGTTATCCCACAGACTGACTTCTCCCAAAGGTGTCGGCCACAGGGTTGACCCCGAGCATCCATAGCACCTGAGCCAAGGACTCCCCATAGGTCTTAATGTTGTCCGTGCCCCACAGCACCAGCGCAATTGTCTCCGGGTACTTCCCACCGTTGTCGGTCTTCTGCCTCTCCAGCAGCCTGTCCACCACCACCTTGGCACTCTGCATCGCCGCCGCTGTCGGTATCGCCTGAGGGTCGAGGGCATGGATGTTCTTTCCCGTCGGCAGCACCTTCGGGTTCCTTATGGGGTCCCCGCCGGGCCCTGGCTCCACGTACTTGCCCTCTAAAGCCTGCTTCAAGCTGCCCAGCTCGTTGTCCTCCACCACCAATTTCAGGCACTCGACCAGGAACTCGAATAGAGTCCTAAGCTTTTCCCGATCAGCTCTCAGGAACTTGGTCTTGGACAGGTACTGCACCCACGGTTCCACAAGCCCGAATCCAAGGATTGAGCTCAGCTTGTTGTCCACATCCACGACCTGTCCCTTCTGGTTCGTCGTCTTCTCCACGAACGCCGTGATGGCGCCGCGGGATGCCTCCGTGATCAGCCGGAGGAGCTCGACGTCCGCGAGGACGCCCTTGTCGCTGCTCCTGTAGACGTCCTCGATGCTCCTCCCGACGGTCTCGGCGAGTATGGACGGGAGGGAGAAGATGCCGTCTTCGGGGCGGTCGAGGGCCGCGATGTTGACGAGGGTAGCGACGGCCTCCAAGGCGGAGGGCGGCTCGCCGATGACATGGAGGCCGCAGGGAAGGAGGCGGAACTCGATCTCCATGATCTTGGAGTAGACCTTGCCGACGACGAGGTCGCGTTGTGCGACGGTGAGCTCCGCGCCTTCCTCCGGGAGGTCGACGTCCTTGTCGAGGTTGCACTGCCTGGCGGTGCTTATGATGGAGTTGACGATCTGCGGGCCACGACCGGTGTCCTTGAGGGACTGGTAGGAGGAGATGAGCTCGGAAAGCTGCTTGAGGCCTTTGTAGAGGCCAGCATTCTCTGCGGGAGGGGTGAGGTAGCTGATGGTGTTGGCGTAGCTCCGGCGCTTGGCGATGGTGGCCTCGGATGGATTGTTAGCGGCGCAGTAGTAGACGTTGGGGGTGTTGCCGATGAGGCTGTCCGGGTAGCAGACGTCGCTCATGCCGACCTGCTTCCCGGGCATGAACTCGAGGGAGCCGTGGGTGCCGAAGTGGAGGACGGCGTCGGCCTGGAAGATCTTCTCGACGTAGGAGTAGTAGGCGGCGAAGCCGTGGTGGGGGCTGGCGGACTTGGAGAAGAGCAGGCGCATGGGGTCGCCCTCGTAACCGAAGGTGGGCTGCACGCCGATGAAGACGTTGCCGTAGCGCTTGCCATAGACGAGTAGGTTCTCGCCGTCGGAGTTGAGGTTGCCGGGGGCCTTGCCCCAGCTCTCCTCGAGGAGGGAGGCGTAGGGGGTGAGGGAGTGGTACTCGTGCACGCCCATGCGGTAGGCAACGTTGAGGTTGGGGCTGCTGAACTTGGCCTCCTTGTCGTGTATGACGTCCTCGATGAGGGCCTAGGCGGAGTCCGGGAGGCCCTCCACGTCATAGCTGCCGTCGCGGAGACCTCTGAGGACGGAGTAGATGGAGGAGAAGACGTTGATGTACGCCGCCGTGCCGACGTTGCCCTTGTCCGGCGGGAAGCTGAACACTGTGATGGCCAGCTTCTTCTCCGCCTGTCATTTTTCCAGTTTATCAACACTCAGAAGTCGGTCTGTGGGATAAGACCCTCAAATTTCAACCGTTAGATTTTGTATGGTTCGATTAACTCGGTTTTAACTCACTCAAGTTAGTTCAAGATGTCTCAATTTAACGGTAGGGTTCATGAGGTAAAACGGAACAAGATTACGGGGTCGATGGAGGAATATCGATGTTTCAAAGGTCGTAGAGGTAATTTAGAAAGATTTCAGGGTGTGCTGGGTAAATATCCCTAACAAATAATATATCCTTACTGCATAATCGATAAAAGAAAAGAGTGTAACCTTGGAAAAACCACTGGGGGTGTGATATATTTTGAATAGCACAGGCCTCTTGATCATGCATATTAGCAATGCATTCCTGATCAATAACAGATGATGAGATTCCTTGAATTTGTTATGCATTGATTTCATCTTGCCTGATTGATCTACATTTTGTTACCAGCACCTCGCTGCGTCTAGGGGCTATGAAGATATTGTACTTTACCTTATACACAAAGGAGCAGACATCAACAAAGCTGGTGAGCTAAGGTCTGTTTCATATATGTTTTTCACTTTTTTGGCTTCCAATTCATAATGGGTTCTTCTTCTTTCAGATAAATTTGGAAACACACCTCTGCTTGAAGCCATTAAAAACGGTCACGAACATGTGGCATCATTGTTTATAAGAGAAGGGGCATTGGTAAGCATTGACGATGCTGGTTGCCATCTTTGCATGGCTGTTGCACGAGGAGATGTCGATTATGTGAAAAGGGTGTTGTCCTATGGCATCGACCCAGATGTGAGAGATTATGATCACAAGACCCCATTGCACATTGCTGCTTCAGAAGGGATGTTTATGATGGCAAAGATACTTTTGGAATCTGGCGCAGATGTTTCATCTAAGGACAGGTATATCAGTTTATGTTTATTTATTTCAAGAATGTATTATGTAACACGAAATTCTTACTGGCATATTCACTTATTCAGTACATATATCCATCATTATTCAAAATATTCCTAGTCTCCATAGCATCATACCCCAAATAATGATAATAAATGCAGCAAAAACTACAAATAAAAACAGTATGGCATTGAAGATAAAATTAATCTGCCTTAAAAGTAACCTCGCCATTTTTCATCCTTCTACCTATCTGCATCATCAGCATGTATTAAACAACTTGAGCACATTTTACCTGCGTCATTTGATGACTTTTCTGCTCTTGTGCCCATGATTTTCAGATGGGGTCGCACTCCACTGGATGAAGCACGCAAGATCGGAAGCGATCCCCTGATTAAGTTGTTGGAAGCAGCAAAGCCATCGGGATCATCTACCCTGAAAAAAATGCAAGGTATTTTCGCGTTTTATTTTTGTGTACATAGTGTCTGATACGTGCAAGAGGCAGTGGCTGAATCGATGATGTCGAGAGGAGTCATTAAGAATATGCATTGTATGGAAGCATAAATATTAGCTGTGAGCATGTGTTCACCTTTTCATGCATGTTATCAGAAACAGAAGACGGACAGCGTAGAAAGTGCACAGTGTTCGCTTTTCATCCATGGGATCCAGAAGATAAAAGAAGTGAAGGAGTTGTGCTGTGGGTGCCTCCAACCATAGAGGAGCTCATCAGGCTCTCAGAGCAGCACTTGCAGTTGCAGTGCTCGCCTTCACGCATATTATCAGAAGATGGAGGGAGGATTCTCGACACATACTTGATTTCTGATGGGCAAAAGTTGTATTTGGCCTCCTAAAAATTCCAAGGCCATTCGACGACAAGGGTAAATCCCGACATTGAAGTTTCTGATTCTTTGTAAAATCGATTTTTGAGCATGAGGATACATGAATTCCTCTCCTGTAAATTGTATAACAATATGCTCCTGCAATTTCTAAAAACCGGTGTAAAGCCTATTTGTGAGGGATATATCTCCCATTATCCACACTTTCTAGTAAAAGGTCCTATTTGGGCATCCGGTGTAAAGCCTATATAAATTTTACTGGGATGTTGAACATGTAGCATTCGTTTGCAGATGCTAAAGGATATCCAAAACTACTCAGTTGCTAAAGGATATCCAAAAACGACCATCTTTAATTATGCGAGTAGAACAATCTCTAGACAATTACGGCAACACAAGGTCCGCCTCCTGCTGTAACGACCTGGGCTTACGTCCCCGGTCCGTTATCGAGGAAAACTGACCATGACAACTTGTTGGGTTCGGACCCAATTGGATCCGTTGACAACCGCCCAAAATGCTTAAACCCAAGTTATCAAGTAGTAGTCCCCGCCACTTATAAACCACACCCACACTTCGTGAGTTTTAGGTATGGCACTATGTTTGGGGTTGGGGTGTTACACCTGCAGTCCTGGGAAGTAACTTAATCTAGTGTCGCTCTTATCTAAGATATTAAACATGTAGAATGATGAAACATACCCCATACATATCTGATGCCAGACAATGGATCTGTATTCCTTTAATTTATATAAAGAAAATGTTCATATATCCCTAGCAGAGCAGCTCAAGTTTCCACCTATGCAAATTAACTGAAGAAACGATGAATTTCCATATGAAATGGATGAAATGATCTAGAGGATTGCAAGAAGACATTCGTCATATCTATTTCCAAATATCACAACAAACATCAAATCCAGATTTCACTACACATCTTCACAACAAAAGCTAAGAAAGAATCATTTATCTGCATCTCTAAAGTGATGGTGAGAAGATGAAATTTTGTTTATATGTTCATGTGTCTCCCGTCGTCGGAATCCACTGGGACAATGGGAGGTTCCCCTGGCAGTGACTCCTCCAGATGGAGCAGAGCGTAGTCACTAACCATTCCGGTGCGCTCTTGATTGATGCTTTCTCTCTTCTCTTCCTCCGCCTTATCAACCTTCTCCTTAGTCATCGTGCTCACATCACCCGCAGCTTTTGCCACCATGCTGAATGCATTGGAGAACCAGGAAACACCTGATGATACATAAGGGTTGCTCATCAAGGCCGTCGATGCCAGACTCACCTTCTGCTCGGCAGCGGCAATTGCAGATTTGGTCATCTCTGACACTTGAAAGCGGTCATCCACCTCTTTCACTTTTTCATTTACCACCGCAGTACCGATGCTGATTTTCTCAGTTAATCCAATCTTCTGGTTGATTGATGCCATCGTGGTTGAAGCATTGGTGGTTAATTGGTGTCGCTCATCAAAAGCTTTTGCCTTGTTGAGAGCATCTATGCCAAGGACAAAACCCTTGGCTAGCATAGTGCTCATCACTTCCTCTGCTTTCCTCACAGCAGAATCTGGTGAGGGCCTCTGCGCAGCCTGCAGGAAACCTAGGGGGTTAATCAACAGGTTAACAGCCTCGTGCTAAACAAACATCGCATGACAACATCAAAAACCATGATATATTAATACGACAAGGGTCGATTCTGCTTTAAATGTGTCGCAACTACAAGCATGCATAGATTTTAGGTTCTTTAAGAGAGTTTCTCCTTTACAGTTTTCTGGCATTTCCACTCCTGTGAAAAAATCTCGAAGAAGATAACAAAAGGACCATTTTTTATCAACTACGTCAACTTCCATTGATCGAACTATATTGCCAATAAAAATAACAACAGAGTTAGTAAAATGCTAATTACCCATTTGTCTCAAAGCAAAGGATTGCATCCACAAAAACATGAAACCTATTTTATGTACTATAACCTCTGGTAATTAATCTGGTGAAGGCTTTACCATAGAAGTTGTGACAGCTCCAGGAGGCAGCTGATAATTTTCCACAGGTGACACTGACACAGTCATGTGAACAATTGTCGCCCCCTGCATTACAATTTACAATAGAAGTTAGGGATGACAAGGAGACAGACCACACATGTTCTCTGACTTGGTATTAGAAAAAAGAGAATTTTCTTAACCAATAACAGACTCACTGAAAGAAGAATTGCAGTTTCAGCTCCTTGTGACTCCTTGAAAGTAACATAAGCAACTTGAGATCTTTCGGATTCACTGCAGGGTACGAAGTCAAGTTTCATGATACCTTCTGATGGATTGTGTGCAAAGAAAATATAGATAAGGAATAAACTAACCTGCGCATTTCAACATATTCGATATCCCCAGAAAAAGAAAAAAACTCTTTGATATCCTGTTGAGATGCATTCAAAGAAATATTGCTGACCTTCACAGTCGTGATCTGTAGATTCAAAAAAAAAAAAAGACCAAGACAAGAGCATCTTAGAAAAGGAGAATATCGAATATGATAATTGCAATTCTATAATACACATCAGTTCTATAAATCCGGCATTAAAACCATGAGGAGGGAAGTTTCTTCATTAGCTCCAACTACCATCAAATCAAACTAAACCACTTAAAAATAAGTTCTAAAATAAGTAAGTGTACCCTGATCTATACATTAAAAAAAGGCAAAGTCTTCTCCTGAGTAGGGTCGGCTACATTGATTCTTGCTCAAATCCATGTTGAAAGATTCGACTATATTTTACACTAGTTGTCGACTACCTAACGCAACCTCCACACGGGAGGATTTGAACCCTCCTCATTTTCCCCACTCCCAGTCATTTCAACATCATCCCAAGAGGGAACGAAACCTAATCTCACCAAAAGACCTTTCAGATCTACCAAATTCAATGTCATCTGAGTCTAGGCACACTGCACTACCACCGGACCATTTAAGTGGGTACACCCTAATCTATACATAATACTCTCAAATTTCTAAGGCTTAGGTAAAAGGAAAAGTGATTTTTGATTATTAGGCTGATTGAAGCCCTAAAAAATGAACCGAAATTCTTAATCTTTCATGAGAGTTCTCTACATGATGATAACAGATGTCAAATTCTTTTATACAAAGTTACACTCTAAATGAAGAGACTAATTTAGCAAGATTCTAAAACCGACTTTGAGCACCATAAACAACCATAAAGATATCAGAAACATTAGAATAGCATCACCGAGTAGAAAATATCATGATATATAGAACGGTGATATTTAACACAGGCATACTGCACAATTACGCATAGAATCGAAAGTAAAAGATACACATATCTTTCCACATTGCAATGTGAGCACAGGAATCAGACAAGTTTAGTCACCAGAATGGCTCAAATGAGATAAGCAATAATATGTATTGGAAATTTGACTTCAACCACCAGAACATTTCATAATGTATGTCGGAACGAATTTTGTTAGTTGATCTAATCTAAGTCAGAAAAGCTAAACATTGACCACTAAAAACCAGCAACAAAGTGCAACAACAATGCCTGTTAGAAAAACCAATTAAACCATACAACTCTCACATCTGAGACATCAATTGTCCAATTTGGAGTAATAGGCAACTCAGGTTCCATTTCCATCCTCACATAGCTTTGGTCCATAGGGACCTGCAAATGGCATGTTAGATTATGTATCTCCCACAGAAAAAATGGTAGGGACTACCAATAAGTCAGTAGGATGCATAAGATGAACTAGATCATGCATCCATTGGCAACATGGATGATCTGGACGATCTGTTCATATATGTCAAAAGAAGTAAAGGAATTCAGAAGAAATGGTGGTGATGGGATATTTGAATATAGTGAAACAAGAATTAAATACGAAATGTCAATCTATGTCGATTCAAATTAGAAAATAAGCTCCTTCACTAGATGAAATGTACAAACCAATAAATTGGTTGTGAAGTTGAGTTAGAATTAAAGAAAAAGGTTGAGACATCCATCCAGATCACAAACATAGGTATATCCCTTGTTGAGAAATCAACACACAACTCTCAGTTTCCATATTTCTATATCGAACAGAACCTCCATGCCTTTTCCTATAAGCCAACTAATACCCTATGGTTGCAGTCCTTTGGCCAAAATCCGAAACCCGTCAGTAAGTCAAGTACTCATAATTTGCTAACAACAGGATGAAAATTCATGTAAAAGAAACCATGATCATTACAAAGCTAAACCTAAATGCCACCGTTCCATATATGTATGAGAACTGTGCAACCATATGTTTGCTTAGCTACCACTCACAGCAAAATCGCAAATTACCGGCGCATTCTACTTCAGCATCATCATACGGGTCTACAAGGAAAACCGTGAAACATATTCACAAGGCGGATACTTCTGACTGTTGAAAAAAAACATCCTTATGGTTATAACACAGCCATTCTTCTCTTAATGAAAAACACACAAAAGATAGAATAATGAACCAATCTAAGTAGCAACGACTTTGTATTTCCGATGGGAACTACAATTTTCTGATTCAGCCAAATCACCGTAAACCGAATCAGATCCATCAGCATTGTAAACGGATCGGCAATCCCCAACATCCACTGCCAAATCCATCGGATTTAGAAAAAACGTACAGCTCATCGGAACCTAATTTTCCCCACTCCCAATCATTTCAACATCGTCCCAAGAGGGAACGAAACCTAATCTCACCTAAGACCTTTCAGATCTACCAATAAAAAAATCGAAAATTTCAGCTCATATCCACCGAACAGCACACGGACCAGAGCGAGAAACAACGAAAAAGGTACAGATCTGCGGCTGACCTCGGGGGCACTTACCGACATTGCGAGAAGGATTCCTCTCCTCTCTGCAGCTCGAGGAGTAGCAGATGGCCTTCGAGGCGAATCTAGGGTTAGGGTTTCGAGGTGGAAATGGGCAATTCGGAGGAACCAACGGAGGGGGGAAGGAAGTGGGAGTTCGATTTAGAGAGACGGAGAGATGTGTTAACCGCACGTCTCCTCGCCGGGATCAAAGTCTTGCACTTCCAGTTGGGAGGTGTCGGGATAATAATTGGCAAAATATGGGTACCTATCAGAAATCCCCTTCGAAATTTCTCAATATGTCATGTGGTATATTATAGGGGTGCAAAAACAATTTCGCCGCTTCTCTGGCCCGGCCGGCCCTCCTCCCACATAAGATTATTTTTTAAAAAAAAGTTGAATATCTAAGCAAGGGGGGTTTACTTAAATGGGGACAGAGAAAAAAAATTTACCCAAAATGGGTACGGCTTGAAAATATTTCCCAGATTAGGCATATATCGGCAAACTGTTTGCCACTTCGTGTTCCGCACGCGGCAAACAGTTAGCCGCGTCACATGGGCGGACGGGAGGGGGCAGGGATTTCAAATTTTGTCGTCCACGTGGAGCGGCAAACCGTTTGTCGTGCGCGGAATACGAAGCGGCAAACAGTTTGCCCATATATGCCTATTGCGGGAATAATTTTCAAGTCGTCCCCATTTTGGGAAATATTTTGCAAACTTAATACCCCAATGGGGATTAACTCAAGCAAGGGAGGTCTTGTTGGTTTTTGAATTATTTTTTAAGCATATTAGCAAAAGGTACGTAGTACTTCAAGAGTTCTGCTACTATAGTATTTTTATCAAAATATCATATCTTTCATCAAAATTATAAAATTAAAAGCTTATTGTTCTCGAACTTCGAGTGTATTTTATATCTAATAATAATATAGTTAGAGGTGATATTCTTTGTGATGTTAATTTTATCATATTAATTTAATAAAGTCATGTGATTTTGAAATCCATGTCCTAAAATGTTTATTTTTTTACCATTATCTCAAATTATTTTTGTAAGATCTTTACGTGGTGTTATTTGTAGTTAGGTCCCCAAATAATATAGTGATCTTGAAATTATTACTTCATTAAACGTTCTCAAAAAATAAATCATGCGGTAAATACATACTTGTTCATGTGTAAATACATACTTGTGCAATTTATTTGTTCATTTTTGGAGTTATGAATATGCCTCACAATCCTGATTTAGAATTAGCTGTTTGGGATACATAATCGGCTTTTAATAAAAAAAATCACCTAATGATGACCAAAAAGAGAGGAGTTTTTCATATAAAGAAAATCCCATCATTCACTAATAATGAAAGGAAAATGAATAAGAAACTATATGGAAAAATATCTTGAAGGAGGATGTACGTTTCGAATGAACATTTAAAAGGAATAACAACTAAAAGAAACAAGGACAAAGAGCACAATACTTATAAAAAAATGAACAAAATATTCTCGGCAAACAATAAATGTTCTTTCAAAGATGATATACTAATGTAAAGCGATCACAACTATAAGAAAAAAGAAATGGGAGTACTTCACCCAACAACTAGGGTTAGGCATTGGGTCGGGTTTGAGTTAATTTGGTCCAAGTTCATTTAAGAATATAGGCTAATGGGTCGGGCCTAGGTCCATTTTTTTTCAAATTCTAGGTCCAAGCTCAAACCCAACCCAAAATAAAATGAGTCGGGTTTGGATTGGGTCGGCCCAATTTAACACTTGTATACACCAATATCATATATTTCATTCTTCTTGCATCTATCTAGTTATTTCTTATGCATGTGTGCATGTTTAATACTTTTACTACGCCAACTAATTTGTGATTCTGACATTAGTTGTATGTTGAAAATAGAAATGTGATAAAAAATATGGCGACTTAAATCACCATTCAATTCACCATTGCATATTCTATTGTAGATGTCGGCACTATAACCCAATACAAATTGGTTACTTATAGTTATACATGCTCTAACACTTGATTACACAGATTCCATCTTGCATATTAATGTAACAATGTCCTCAATCCACGCTAATGGATATGATTATTAATGAGTCTAAGTATTTATTCTAAACTCGAAATAAGGATATGAAAGTTAGAACATGTATTTGAAGCAAACATGAATATATTGGATAAGGTAATTTACAAATCGGGTCCTCATTTATGTGCCCGATCCCAATCTGGGTCCTCATCTTTTTTTTGTAACAATTCGAGTCCCTACGCCATTTGTAGACATCATAGAAAAGTTTTCTGTTATCAGGTAAAAGTGTCTTGACATAACTACCCTTGAAATTTAAATGATTCCCAATACCTCTTTCGAACATTCGCTTCCCTAACATTGTTGCGCGGTCGCGCAATTCCATTCCACCCCCCTTGACCTTAAAGGGTTTGCCAATCTCCATGCGAATCCCTCGGGCACCTCCATCATGCAGTTGCACAAACCTCAGAACTCCCCTCCTCACAACCTCACCTCAGGAGGGTCGTTATGCCACTGCAAGGAGAGGTCTAGAGCTTTGCGCACCTGCTAAAAGAATGAAAGCTCTGAGGTTCGTGGCAGCAACATGAGGGGATCTCTGGAGGAGAGGTCCGCATCACGGCCAGCAAGTGGCTAGGTATTGATGCTAAAAGTCATAGAAATTGTGGGTGATCTAATGCTTCTACTGGAAGAGAAGTCGTAACCTCCAGATTACTCATCATGTGTCCTATAGATGGAGTGGTAAATCTAACCATCAAGAGATTATGTGACCCGCTCCAGCACTATCGATCATCACGATGCTCATGCCCTTCTTTTTCATTACTTTGGCAATATTTCCTTCATCGATCTTGATCATACTATCATGTTTATGTCATAGTGCATGTAATCTATCTCCAGTTGTGAACAACTCCTGAAGATATGCGCCCCATCAGTATTCGACCAAGATAAAATTCATGTTCTATCACGAAAACCATCATTTGGAATAGAGTACCGAGTCCGATTGAAGGTGGGGAGGACATGTTTGACGATGGCGTCGAGTAGCATCAGACATATTGTTCTCATCATCAGGAGAGTTTTTTGGTGAACGCCGAAGAGGCCCATCCTTCTTTCACGGAGGTGTAAAGCACAAGAAAATTAACAGTTCCTCCGTAGCATTGAGATTGGCGAAGAGATTAACACAAAAAAAATGTTCCTCCATAGCATCGACATTGACGAACAGATCGAAAACATGGCTCTTCACGTCCTTGCAGGTCAAACCTATGGATGATCAACCTTGTTCACGAGCAGAATAGCACGCAATTCGTACTTGAGAGATTTTGTAAGGACGAACTCGGTCTGCACGATGAGGCTATTGTTGAACGATGCCTTCCACCATGCCCACCACACGCTTGACCTCACCGCAGAAAATCGATGTGGTTGTAGGAGTGGATCTCTAGAGGTTTACACGGATGTTGTGAGGAGGGGAGTTTCGAGGTCCGCGCAGCTGCAGGAGGGGTCAGAAGGGATTCACGTCTCCATGGAGTAATTTCAGGGAGGGGGATGTTCGAAAGTGGTATTGAGAAGTAGTTAAATTTCAAGGGTAATTATGTCAAGACACTTTCACCTCGTAATGGAAAACTTTTGTGTCGTATCTACAAATGGTGTGGGGACCCGAATTGATACAAAAAAGATGAGGATCTAGATTGGGATTGGGCCTATAGATGAGGACCTGATTTGTAAATTACCCTATTAGATATAATTATATTTGTATAAGTTGGACTATCGGGCTTCGGGTTTAGGCCTTCTCAAGCTCGAACCCGGTCCAATAATCAATACGGGGTCACATACGACCCATCCACTAAATTTCGTGTTCGGATTTGAGTCGGGTTTTGTGGGTTGGATTTTGGGCTGGGTCAGGCCAGCCCAACCCAATGTCCAACCCTATCAACAACATAAGCTTTAGGTGATGGAGATCCTAGCTTCGAAACATGATGAGCATGCTCATGCATTCACAAGGAATTACGAAGGAAAGGAAGAAGAAAGAAGAAGATGGAGAAGAATATGGTTGAAGAAAAGTACCTAGGGTTTGGGGTCTTATCGGGTTGTGGAGAAGCAGGAAGTCATCATGGGTCTTCACCGTTAGCGGTGGATGGAACACGACGAGCCTCATCATTTTCTGGAAGCATCGCAATAAGGTCTGTGAACCTTGGATCACGCTAGAGGTGGTCGCCACCTTGGACTGGGCTATTGTCACGAGCTCGTGTTCCCGGCTCTCTTTCTCTCTTGAATGTGGTCAGAGATGCGGAAAAGACTTCATGAGGTTGGGTTATTGGTTTAAATAGGAACATAGTCGAGGGCCTCCTCATTCGACCTCTAGCACCCCCCCCCCACCTCTAGCACCCCCACCTCCTCTATCGTCGCCTACCACCTCCTCTGCCCCCTCCCTGGCCTCCAGCACCCCCACTTCATTTCCCCCGCCACATCTGGAGTCCTCCCCCTCCCCTGACCATCAGAAGGAGCAGCACGCAACCACTTGTGTAGAAGGTGAAGGAGGTAAGGAGATCGGAGGGGGGTGTTATAAAGATTAGAGCGGAGGAGGTGGTGATGGGTTTAGAGAGGAGGAGGTATAAGAAGAAGATAAAATAAAAGGACATCTCTATCCTTAGCTGTTAAATCTAATGCCCTTATGTCCAAAAGTTAACGTCTGCTTGGGACGCGGACAGATAACAACTAATACAAGGGGCATAATTGATAAAATTACAAGAAGCATGGGATGGAATTGATATTCCAAAAAAGAGAGGGCGTAAATGATATTGCACAAGTTAAGAGGAGGCACAAGTGATAAAAAAACCTTCTTATTAAATCTGTGTTGAAAGACTTAATTGCTTTCTTAACAATGATTGTCAGCTATCTAACACAACTCTTGCAAGAGGGAGATTTGAACTATGTTCTTTTGGGTGGCACTAGACAATTCCACTAAATCTAGTAGAATAAATCATAAAATCAAGAAAACAAACATATACTAAAATATCAGAAATTAGACTAAAATAATGTGAATTGAGTCATTTGTATTATTCACTATTACACATGGAAATCTATTTAAAGATAAAAAAATTATATCCATATCCACGTCAACATCAAAGTTAAGATGAATTATTTACGTAAGATGTAGGGTTTTTAATCAATTCTGTCCTAATATATTACATGAAAATACCACAAGGTACTATTTGGTATGTAATGTCCATGTTAATTTTTATAATGCAGAAAAATGAAAATAAATTGGGTTGAATCACAATATCTCCAATAGTTATTTCAAAATAAGCAAGCATATTCGAATTGGGAAAGTTATTGTAGCCGGTAATTGTTATTAAGAATGTTAAAAATGCAATACTTCAATCACATGCAGACAATTTTGAACTCAAGGTCACCAATTGCAATTTCAAAGAAAAACGAGATTAAAACGCAATTGTAACATGCACCAATTGATATTTCAAAGAAAAATGAGATAAACACAAAATTTAATTGTCACTTTTAATTTTTCACCAGACTTAGGACAATAGTGTAGTCGCTGAAGGAGACAACCAATGCGCCAATAGCCATTGCAACTATAATGCTAGTTATAAAGCCTACATCATCAAAAAGATCTAAAAGTTAACTAGAAAGTTCTCTCCTTTTTTATCGAAAATATTCATTTTAAAATCGAGCTTTCCCAGAGTTAGATATCACCTTAATCTTTGCTTAAAGAATACCCAAAATATAAGAATCAAGAGCTCATCACCAATACATGATATGCATGATCGACTTAATAAAAGGTTAACAAATCATCTAAGGTCCTCTTAAGGGGGATTCTCCATCTTTAACGCATTGTCCAAGACGGCGACATCCATCTTCGATCTTGCATCCAATACTTAGGCTTAGAAGGTGCATGCTTTGATGCCTAAGGAATCCAAGTGGAAGTTCATGCCAAAAGCAAACATCTATATGCATAATTATATGTCCATTTGAAAACATTGATGGTAAATTTTTGATAAGTCTAAAATGGGAGGAGTTTGGAGTTGCTAAGTTAAATGAAATCACTCACGAAGCAGTCTTAAACCCTCAATAAATCCTTTATGCTAAGCTTCTTTTTCTACTTCAATCGAAGAGAAAAATCCATTAACAATGTCTTGTGGAACTAAACACGATAAAAAATAGTTGAAATTGAAAGCAAAACAACAAGTAATTAAAATATAGATTATGGTCTAATAGGAGTAGAAACACGCCATGCCGTTTTAAAACTAAACTTCACATGATATAAAAAAGATGAAAAAAATATCCAAACGTGTACTTATATCGTTATTTTACAAATACAATTTAAACAACATCTTAATTATCTTCCAATAAAATACTATAAATGATAACAAACAAATAAAATGAATATCTGAAAAAGAAATTTATCTTTACCTACTCGAACTTTTAAGTTAACCGAAATTTCTCTTTCATTGATAATTAGAGCACAACACTCATGATTTTTTGTTTGTAAATTCCTCTTCCTTTGCTTAATTAAAACAAAGCTCGCACAACAAAAAAATAACTCACAGCAGCGCTTAGACTTTTCTACTCCAAAATCATCACGTTTGGAGAATACACACTGATAAGAGTCAATTCCTCGTCCGACGCTGTTCCTAAGAGTACAAATATTCTCATCCACTTTTCATTATTTCACCTTGTTTCACACTTATTCCTATTTTTCTTTCACATTATCTACCCATGTTTCACCTTATCTTTCCAACCGAACCAAGAATAGACCTCTATTCCGATCATTCTTCATCCTTATTCATGCTTATTCTTAAACCGAACGCCCCTCAAAGTAGGAATCTGTTTAGTTGTTTGTTAATGTGTTCATCACATTTTTGTTCCTGTTTGGAAGCTATGAGGGAGTATACTAATCAAATAGAGGAGCCTAGTATATTGTCCAAGGACTAAATTACGTGAAGATTGTAATTAAGGGAAGGAAAAGAGAAGGGAGTCGATTGAAAATGAAAGCAAACGAGATGCGAGTGGCCTTTGCATTGATAAAAGCTATTCACACCACATGAGGCCATGGAGGGGAATCAGATCGACTGGGATTAAATGAGACTGTATTGAGTGGAATATTGTATGCATGATTTGTTTATTACTTGTGCCTTTTTAACTTTTGCAATATCAGTTGTACCACTCCCTTTTTATAATATCAGGTGTGCGCTTGATTTCTTGCAAAATTCACAAATTTGTCATTTTGTAATATCAGTTACGCTCTTAATTTACCTTGACAAAAGGACAAAATTATGAATTTTGTAAGAAGTTAGGGGCACAACTCATATTATAGAAAATGAAGGGGACATAGCGGATATTGCATAAGTTAAAAAGGGCACACGTGATAAAAACCTTTGCATGTATGATATTGCTCATATATGCATACACGCTCATGTGGTACAACATTTAGCTTAAATTAGAAGGACACAAGTTTGATCTGTCATTGAAAATTATAAAACTTCTACCACTAAGAAGTGCATGTTAGTTATGATATGTTTTTTTGGTATTAGTACTTATGTTAGTTGTGAACATATTAGAAATCCACTAATTAATCGCAAACATATGACACGTTGCGATAATTTTAATGTTGTTGCAAAGTTTCAACTATTAATCATATTTGGAAGATTTATGAACATACCAAATGTTGGAGAAGTTATGACCTCAATATCTCATAATGAGCTCGTGTCTTTTAATATTGACCTGTAAAATTCATTCGAGTGATCACACACTTATATTCCCTTGTATGCACATGAACCCCCCAATATATAAACCTTGTCAGGTCATTTATCTATTTGTCTATCAATTGTACACACTTAGATATATAGATGTATATCTATCTTCGATAGAATGATGTGTACTTGTTTGTGATAGTATACAATACATGTTTTCAGTATGTCGATCTTGTCAAGTTAATTCTTTGACTTGACTCATTTGAGACCTTCACATTTCTATTCCTAATGTCAGTCGACAGTCTTTAGAGAAGTTATCGTCTCTTCACCGATCAGAGATCCTTCTGAATATCATTTTTCAATGCCGATAGTGTTATCAATCTCCCTTTATATCTACAACCATGTATATATTTATTTGATCTAACTATTTGGATCAGTTGTTATATGATATCATTGCAGTCATGCATGTATCCCTGTTCGTATTGAGAGATCTTAATACTGGAAACTTAACTATGTTTAAATTTAGATAATGTGATGATATAAATTACATTATCTTTTATTGAATAATTGGCTCGACATAGGCTCACATGTCTAACACCCTTCCAACTACCACAGAGGAGGCCACTTTATCTGATTCACAACATCTAGTCGCATTTATTTCCCTATGCAACTCTGGGTCTGATGAGTATTCTGTGGATTTTCTCATGTGTCCTCCATCTGTGATATCATTACAATCATGCATATATCCCTACTCGTATTGAGAGACCTTAATGGTGGAAACTTAATTATATTTTAATTTAGATAATGTAATGATATAAATCACATTATCTTTTATTGAATAATTGGCTCACCATAGGCTCACATGTCCAACACCCTCCCAACTACCACAGAGGAGGCCGCTTTATCTTATTCACAACATCTAGCCACATTATCTCCCTATGAAACTCCAGGTCTGATGGATTTTTTGATGGAATAATAGAGTTTTTTGGTGCCAAAAACTCTATTATTCCAATACCTAATATTTACATTCATCTTCAATCGAAACCCTTAGACAACCATCTCACCACCCTTTCTCCATGCTTCCCCTTCTTTCTCATATCTCTCCCACCTCCAACCATCAGCGCGGCATTGGAGTGGAGATATCACAGAGAGGATAACTTCTGCAATGAAAAAGGATCAAGTTGACTGCCTGGTCAACTTGACTGGTGCATGTTGCCATTATGCTCCTCTTAAACACACCATGTTTTGAATAAACTATGGTTTAGTTCAACATTTTCATGGCCAATTCAACGAGAGGGCGCACGTGATAACATAACAAGAAGTCATGGGTATAACTGATATCCAAAAAGGAAAGGGGCATAACTAATATTGCAGAAGTTAAGAGGGGCACAAGTGAGAAAAAAATCCAATAGGAATTCATGTAATCGACCCTACTTAAAGTGAAGAAGGCTTTGTCATTTTTCTACTAAATACAAATATTAGAATAAATTGCATAAAAGTTCCTAAACTATATACTCAATTTCAATGTCGTACATGAACTTTAAAAGATAACAATTTGGTACCCAGTCTTTAATATTTGTCTCAACATAATCCTTGACAATTAAAAACTAGTTGATTGTCTAGTATTTTTTGGCTTAAATCACACTAGCTAAAAACTACATTAAAACAGATATTAAAGTTTCCGTATCACATTATTATCTTTAAATTAATCGGATATATAGCTCAGAGACATATGTGTAATTTAACCCGATACTATAGTGATATAATTTTCCAGTGATAAATTAATTATCTTCCTACGAGTCCACAACCAAGGGATAAATGCCTCGTACCGAGAAGGATCCGTATCCCAAGACGGGTATCGGCGACCCGGAGAAATAATCGGATCTTTCTAAGCCCGACTCATTCCTATCAGCATCCTTCAGTTCTTCCTTCTCAAGAAACACGAAGCAAAGAAAGAGAGAGCTCTCACACATTCCTCCTCTCGCAGCACCGCGCCCTCCACCCGCAGCAGCGGCAGACCCGTCTCCCTCCCAAACCCTAACCCTAATCCCCATCCGCCGGTGACCATGAGCCGCGGCACTGGCGCGGGCTACGATCGCCACATCACCATCTTCTCCCCCGAGGGCCGCCTCTACCAAGTCGGTAAGGCATCGATCCTCCACCTCCCCTTCCAACTTCCTAAATCGTGGCAGAAAGTTTTGATTTTCACGCGTTCTCCTCCCAAAATCGTGCAGAGTATGCGTTCAAGGCGGTGAAAGTGGCGGGAACGACGTCTATCGGCGTCCGAGGGAGGGATTCTGTATGCGTCGTCACGCAGAAGAAGGTTCCGGTGAGTGATCCCGATGCCATTTAATGCGGATGCTCGTGGTGTTGCTGAAATTATTATCATTTGATTTTATTTGGGTTGCAGGACAAGCTGTTGGATCAGACGAGCGTCACGCACTTGTTCGCTATTACCAAGTATTTGGGGCTGTTGGCTACTGGCATGACAGGTTGATTTTTTTTCTTCTAAACTTTACTAGACTATATATTGGCATGAGATTTGTCTCTTGTGGGTTATTGTGATTTGAAATGCTGATCTTGGCCCCAATTCCATACCCTGGGGTGCTGATGGAATATAGACAACTTTATCGACGACATCCGGGATAAGGTTTATGGTCAGTAAGAAAAATGATATTTTTACTTTGTAGTACCATTCGGTAGTCATTTTGTGCATATAAAGCTAATCCCATAAACGACTTATTCTCATCACCATGAAGTAACAATCCCGTTTCGTTCATCTTTGAGTGCTTTGTTTTGTAAAGCTCGAAGGCACTGATCATCTTGACCAAGGTGATAGATAACATGTAGAAGCGACTATTGGACAGTGTCATGAAAATCTGTAGATGCCAAATGTTATCAAACAAAAATGAAAGATTACACCATCAGTTTATTCATCGGAAGTGGCACTTTGACGAGAGGTCATGATTTGACACGATTTTTTGGAAACTTCTGTATTTATTTTTTGAACATAGAACCTGATTTGGGTGAGTGCTAAGTAGAAGTGAAAATTGCTATCATCATTTCCTCACTATGGTCAAAATGTTAAGTTGCAAGTTATATTATCACTTTTTTTTCTAACATCCAGCTGATGCAAGATCATTAGTCCAGCAAGCACGGAATGAGGCTGCAGAGTTTCGTTTTAAGTGGGGGTATGAGATGCCTGTGGACGTTCTTGCTAAGTGGTATGCCCTATTCTTTAATGTTGGAATTATCAGCAAATATCCGTGAGAATTATCATGATTATGCATACGACTAACTCCTACTATAACAAGTTTAGCTGATTCATAATGCCAGTCGATCGTTATACTTCAGGGGGATTCCTATCAGTTTATTTGAATTTCTAGTACACTAAGGATCCTGGGTATCCTCTATCATCCTTGTTGAAGAAACAAACATACCACCTAGCAGAAAATCTGTTCCATACTATTCTCCATAGCAGGAATATTATTCACATGTTCCATACTATTCTCCATAGATTGTTATACATTTATTCATCCATAGCAGGAAATCTGTTCTGATCCGAATTAGGATATCAAGTAACTGTACTAAAAAATATGTCAAATCTGTTAAGGATTTTGATATTTATCTAAACAAAATCTCATTCGAGAAGGCAATAAAGTTTTCAATACAAACGATGATCATTGCCTAAATATGTGAATTCTAATTGAATATCCCGATACGTTTCTTACGCACACATCTATTCTTGTTTATAGGTGGATAACACATGCTTTTTAAAATAATATAAAAGTAAAAAATGAGTAAAAACAACCTTAGAGTGGGTCATGCTTTTAGAGACGAATGGAAAGTGATGGGATTTTCAATACAAACGATGATCATTGCCTAAATATGTGAATTCTAATTGAATATCCCGATACGTTTCTTACGCACACATCTATTCTTGTTTATAGGTGGATAACACATTCTTTTTAAAATAATATAAAAGTAAAAAATGAGTAAAAACAACCTTAGAGTGAGTCATGCTTTTAGAGACGAATGGAAAGTGATGGGAAGGAATGAATAAGTTTTCATTTGACAATCCATTTTTCAGAGACTGTGTGTGCTCACCTACTTCTGCTGTAGCGGATTTGGGCACTGGGCAAGGGACTATTGGAACCCAATTTGATGTCTGCTTTGTTGGGATGGGGGAGTCATCTTCGGACATCATGTTTGAAGCGAGGGATGTCATCATCATGAGGACCCCTTGATGCGTTGAAACTGCTCGATGTTGTGAGTGGTGATGAGATGTTGAGATGGGGGGTGTGCATGACAATCATGGCGTCTTGTTTGGTTGGGGAGGAAATGGAAGGACACCTCATGATGTTGCATATCCAGTTTTTATCACCATAGAGAAACCACAAAGTTTGGAATAAATATGTATACACAGCATTTTTGACGAGACCCGTGCAGTAATTCTTAGATAGCAAGCACTAGCTGTCGCCTGTCGGTGGATGGTATGACTTCATAGAAAAATCCAAGATTTTTTTGGATAAGAAGGGTTAGGTATTTTCTTTCAGAAAGGAAGGAATAGGTACGCAAAGTGTCACTAGATATTAACAAAAAATACACAGATCAAGACTCAAAGAACGAGTTTACTTGCTCGACTACAATTTCTATATAGAACTTCTGTTTAGAGATCACCCAATTTCTCGTGAGTCATATTGCCCCTGTATAAGTTGAATCCTAGATACTATCGTTATTTAGATACTATACTTTGCACAAATTGAGTCCTAAAATGCTGACTCACATCTTGAGTCCAACATAATGATATGGGAAATATCACAAGCATATTTGATTTGGCACAACTAAAAAATAATTGATCCGCATTCTCCAAGACCTCCGAGCAGTGAGAGCAAGTAGCGTGCATATCAACGTTTCATTTACGCCTCAACACCTGTGAGGCTCATGAGTCGAACGGGTTGTCTTGGGTGTGGTTCAATGGAGGTCCTCAATCAAGAAGGCCTATAAGTTCTTCAGCACCTGAAATGTTTTTTACCCTGTAATCACTACCCATGATTGGATCATGAGTTGGAGGTCTTTCTTGTGGTGAGAAACTCTTGAGGTGCACCCTTAGATTTATTATTGTTAGTTGAAATATATTACATGAACTTATTATACACGATACACAATTGCATAATTAATGTAGCCTATTTGTCTTCTCAAAAATGTTTGACCTTTAAACATACACGGGAACATTTATTTATGTCAAAATTTCCATTGATTTGTTTTTAGTACCTCATATTATAATTTAATTGTCATCAAAATATATAGGAGTTTTTACACCCATAACCGTATATACTTTCATTATTACGTACACAATCGTCCATAATCGCGAATTACACTCAAAATCCGAAACAGTTACACTGTAGAACCCTTCGTTAGTTGGCTTCACTAACCTAACCATCATATTTGGTTAATCAAAGTGGGGGAGGGTAAATCTAATGGTTGGTGAAAGTTACTTGAATCATGCAAGCTATAGATGAATACATAGGAAGGAAGTACATGATGCTCGAAGGTCATGAGATCTAGGAAGGTGTAGGACCTGATGACATTCATATAGAAATACCGAAAGTTTCAGGTGGGCATGGTTTGACTTGGCTTACAAATTTATTCAACGTTATTTGGTGAAGCAAGAAAATGCCTGAAGATTGGAGGAGAAGCACCGTGATGCCTCTTTATAAGAACAAATGAGACATTTAAAATTGTTCAAATTACAAAGGTATCAAGCGGATGGGTCACACTATGAAAATTTGGGAACATGTGATCGAAACAAGGTTGAGGCAAATTTCCAAAGTCGAAAATCAATTCGGATTCATGTGAGGTCACTCAACTATTGAAGCCATCCACTTACTAAGGAGAACGATTGAGTTTATAGAGCTAAAAGGAAGAACCTTCATATGATTTTTATTAATTTAGAGAAGGCTTATGATTCTGTCTCACGAGAGATATTGTAGAGAGTTTTAAAGAAGAGTCAAGTTCTTGTCTTATACATTAACTTCATAAAGGATATGTATGATATGACTTCATCTTGTTTAAGGAATCTAAGGATCCGGTCCGAGAAGACTGATTATTTTGTCATCAAACATTGGTCTGCATCAAGATTCAGTTTTGAGTCCATTTCTTTTTACTTTGATTACGGACGAGTTGATAAATTATATTCAAGATGAGATACCTTGGTGTATGTTATTCACTGACGATATTGTGTTGATTGATTAGACTTGAGATGGAGTAAATAAAAAGCTTGAGACCCAGAGACATGCATTGGAGACTAAATGATTTCGTATAAATGGGTCTAAGACTGAATATATGGAGTGTACTTTTGATGGAAGCAACGATGAAGGAAATCGAGGTGAAGATTGGTGACGATAACATTCAGAAGAGAAATTTTTTTAGATACTTGAGATCTATTTTCAACATGATTGGGAAATTGATGGAGACGTTACTAATAAAATAAATGAAGGTTGGTCAAGGTGGGGATGAACTTCTTACTATTCTCTGTGATAAGAAAATTTCTTTAAAAATCAAAGAAAAGTTTTACGAAGCAGCCGCAAGACCTGCTATGCTCTATGGATCTGAATGTTGGCCCGTGAACCCTAGACATGTGTAGAAAATGGCAATAACAGAAATGAAAATGCTAAGGTGGATGTTGGGACATACATGTAAAGATCGGATTCGGAATGAGGTGTAGCTCCTATCGAGAGTATAAGATGGGAGAAAACTGCTTAAGCTGGTTTAGTCATTTGCAAAGGTGGTCGGCTGATGCTCCTGTTAGGAGATGCGAGTTTTGGGATGTTGAACATGCTAAGAGAGGGTGAGGAAGGCCCAAGAAGTGTTGGAATGAGATTATACAAAGGGATCTTCGATTTTTGGATCTAAGTCCGAGACTGACCTAAGATAGATATGAATGGAGGCAAATAATCCATGTAGCCGACCCTACTTAATGTGAGAAAAGGATTTGTAGTTGTTGTTTATTCTCTCCTCCCCCTTCTCCCTCTTCTCTACTCCCTCTTCCTCCCAACTCCAATCCCTTCTCGGTATCCATCTCCGCCAGCATCTCCTCCTCTTTCAACCTCCACCACCAACCAAACCTCTCGTAAGGAAGACCCTCCCTCTTTGCATACCTCCCCTTCTTCCACCTTGAGCTTGATCCCTCCTCTAGATTTAGTTTTGTGGGTACCTTGATATTGACCGTGAGAGCTAGAAAGACCCGTAAAGGCACTGCGTTGGAGTTGGAGCAGCTCCATCACGCCAAGCATCAAGTGGTCATATCCAACGTCGTGTTCGATGATCGTTGGAGTGACTTGCTCCTTTGACCTTGTCTCCCTTCGCTTCGAGATGCTCGTCCATGCCTCTAGCATGCTCTCACCCGTCCCTCTCCCAAACTACTGTTGCATGCCTATTCGAATTTTGATTCCTTTCACATTTTTGTACCCCTTTTCATGATTTCCTATTCCATTAATTTCTTAGTTCTTGATTATTATCACTTGTGATTTTGATTCCTTTCACATCACTTGTAATTTGTTCTTTTTGATGTTTCTGCTCAACAAATGATCTTGATTGCCTTGTTTCTTGAATGGTCGTTTTGTGATGGATTGGAGGATTTAATATCGATAGAGAATTACATGCGCATAAGAAATTTTTATGCGACATCATGACATGTAAATGATTTTATTGTAGGCATCATCATTCAACTTGTCGGTTGAGTCGAGAAGGAATGAAACTTCTACGCTCCGACCCTTTACCATTCTGCTCAATCATATTTTTTTCACGGTTTGGAAATGAACGAAGGCTTCCATGCATGGACTAGAGATTAAGACTCTCAATCCCCATACCATGAAGCACCCATTAAGGATTAAAAGCCATTCCTGTTCATATTTGGGTGAGCGAAGGAAGGAGACCTCCGCCCCAAGATCCAATCATCTCTTGGAGATGAACCTTCGTCTAAAGTCTAATCATCTCCTGGAGACGAACCTTTGTGCGAGCAACATATCACTTGAGTTTAGAATAGAGATCACCATGACTTGCAGAACCTGAGACGTAAGAACTTGGAAGAACTTTTTTATCTTTAGGACACTTGCAGGTGATGTTAACAACTTCTGCAGCATCACCCTATCAATAGAGATAGAAGAGAGGGGGAGAAAAGGAAGGACGGGCACCATTCGTAAATATATGAACTCAAAGGATTAAAATTATCAACATTTAACATTTTCCATCAAAGTTAATGGTTATGCCATTTAAAAGTCAAGCACTATTGGAGTTTTTGGATGTAGTTCATGATTATGGAGGGTTATATATATAATATTGAAAGTATTCAAAGTCATGGGTGTAAAAATCTCAAATATATGTGTATTATAGTTTTGATTGATTTTTAAAATAATATGAGTAACCTTCATTTTTAACATAATTGTATGAGAATAATACAAACCACGGGTACATACGGCTTTGCCATGTATATTATAGTATGGATGGCTTCCATAAACCATATCCTAATAATATTCAGAATTCTTGCAAGTTTTCTCAAACACCACAATTATCTCACCTAACTAAATAATGGAGCTTGTAGAGCCCACTTAAATGGTTTGTTGGTGGTGCAGTGTACCTACCACCCAAAAGACCATGGCTCAAATCTTGGGGTGGGCACATGTGCGTGTGTACCACTCTTGTTTTAAGAAGGGAGCTAATATATTATTGGCGTCAAAAGGGCATTACCATTGCAATGAAAATTTTGAGGGGTGGGCACTCAAAGTGGTGCAGGAATGGGAAAATCTTGCATAATAGCTTAAGTTGCAATTGTAAGCAATGATAGGATATTTCCATTTTATATATGTTAGTCACATAACATATCTTAAAGAGTAATATTAGAGTCATCAAAGAAATTATCTCAGTATAACATTCAATGCATCTAGTTTGTTTGGAATAAGTTAATGTCAATAAGCGAATATTTTATTGCATGTGTTATTCATACAATGGACAAATTTGAGTACATGCTTTGTGAGAGTATCACATATTTACAAGTTGACGACATGAATATTAGGTATTTACAATGTATGGTGAATATGGTATTATCATGTGATGCATTGTAAATTTGGGAATTAATACTAAATTAAGGTTTTGATTAAATTAGGGTTTGTTGTCTTTGCCCAATTTGAGTCTCTCATAATTTTATTACAATAAAATAAAATAAAATCACATGTGATCTATAATTAGTTATTTATGTTTAGTAAACAAGTGTTCAAGTTGATTTCTTTATTTTGTAAATCCACCCATCTCTATATGAAGGGTCTAGCAGGCTTTGTGTAGAAAGATGTGAAAATGAAAGTTATGATTCATCGTAGCCCTAGAGCTCTCTCATATAGGAGAAAATCTTTAAGGGAAAATTACATAAAGTAGTCCGAAGAAATAAGAAATTACAAAATAAAGATAATGAGATACAAATATCTCAACACTCTCCCTCAAGCTGGAGCATATATGTCTATCATGCTCAGTTTGGAACAACGGTGAAAATGACCCCTCGTGAGAGCCTTGGTAAACATGTCTGCAATCTGATCTCCCGAGGCAACATGAGAGGTAGAAATAAACCCCTTTTGGATCAAGTCACGGGTATAATGACAATCAATTGACGTGCTTTGTTCTCTCATAGAAGGCTGGGTTATTAGCCATGAAAAGGGCTGCTTGATTATCACATTTGAGGTGCATTTGTGGTGGTCTCAGACCCAACTGATGTTGACTTGGTCGAGCCTTTTCACATTTTTTGCGTTTAGAGATAGTAACATGGCCGTGACATCTGTGGAGGGCTCATCCATGATCCACTATGGCGAAAAAGTCTATGTTTTGCTAAAGAATGGGGCCAGACCCATCGACTGCAAGAAGGTAAGTAATAAACAAATTTGGTGGGGGGGAGGGGTTGTAGTAAGCAGCTCATAGCGCTAGTGGAAGATGTGGGGACCTCCTTATGGTGTTTTATATAAGCGATGCAAGCTAGGACCTCTGATTGGATAGTGCAGGATCTTGAAGATTCATCCAGGATGGCTTGTGTGGTAACCCTCGACTCGCGCCTAGTTTTGATAGGCATTACAAAGGTGCAACAAAACGCCACTCAAATCATAATTTCGCAGAGTTACATTATGTAAAAAATTTAGATCTGTGTTGCGGAGTGTGTAGGTATCGTGGTGCCTACATTAGGATCACTGGTTACCCTATGAAGATTGTAAAGTGGAATGTTTGCGGGCTTGAGATCAGGAGAAAAGGTTATCAATGGGAGCTCTTTCGAGGTCTTGGCATTTGGATATTGTGTCTCTAAGAAAAAATGGAGAATGGTGCCCTCTGATGTGGAAGGATATTTCTGGACCTCATGCTTTGGAATACATGGCGATAACGACAAATGGCTTTGTCGAAGGTGTTCTCAGCGCTTGGAATGGAGAACTTTTTGGGATTGTGAGCAAATATGAAGGAATAGGATTGGTGACAGTGACTCTAGAGTGGAAGGCATGTTGTTTCAAAATGATGGTGACCCCGACCCATAACCCAACTGGGACATCCCTTAGCTCTGCCCTTTGGGAAGATTGGGGGGGGGGTGTTCGTAGTAAGTAGCTCGCAGCGCTGGTGGAAGATGAGGGGACCTCATTATGGTGTTTTATGTAAGCGACGAAAGCTGGGGCCTCTGTTGGATAGTGCAGGATCTCGAAGATTCATCCAAGATGGCTTGTGTGGTAACCCTCGACTCGTGTCTAGTTCTGATAGGCATTACAGAGGCGCAACAAGACATCACTCAAACCATAATTTCGTAGAGTCGCATTATGCAAGAAATTTAGATCCGTGTTGCGGAGTGTGTAGGTATTGTGGCGCCAACATCAGGATCACTAGGCACCCTATGAAGATTGTAAAGTAGAATGTCTGCGGGCTCGAGATCAGGAGAAAATGTTATTAGTGGGAGCTCTTTCTGGGCTTGGCATTTGGATATTGTGCCTCTAAGATATAAAAAATGGAGAATGGTTTCCACTGATGTGGAAGGATATTTCTGGACTTCATGCTTTGGAATACATGGCGATAACAACAAATGGCTCTGTCGAAGGTGTTCTCAACACTTGGAATGGAGAACTTTTTGGGATTGTGAGCAAATATGAAGGAATAAAATTGGGGATTGTGACTCTAGAGTGGAAGGCGGGTAGCTTCCAAATGATGGTGACCTCGACCCATGGCCCAACTAGGGTATCCCTCAGCTCTACCCTTTGGGATTATATGCATGAGTTTCACACCTGTGCTCTACTTGTGCCATGGATTGTGGGTGGAGATTTCAATCGCAAGCTCTTCTTCAGGAACATACTACATGCGAGTGACGGTTGTAACCTCGGTTCTGGGGCTTTTGCTGACCTGATCAAGAACCTGGCCTTGGAGGTGTTGTATGCAACTATTGGAAGACACACTTGGAGAAACTCCTTGTCACGATCTCGTATTGATCAATTCTTGTCTCCTACGAGTCTGCTGGAAAAGTTCTCTAGCATTAGTTACGAGTAGCTGCCCTTCCCAGGTTGAGATATGACCATAACTCTAGTGAAGGGGAAAGGTTGAGGTCCATTTTCGATTTGAGTGGGCAACTCTTGGAAGATGGTTTTCGATAGAGGATTGTTGACTTATGGACTCAAGCATTGGTGATAGGTATATCCACACAAAGGTTGGCCTAAAAGCTTTCGGACCTACAAGCACTAGTCATCACATTTAAGAAAGGCGTCAATCAAAGGCATAAGGAGCAGAGAATTAGTGTGTAGGCTGAAGTAATTCCCTTGGATGCAGTTGAAGATGATAGGGATATCACCGAATAGAAGGCAATGACTAAGAGGTTCATGCAGAAGAACATTGCAGATGAGGATAAAAAGTTTGAGGTGGAAAGGGGCTAGAGATCGCGACCAAAGTGGCTAAAGGTGGGAGATGTGAGCACTTGATTTTTTCATGCCATAGCAAGTACTCGTCGCCCGGATGCAGTCTAAAATTAAAAAGGATTCTCACATGAAGGACACATGTGAGTAAAGAAGTTCGTCCAAAAGATGTTACAAAAGAAGTCGAGGATAGGTAGTTAAGATATTGGCACTTTGACTGGCAAATTGATGGAGACAATATATACAATGGAGAAGGAAGATTCATATGTTATGTCTCCGAAAGACAAAATGAGTTGGAGAGAAAGCAATGGAAATCGAGAAGACATGCTTTAAATTATGGTATTCTGATAAAGAAGGGTAGAAATAGTGTTGGAATGATTGTTCATAAGGATTTGAAGAATAGTGTGGTTGAGATACAAAGATTTGGGTTCAGCTAAAATTGGTAAGCTAAAATTGGTAACGAAAGAAGAATTTATGAATATAATCTCAGTTTATGCACCGCAAGTTGGTTTAAGGAATGGGTTAAACATACTTTTTGAGATGATTTGGATAAGATTATGCAACGAATCCCACCAAGAGAGATGATTTGCTTAGGTGGAGATCTTAATGGACACGCGAGAAATGATACTTAAGGGTATGCTAGTATTTATGGGCACCATGATTTCAGGGATAGAAATGAAAAGGGAAAAATCATCCTAGATTTTGTAACAATCGATGTTTGAAAAAATGAAAGGCGGAATCAGTCGTTTTCCCTGGAGGCGAGGCGAGACGTAGCTTTGAAGCAGTCGAGACATAAGCCTCAGTTTGTATAAGAAAATAATTACAAAAAGTATGACAAATATTTATTGATGAAATAATCTAATTTGACAAACATATAATATATTACAGTTTAATATATGATGAAATTATGAAGATAAGAATATGAAAAAGCATATGTCAATTCCATAAACCATTCTACTAAATTTTTACTTAATCAAAAAGGAAATCATTGGCCACTAAAATATTTATCAAAAATATAGTCATTGGTTATAGTTGTCATTAAAGATATCCGAGATATTGGTATGAATCATATGATTTGAATCCTAACTATATCCAGTTTATAGATTCATATGTTTAAGGGTGTAATATTAAGATTTTATTGAAATTATTGGTCATGTTAATTGTAAATATGAATAAAAAAGAGATCAAATTTAAGCATTCATCTTATATAGGTATATCCTCAACAGCCAGACTTTTATAATCATCTGAAACTACCAATAGAACCAATTATTTTATTAAAAAATGCTTGGTAAATCCATAATGCCTCAGGTACCGCCTTGCCTCACCTCGCCTCGCCTCGTCCCGCATCGCCTCACCCCGCCTTGCCTCGCCTCTACCGCCTCAGTCATCTGAGGCGCTTGCCTCAACCATAGGGTTCGAGGCGGTCGCTTTGAGGCTCTTTTCCTCCGCCTGTTTCGCCTCGAGGCCCATTTTTTCAAAACAATGGTAACGACTTATGACCTTTTCACGGCAAATACTCTCTTCAATACGGAGGAGCGTTTAACTACTTATAAGAGTGACTCAACTAAAACACATATAGGTTACTTTACGATGATGATAGGAGATCGGTTGTGTTGCAGAGACTGCAAAGTAATCCCATGAGAGAGCTTGACATCTCAACATTGCTTGCTAGTCATGGATGTGTAAATAAAAGGAGTGGTAAATATGAGGATGGTTCCCATGATCAGTAGACCTAAATGGTGGAATGTTCAATTGAAGCTATCAAGCTTCAATGGGAAGGTTTTAGAAGAATTATCTTTTTTTGAGAAGTAATCGGGTGGAGTCCTAGATTAGAAGAAGACTTATCTTGGGATTGTAATGGAAGTGGAAACGAGATGTGGGAGGCGGTAGCATCTTGTATCCGAATGGTAGCCAAAGATATGCTAGACAAGTTTAAGGGAGGAGTTACATGCCAAAAGGAGGCTTGGTGGTGGAGTGAAGGGGTGCAAGAGAATCTTAAAATTAAAAGAGCTTGCTTTAAAGCTATGTATAAGTATAGAACCGATGAAACTATTGCAAATTACACAATAATGTAGAAGGAAGCAAAGAAGGTTGGAAGCTAAATCGAAAGCTTATGGAGTTTTGTACAAAAAGCTTGACTAGAAGGTGGGCTAGAAGGATATATTCAGATTGACCAAAACAAGAGAAAGAAAGATCAAAGATCTTTTTCAAGTGAGATGCATCAAGGATGGGGAAGGACATGTGCTTTTTACTCAAAATGATATATAGACTAGATGGAAGCAGTATTTCCACAAGCTTTTCATCAGGAAGGAATAAAGAAATTATTTTGAGAGATCTTGCTGGTAGTGAATGTTACTTGAATTGTGCAAGCTATAGATAGATACAAAGGAAGTAGAGGGGGCTTTAAATGTTATGAAACATGGGAAAGAGCTAGGACATGCTGACATTCCTATAGAAGTTTGGAGAGTTCTAGGTGAACGAGGTTTGACTTGGCTCACTAATTTATTCAATGTTATTTGGCGAAGCAAGAAAATATCTGAAGAATGGGGTGGGTGGGTGCATTGTGGTGCCTCTTTATAAGAATAAAGGAGACATTCAAAATTGTTCGAATTATAGATGTATGAAACCGATGAGTCATACCTTGAAAATTTGGGAATGCGTGGCCGAAAGAAGGTTGAGGCAAGTTTCTAAAGTAATTGAAAACCGATTCGGATTCATGTTTTTTTTTGAATATGAAAACGGGGGAGCCCTCCCAAGGCGGGAGTCACCACACCAATGCATTCATTATAAAAAAAAGAGATGGTACATCAACTGGAAATCCAGAAATTGTAGGTCATCCACATATTGAGGTCACTTAACTATCGAATCTATCCACATGTTGAGGAGAATGGAGATTTATATAGTTAAAAAGAAGAACCTCCTTATGATTTTTATTGATTTGGAGAAGGCTTATGATTCAATCCGAAAGGATACATCATGGAGAGTTTTGGAGAAGAGACAAGTACACGTACTTTACACTAACCTTATAAAGGATATTTATGATGAGGGTTCATTTTGTGTAAGGATCCAGTTTCGGAAGACCGACTATATTAACATCAAAATCGGTTTGCATCAATATTCAACTTTGAGTCCATTCTTTTTTACTTCGATTATTGACGAGTTGACTAGTCACACTTAGGATGAGATAGTTTGGTGTATGTTGTTCACCGATGATATTGTGTTGATTGATAAGACAAGAGATAGAGTAAGTGAGAAGTTGGAGGTTTGGAGATGTGCCTTAGAGATTAAAGGATTTCGTATAAATAGGGTTAAGAGTGAATATATGGAGTGTATATTTGATGGAAAGAACAGTATAGGACTTGAGGTGAAGATTGGAGCCGATAACATTCGGACAAAGTTGCATAAAGCGGTAGTCGGTACTCGGTCGGTAGGGCCACTGACTAAGGATTAATCGGCAGTCGGGCGACTAATCGGATTTAGTCGGCTATTAGTCAGTTTTGAATTCTTTAATTATTTTAAATATATAAATCAATTTTTATACACATATTCTTATGTATTTGTATTGATTTGTATATTTCTATACTATCATAATGAAATAAAAGAAGTAATTGTCTTTAAATATAACATTAAGCATATTAGAATAAGTTTGCTTTTAAAAAAATTGAAAAACTAAAAAAATAAAAAATCTCTAAGTAAAAGTCGGCCTTGTAGTCGGGCGACTAGGCGGACTAGTCGGCCCGATCAGTCGGGTTGACCGACTAAGGGCCTACTAGGCCTAGTCGAGTCGGCTACCCCACCTACTCGACTAGGCGGGCCGACTAATCGGCCTAGTCGGCCGACTTTTACAACAGTGCATTCAGAAGAAAGATTCTTTTAGATACTCAGGATCCAATTTCGCAACAAGATGAGGAAATTGATGGAGATGCTACTCATAGAATAAACACATGTTGGCTAAAGTGGGGAGGAGCCTTTAATGTTCCTTGTGACGGGAAAATCTCTTTAAAAGTCAAAGGAAAGTATTTGAAGCAGTCGCATGCTCTATGGTTCAGAATGTTGGCTTGTGAACAATAGACATGTGCAGGGAATGACAATAACATAAATGAAAATGCTGAGGTGGATCGGATTTGGAATGATGTGATCAGGATGAAAGTTAGTGTAGCTCCAATACATGATAAGATGAGGAAAAACTGTTTAAGATGGTTTGACCATTTGCAAAGGAGGTCAATTGATGCACTAGTTAGAAGATGCTTGATTTGGGATGTTGAGCCAGTCAAGAGAGGGTGAGGAAGGCCCAAGAAGTATTGGAGTGAGACTATCCGAAGGGATCTTAGTTTATTAGATTTAAGCCCGAGAATGACTCAAAATAGATCGGAATGGAGGTAAAATCCATGTAGACGACCTTACTTAATTGTGATAAAATGCTTTGTTGTTGTTGCATAGCAAGTAGTCGCCAAACATTGTAACTTCATACTTTCGATCTCGGTGGGCACAGAGATAATTACAAGTAGCACAACAATTGGCACGGCGATAGTGGCACACTACAATGCTCTCCGCCAGTGAGTGTAAACCATATCCACTAGATGATTGGGCTGCGGCTGAACTGCATTAGCATGACACGTGGTGATGAGCTCATAAGGAATCCTCCCCATGAGACTTGGTTCGTGGTTTTTGATCTTAATCATATGGATCACCATGATCGGACGGTTTCATGATTCTGTTTGTCAAATAGTTTTGGGATGTGGTTGAGGATTATGTCGTGTCAACAATGGCAGAGTTCATAGAAAACATGGGACTTGAGCAGATTAACCGCTTGTGCATTTTTTAATATCGTCAAGGAAAATGCATGTGGATGCTATTGAAATTGCATGGACAATTATCATCACCACCTTCGTTCCCTTATCTCACTGCCAACCTGCTCCCTTGCCCATATACTAATATTGTGCCTTAGTTTGGCATTGTCACGTGCATAGTCAAGGTATACTCTTTCCATAAGACATTAATTCTCTTTAGCATCAAAATTATGAGAGCATAAATTTGTCTCGATAGTGCTACTTGAATCCAACCACCACCACAATTTCCATCGACATTGTTCTCGAGAATTAATCTTCAATGTGAAGCCATCACCATTCACCACCTCGCCATTCCCCTTTTGCTTCTGTTGCCATTTAGTCCCTTATTTCACATCATTCCTTACATTCTCTTCATTGTGAAGCCATTGTCAACACCTTCTCTTCTCCCTCCAGTAGTTGCCATGTTACCTTCTCCCTTGCATCCTTATCTACTCAATTAAAAAGTAAAACAAGTCGTATGGAGACAAGTTTTTGAGTAGGGAGAACTGATGAGTCATTTAGTTTTTATTTATTTTATTTATATATTTTTATAAGACTAAAAGATGTATCCTTTGAAAGACCTTTAAGCAATGGTTACATCTTTTAGGTGGAAAAACAACTCTCTTAGATCTTTTAAAAAAACATCTCTCTTGGATGGTATTGGCTCTTTATGTGAGCCATGAATAATCACACGTGATGAAAGGACAATGGACGAATGACATGAATTTTGGTTAACCTTCGGATTTGATATCCCGATCCCTTTGAATTTTTCTCATAAGTCCGCCATTCTCGTCCTCCCTCTTTTCTTCCTCCTCATGTGAGTTGTTGTGCTTCTCCTTCCCCTTGCTAGGTGGGTGGGTTTTTTAAGCTAGCGGGTCCCTAAGGGGGGTTAGTGGAGTGATTTAATAAATCAAGTGAAGAAGTTGCTGCTGGAGTTTTTTTTGAATAAAAAAGGGGAAACACCCGTTAACCGATGTCTGCCTGCTAAATATATTAAAACAATAAACTTAATTGTTGCCGAAGTTAGGTTTCTGATTTGGGCCTGGGACAACTTTCGGATGGGGATCATGTGGTGAACCCATTTACCGAGGCATGGCTTGATATAAATGTGCTTCTCCTGCCGATCACAATTATTTGGCGATCTGGTTAGCTTAGCTAGAAATGGTGCATTCTTTGCCTCATCAGTGTTTTTATTCCGAAAATGTAACTTCTCACATCAAGTCTCTTATCGAGTCTTGGCTTCTGGAAGTCATCTTGCAACTCCTCTCTTTTTTTAATATGGCGCAGAGGCCTTAGCGTGTTTTCTCCTCTTTTGACTAAAAACGATATGTTTTGATGGCGGTTGTTGGATCCAATAGATGGATGGATGTGGGAGTCGGTTTCATATTTTAATTTCGGGAGATGGGTAAAGAGGAGGGCACGATCTTGGATTCGGGTCGGAGATGTCTCGATGATAGTTGCTCCGAGTTGGGGGTTTTTATCACATTGACTTGCAATCATGCAAGTTGCATGGTGGCTCAAAGTTTTTTGGAGTGTGGACTAGTGTCCACTAAGGATGACTCCTGTGTACTGATTGGTTAAGGTCAATGTGGAGCATTCGAATCTAGTGGGATCTAGGTGATCCGACAACAACCGCTTGCATGAAACCCCAACTTGATGGCTTCAAGCGATATTGTAAGCAAGGGGATACGACAAGGTTGCAAAAGTCGATTGTTGATATTCAGTCTCGTCATTGCCGAAGAACTAATATGCAATCAAGCGACTAGTTGGGTTCCATGAGATTTGTTGCTTTTGATGTTTTTTAATTATCTTAAATGTACACCAATTTTATGCATATATTATCATATATTTATTATTTACATACATTTGGACATTTTCAATACTATTATAATAAAATAAAAGAAATAATTACATTCCAATCAAAGATTAAGTATCTTAAATGTGTTATATTTTACTTTTAAAAAAGTAAGAAAAACATAAGTAACTGTAAAAGAAGTCATCCAACTAGTTCGGGCAACGAATAGTAGTCAACTGACCGGACATAGTATAACCCTATCTGGGCCAGAGGCTCCCCTCTGACTTGATTGGCCCACTGATTTCGCAAGCTTCCGAGCAAGAATAGGGCCTTGGTAGGATTGGGAGGGATCCTAGCTGCTTCGGTTAGGGATTAGGCCATGAGAAATTTCCATTGGCGTAAGGATTTAAAAAAAGTGGTGGTGGTTAGGGGGGTGGTCTGGTGTGTACATGCGACATGTGTGTGGAGGAGGAGATACAATGTACGGATGGGGTGGTGCTCAACTGAGGTTCACAATGACGTCGAGCAAAACCTAGTGTCCTGTCCTGCAGGTGTCATCCACTTGGAATATGGCCTTTGCCCATTCTAGTGAAAACAAAGCATGCACCTTGACATTGCCTCCACTTGCCCCTTCGCTTGCAACCTTTGCCTTTAGAGGTGGCTAATGCCTCATCATTCTCCTCCCTTGCACTTCTACCCACCCATCTCCCGTATGCAAGTCGTGAAAGTGGCCTCCGTTGCCACACACTGTTGGACATGTGAGCCCACGGCGAGCCATTATGCAATAAATGTTATTGCACATATCATTCCCTGATCTGAAATGAAGAATAAATAATTTGCATAATAGGTCGCTCTGTACAATTAGGGTTATGTACCATGGCTATCTTAATGATCATACAGCTGTTGATTTAATTATTGAATCATAGAGGCTGGTGCTTGGATGAATATCTAAAGAGTTAGATTGAGGACTCATCAAGAACCGTCAAATGATTGTTAAGATGTGATCTCCAGTCTGAGTAGGAGATGGCAATCCTTTCTCACATAAGCTGATATATGACCGACCTTTTGATGCAAGTCCTCTGCATGGGAATAGTGATTCGGAGGTGTCAGATTAGTTAGGTCAATGGGTTGGCTTAACGAGATCGAGATAACCTAAGTCCTATGTTGAATGCTGTCACATCATAGGCACACATCCTCTGACCGGAGACAGATGTATTGCTATATGTCTGAGTATGTACATTTGACAGACCAATAGGTTGATGACCTAACCAAGGTCTATACATCGGCGCGCTGGTATGCATATAAGGGCATATGAGTAATACGATCTCTCAAAAGGATCATACAGGTTCATTGCTGAACAGGAAGACATGAGCTCACTCATGAGATATTGGGAAGAATCAAATTCCGTGCACGGTCGTCTCGCTTTGGAAGCTTGACTGAATTTGTAGGTTTGATATATACTTTTGGAAAATATATGATCAAGACCTAGGTATGATATATGCTTTTGGAAAGTATATATCATACTTGTGAACAATTATCGAGAAAAGCAGACGAAGTTAGAAGGTTTACATTGTTGTGGCCAAACATAAGCACAAGTAATAATCAAACAATTTTTAACTGAAGAAGACAGTGTAAAATTGATCTTGATCTTCGGGTTGACCATGGGTCTTCCAATATGCAGGATGTACAGGTATTGGGAATACCTGAGGGTGATGTGATCATAAACGATTGTATATCCATGACGCTTCCATTCCGAGGGAGTGATGAAACATGTCTGGATTTTAGTGACTCCCTTCAGTAGACAAGCAATCCGATCTTAGTCCAAGTGTTGGACATTGGTCTGAATGAGATTCAGATTCAATGAGAAGATTGGATTTGCGGTCTTGATTTAATCAGGCATCTTTGGGAGGTTCGTAAGATCTGGATTTGAGATAAGATCTGAATATCCAAGTCACTATACATGGAATAATACAATCGCCCTGTCCTTATCTCCAAGTATTTGCGGAGAAAGCACATTAGTTCAAGAATAATTCATTTGATGAATTCTGTATCCAGGCATCGAGAAAATGGATAATTAAATATAATTTAATTATCATGAATAATATGAATTTGATTCATATTATAAGAAGAGATATCTAAGATAGTTAAATGTGATTTAATTATCAAAGATATGAATAAAGTGAATGCGATTCATATTATTTGGGCACATGAGAAAAGAGATCCAAGTTGATTAAATGTGATTTAATTATCATGGATACGAATAATGTGGATAGTACTATCCATATTAATCATATATATTATAAATATGATTTATAATATATTAAAAAGAGAGAAACTATGTAAATAGCATTTGTTAATTATTAATGTGAATTGGATTCACATTAAGTAATTAATTGGAAATGCAATTTACAAATTAGTTTGGGTTGTGAATATGATTCACATATTTATCAATGGCATGATTGAAATATTCACAAATTAATTTGAAATTAATTTGGTGGATATTTTGTGATAATTGGGAGAAAATGTAATATACTAAAAAGGAGAAATAAAGCCCCTTGTTTTTAGGAGGCAATATTATGTCCATTTTGTTATGATGATTAATCTCTCAACTAACTTATTTATGTTAAATTAAAAATGTGTTGATAATGTTGCAACATATATTTAATTTAATCATAAATAAATGTTGTTGGTTTTAACCAACAATAATTATAGCCATTGATTTTACATGGACCAAGCCCGACCGTTGGATCCATGTGTCCCATGGATTGAGATCTGTTAGAGCCGAGAATGCTTTGTTGTGTTATTCCATGGAGCCCTAGGGTCTCTTATATAGAGAGAAAATCCTTGGGTAAATTACATAGATGTACATAAGATAAATAAGAAATACTCAACGGTACAACACAACATAACGCAAACGTCTACACTCCCCCTCAAGATGGAGCATAGATATCAATCATGCTCAGCTTGGAATAACATCTCTGGAAAGGTCCTCTGAGCAAAGGCTTGGTAAATATATCAGCAGTCTGATTTTCCGAACTGACATGTGAAGTGGAAATCAAGCCCTTCTGAATCATGTCTCTAGTGTAGTGACAATCTACCTCGATGTGTTTTGTTCTTTCATGAAAAGCTGGATTATTTGCAATGAACAATGCTGCCTAATTGTCACATTAAAGCTGCATGGGTAAAGAGACATTTACAGTCTAATCTTCCAAGACCGCTCGAACCACATCATTTCTGCGCTTGCTTGTGCCATGGCTCTATATTCGGATTCAGCACTGGATCTTGCCACAACTGTCTGTTTCTTGCTTTTCCAAGAAACCAAAGAGCTTCCTATGAAGATAGCAAATCCTGAAGTAGATTTACGTTCCTTTGGACATCCCGCATAGTATGCGTCTGCACAAGCTGAAATAGACAGGTCTGTGTCTTTTCTAAATAACAAACCTGTGCCTGGGGAAGACTTCAGATATCTCAATATCATATATACGGCTTCCATATGAACTTGCCTAGGCTGCTCCATAAATTGACTCACCCGGTTTACTGCGTAGGCAATATCCGGACGAGTTATGGTGATGTATAGTAGCTTACCCACCATCTCTCTGTATCTTCTTTTGTCCACCTCTTCGGTATCATTGTCATAAAGCCTCATACTTGGATCCATAGGCGTGCTCGACGGTCTGCATCCAGCCATTCCTGTTTCCACAAGCAAGTCGGTGGCATATTTTCTTTGGGTCATCACCATTCCTTGTGCATTTCTGGCAAACTCTATCCCCAGAAAATATCGTATCGTGCCTAGATCCTTCGTAACAAACTGGTTTCCCAAAAGAGCTTTGATCATCTCAATCCCCTGGGCATCATTTCCTGTAACCAGAATATCATCAACATATACCATGACAACGACCGTACCTCTCGGGGTCTTCTGGATAAACAACGAATTATCCGCATTTGACCTCTTGAACCCCTGTTGTTCAATCAGCTGGGAAAGTTTCTGAAACCATGCCCGTAGGCTTTGTTTAAAGCCATAGATAGCCTTATGAAGTCTACACACCATCTGAGTCTCCCCCTCAGCAGTAAACCCCGGTGGCTGCTGCATGTAGACTTCCTCCTGTAGATCACCATACAAGAAGGCATTTTTCACATCCAGTTGGAAAATAGTCCAGTCACATACCACAACAACAGATAGTAGAATGCGAAGAGTCGAGTGTCGAGCCACTGGTGAAAAAGTGTCCAAATAATCCACCCCATAGGTTTGGGTGAATCCCCGTGCCACAAGTCTGGCCTTGCACCGGTCGAGACGTCCGTCTGCATGATATTTAACTGTAAAAATCCATTTGCAACTCACCACAACTGCACCCGAAGGAATAGGGACTAAAGACCAAGCCCCTCTGGACTGTAACACATGCATCTCCTCCTCCATAGCTAGACGCCAACAATCAATCTTCAAGGCTTCTTGATAAGTCCGCGGAATGTCAACAGATGAGACAGCTGCTGCAAACCTCTCAAAATCACCCGTGAGACGATGAAAGGAAACTTGGGACGCAAGAGGAGAGGATGCACATTGCCTCTTTTGCTTCCTATGAGCAATAGGACGATCCAGATCATCTGTCACAGTAGTAGCTGGCGGATCCTCTTCCTGTAGCAAAGGTTCCTGCACAGGTGCATTATCTAACCCATCATTAATGTTAACATCAGAACATACCTGAGGCGTGCTGGATGGTTGGCGTGTAGCTTGAGCAGGCCCTGTCCGCCTTGTGTAGACCTTAGGAAATGGTAGAACGGGTGGTGGTGGTGGTGGTGTGGTGGACTCAGATTGACCCAGACTTGGAGGTAGGGGAACATAGACATTAGTATCCGTGGATGTGGAGGAAACTAATCTGTCACCTGCAGGGGAGAAGTACATAACTGGTTCAAAAAATGTAACATCAACACTGACATAGTACTTGCCACCGATAGGATCATAGCAACGATATCCTTTCTGTGTCCTGGAGTAACCCACAAAAACACACTTAACAACTCTAGGAGAGAGCTTGTCAAGTCCTGGAGATAAGCGATGAACAAAGGCGACAGTTCCAAAGACACGAGGAGTAAGTGAAAACAAATCTTTGTCAGGGAAAAGAACAGAGATAGGGGCCTTTTCCCCAAGAACTGTAGATGGCATGCGATTGACCATATAGCATGCTGTGAGTATGTCATCCCCCCAAAAGGCTAACGGTGCACAACTTTGAATAAGTAATGTGCGAGCAATGTCAAGAAAGTGTCGATGTTTTCGTTCCGCAACACCATTTGTTGAGATGTGTACGCACATGTTGTTTGGTGGATAATCCCCTTCGAGGAAAGGAACCGAGCAAGAGAAGTAGTGCAGAACTCCAACACATTATCCGTGCGCACATACTTGACCGTAGATGAAAAAACATTTTGCACTTCATTGATAAGATTTTGGATAACACTTCCTGCTTCAGATTTATTCTTAAGAAGAAAAGTCCAAGAAACACGGGAAAAAACAACTACAACAAGATAAAACCTGTGTCCCTGATGATCCGGGACACGACTCGGACCCCAAATATCTATATGAAATAACTCGAACGGGGAGCGACTGCTCCGACCCTGACGACTAGGAAAGCTCGAACGATGGTGCTTCCCTAACTGACATGCTTCACAATGAAATGACGAAGAAGGAGATATCTGAGGCAGGAGGTGACGCATTTTCTGCAGCGGGAGGTGACCAAAGCGAAGGTGCCATGTGTATGGAGAAACGGATCCCTGAGAGTGTAATGAGACGCCTGCATAGGAGTGCTGAACCAGACGGTAGAGGCCATTGTGCTCAGAACCACAGCCAATCACCCTGCCCGTTAGTATGTCCTGAAAAATGACAGAAGATGGGTCAAATACAGCACGACAGTGCAAATCTTTTGTAATCTGACTGATTGATAATAAATTCATAGAGAATTCTGGTGCATGTAGAACGTTCTGTAAGTGCATGGTCGACAATAAAACAGTCTCCCCCTGACCGACGATAGGGGAATGAGTTCCATCAGCTATGAGTACGGAGCGACCATACTGAATAGCTCTGTAGGACTGCAGGTGATCTCTATCATGGTAGAGATGATGTGTGGCTCCGGAGTCAACAATCCAACCTGATAGATCATGGTTATGACAAGAGGTAGAAGCACTACCTGAGGTACTGGCAGCAACAGATGTACTAGCGGCAGCAGAAGCCGCAACGTCAGGGGTATCATCACCCTCTGATGATGTCTGTGGCATAATGTCTTGAAGGCGTGCCACTAGCTCTTCGAACCTGTGATCGGAAGTAGGCGTGGATGGAACCTGACTATGATCAGCTACACGTGCAGAAGGAGGAAATCCATGCTTGGAATAGCATGTATCCTCAGAATGACCTGTTCGACGACAGAAAGAGCATGTGGAACGCACACGACCTCCTCGGCCACGTCCGCTACTTCCTCGGCCACGATAGGAAGAAGAACTACCTCGTCCTCTAGAGACCGCCATTGTTGACGGAGATTGTGTTGCAGCACTGGAGGGAACAGAGATCCGACTGAGCCTCCTGTAGACTTCCTCCATAGGAGGAATAGTAGCATCGGCGAGGATCTGAGACCGGACTGCTTCGTATTCCGGATCAAAGACAGCAAGTAGAACTCCTACCATAGTGGCATTTCGAAACGTCTTCTGCTGCTCGGGGGTGGCTGTGAGCGGTATGGTGCTGTATAATTTCTCGAACATCCCACGGAGGGACGTGTATAGAGAATGGAGGGGCCGACCATTTTGCTTTGTGGTAAAAATATCATGCTGCAAATACAACATCTTCGTCTCATTCCGCACTTGAGAGTATGTTGTAGCCAGAATATCCCACATCGCCTTGGCGGTGGGTTGATGAAGGACGTCGTTGGCGATCTCCATCGTGAGCGTCCCTGACAGCCAGACCTTGGCGTAGGCGTCATCAGCCTCCCCTGAGGCATATATTCCCGTTTTCTCCGGCGGTTCATCTTCGGTAAGAATATGCTTCTTACCACATGACTTCATAAGACTGAGGAACTGCATAGCCCACAGTTCGTAGTTCCTCCTGTCCATTTTGACGATTGGTGCCGAACCTTTGAAGGCATCTATGGCGGGCATATCAACTTTTTGTTCTGACATATTGCCGGAGAAGGAAACTAGGGAAGATAGACAAAAGAACTGACGTCTACAAAGACCAGTGTGGATTCAAGTGCATATGTTGACATTATGCACTCGAATCCATCCGGTCGATGAAGAGGTGCCGCAAAGAGCGGCGGTTGTGGTCGGCGACGACGAGAGGAGGCTGGGGATGCCTCGGCGGGAGAGAGGCGGCGAGAGGAGGGCGCCGACGGGAGAGAGGCGGCGCGAGGAGGACCCCGACGGCGGTGCTGGCGGCGGCTGGAGGGTTTTGGCGGCGGAGGAGGCCTTTGCCTCGGTTGACGACGAGGGGGGGTGTGTGTGGAGAAAAACCCTAGATTAGGGTTTTGGCTCCGATACCATGTTAGAGCCAAGAATGCTTTGTTGTGTTATTCCATGGAGCCCTAGGGTCTCTTATATAGAGAGAAAATCCTTGGGTAAATTACATAGATGTACATAAGATAAATAAGAAATACTCAACGATACATCACAACATAACGCAAACGTCCCAAGCTGAGCATTGCATGCTCCAGCTTGAGGGGGAGTGTTGGAGCATTAGTTGTATGCGCCTATTGTGTTGTAGCAGGGTAAATGGATCCTTGAGGAGATCCATTTACCCCATCTAGTGTTTAGTCCCACATCGTTCAACGGTGGGACTTGGAGGCTCTGGAGAGGCTATATAAGAAGCCCCAGACCTCCTGTATCCATTGAGAAAGTGAATATTGATTGTTTTGGATCCTAAACTAATATAAAAGCAGGGCTAGGGTAGCCTTCCAAATTACATCATCTAGAGTTGTACAAGACTACTACTATCTCTCTCTCTCATTCTCGACTAGGCTCTCTTAATATCCAAGTGGCCGTCCACTTTGCATATTGAGAAGAAGAGCTTCTTGCCTTCGCCTTCGACGCTTGGAATTTCGTCAATGATTGCGGGAAGGACGCGACTCATCATCGTGCCCGCAAGTGCATTCTTCGTGGGTCTGACTTGAGACAGGAGGATCTTTCGTTTGGGATCTCGCAATCACAACCATGCTTCAAGAGGTATTCCTTATACTTGTGGTTTGATGAAACGATCCGAGAAGTGTTCTCGTGATCATGTGGTTTCATCTTTACTTTAAAAATTTTAATTTCCGCCGCATCTAGCGACTAGTGCGACTAGTTGCTCTGATTGCATACGATGCAATCAACACGCTTCCGTGATGCGCTTAAGGATACTCAATATCCTTCAAGTGGTATCAGAGCCAGGTTGAATAAGGTTTTGGATATGATCCATAGACCTTAGACGATTTGGTTCTTGAAAGGGTTGCGAAGTTTTTACTGCATTTCAATTTTCGCACCTCTGTCTAATTGAATTTTTCTGTACTGTTTAAAATGTTTAAACACGAAATTTTCAATTGGATTTTGTTCCCCATTAATTAAGGAAATCATAGGATTTGAGTTTGTGAAATTTGGACTTCATTTGCTCAAGATATGGCTTTTTGAATATGACTATATTCACTGTTGCGGGAACTGCGGATTTAAACGTGATTAATGAGATAATTACGGTTTTAATCCGCCTCGAAATGCGTGAATTATTACTTGGGTTCTTTAATAAATCAAATAGGCAATCTTTGGAAACTGAGTTTGCATTTTTTGGATTTAAATTGATCAAGATAAGTTAATTTTAGTGATTGGGGGTCACTGCTGGAAATTAACATTTTTGATCTTGAACCTTGTGATAAGTCATTCAATTATCATGATGAAATTAATTATTAATTTTATGGATGGATTAATCAGTGATAAATATTTGTGAAATATTTAAAGAGATAATTATTTCATTGAATGACATTTACCTAAACCACAATGATAAGATAATTGATCTTGATCATTGGTTGTTTTGAATCCATCAACAAACATTGATTTCATGAAGAATCATAGTTTATCCTACAATAGTTGTAGGACAACATTTACATGAAAAACCCTCTTGCTTGAATAGGATTGGGGATTTGTTTAGCACATCTTCTTATAATATAATCCAAATTGTTTTGATGTATATTATATGGTATAATTTCGGTTGAAAAATCGATGAGCATCTCAAAGTACATGATGATATATCTGGTATTATCCTTTCCCGAGGCGGATGTGGTGCCTAGTCGGAGAGCATTGGGGTCGCGGGTTGCAACGTATGTGGTCCATCCTACTCTCGTCGGTACTGGCCATGACAACGAGTAGGGTCTGTATAATGCAGGAGAAAATCAATGTGTATTTTTCTAGTTATTAAAATTCGAATAATACGTACTTTGAGAATATACCTACTATTCAAGTAAAAGACATGTTTGTTGATTGATGATTGGATTGATGATTAATTTAATGTGATTAAATTAATTATATCCAATAAAACACTCTATTATGAATAGATGTGTATTTCCCTTGGAAGAATTAATTATGTGAATATGATTCACGATAATTAATTACAATTTGAATAAGAGGTGGAGGATCACATAAGTGACATCCATGGTCTCCCGTCAAGGCAAAGAATTACGTTGCTAGTTGTTGTATATAAGAGACGCCTGTCCGAAGTGACAGATCCTATATATGATTTAATTGGATCGGGTTCTTTGCTTCTCGAAAGAGTAAGGCCGTATACGTAGTGACCCCAATATCGGGTCCTCATATTATTGGGGCGATATTGGATTGCGTATAGCGAGTATTAAGCCTGGTGACGGTTGGTTCAATTAATGACGGGTCAACATCATCTTAGGAGTGGTGGGCCCGGGTGTTAAAGACTGAATTGGGAAATGCAAGTTGGACTTGCAAGGCGGAATGTGTTTCCGCTTCTTTTTATCGGAGTCGCAAGTTCTCATATTATTGGGATGTGACAAAGATAGGAAAGGAGATCGCAGATCTTGCTTGAGATATAATGGTAAGTATATCTCTTACATTGAAAGTGATTAAGGGAATGAACTTTCAGTGTTGACAAGGCAAGACAACTTTGATATAAAAATTCCTAAATTAAAGTAAAATATGTATATATATATTATATATATGCCCTTACGCAAATTTCTTATTTCAGACAATCCTTCATTAAACCCACTCAATGTTATACTTAATGATAATCAGTAAAATATCATGTATTAGACTCATGATCCAGATATTGTACTTGCAATTGGACACATAATGTATGTGGTTGCAATGTGCAAGTTTCCTCAAGATAATGAGGACTGACAATTAAATAAGACAATAAGACATCACCTTAGGGTTTGTATGTCTCTATAGTCTTGATCTTTCATCGAGTGTACTTTGGAAGTGACATGTCGATGGTGATCGTAATTGTCGAATAATCCTTATAAAATCAAAGAAGATATTCTGGCATACATATGTGCTCTAGACATTTAATCATGAATGACATGGTTCTCTGCTTTATGCAGAATGGTGGCTCGAAAGAGATGATGTATTCAAAATGTTTGAATACCTACCTGAACCTAAATTTCTAAGAGTTAAGATGCATGATGAGTGTCATCATTCTACTGTCTATACTCTAGTCATTCATGAAGCTTCGTAATAATCATTTTGTATGAATTTAATGAAGCATGTATAAATGTTGAAGTGCTCTTGTATTGAAATCTTTTTAATTCAACATAAGAGATTCTTTGTCTTGAACAATGGTTGTTTATAGATGAAGAGAGCACAATGGAAGCGTGGGTCGGACCCATGTGAGAAGGAAAGTCAAAGAGTTGATTGTACTTCAGTGACTTCCATATGACATCTAAAGAGTTGGATGAATGCCAATACTGCAATAAGTTGATGTGTTGATAGTATGACTATCAAGTCTATCTAAAATCCTTAGTGAAGGACTCAGATAGAGCATCAGAATAATCTACATATAATCATTGACTTTGACTTTCTTATTTCATAAGATAAAGTCTGACAATTGTATCCCAATCTTCTAATGACATTTGCAATTGGTTGCATATATATATATTAGAAGATTAGAAATTTGATCTTAAGATTTAATAGTCATCTACATGGATATTGATGTAATTGTTGCAGCAATCTCTGTTGGATAGATGGACTTCATATTCTCAGTGGGAGAGCCCTTAGTCTTAGAGAATGTCTCTATGACCTAGATATTAGAATACCCTCATTGTTTGTTTCTAAATGTTAGAAATAAACATGAATTCTGAGATAGAACTATCATAAAGAGTTATGATGGATATATTTCAGATAGTAATATAATATCTAGTGGACTCCACAAAATTAGAATATTAATGAATGGTTCATTAAGATTTCTAATACTAAAAATCAACCCTTATAAGATCAATAGGAGGATGAAGATCATTTGACAGTGATCTGGCATCAAGCCTTGGACATTTGTCTGTTGATTTGATCAATAGACTAGTAAGATATGAAACTTTAGAATGTCTAAAATTTCAAATCTTACATACTTGTGAATATTGTATTCAAAGTAAAATGTCCAATATACCCTTCTCTGGGAATGGTGTTAGATGTCGAGGTATTCAAGATCTCATACATATTGATGAATGTAGATCATCTATTTCATAGTAAACATTATGGATATGTGATATCTATTGATGATTATGTATGATATGAGATTTCTCTTCACCTGAGTAACCTTTGAAATGTTCGAAGATTTCACAATTTTGGTTTAGAACCAAAGTTTGAAGGAAGATTAAATGAATTTGATCTAATCAAGGTAGCAAGTACCTGTTAATCAAAGAATACCTTATAAAGATATGATTATCATTTCTATCTTAATCCTCCTAACACACCTAAACTCAATGGAGTTGTAGGGAGATACAATTGGATCATGTATGACATGATTTGATCAATGATGAATTTTAGCATAATTATCCCTTAGTTTCTAAGAATATATGTGTAGTAGAGACTACAATATATATCCTTAATAAGGTTCCATGCATGTAAGCTGGAATCTAGCACTTGTGAGTGCTACTTCATTAGAAAAATAAAGGATGGTATTGGATACCTACTTTATGACCTTGAGATTCTTAGAAGATCTCATCTTTGAGAATGTGATTCTTAGAGGATGACTCTCTTGAGAATCAAGATGAAATGAAGTGTAGGAACTCATCTAATCTTGAGAAGATGATGACGCTCCTGAAATCTGAAACTAAAAGGGACAATTAAAGATTAAGCACTAATACCTCTTCAAATGAGTTTGAGGATGTATTCCATGTGTCAGTTAAGTCTGACAATGATTGGACTTCATGTGATGAAGCTCCTAAGGATCATGACATGGAAAGATGGATATTAGCAATCAAGTCTAAAGTAGACATCATATACAAATGTTGTATATGGACCCTAGAGGATCCACCTATAAGGGTTAGACCCATTAAGGCGTAAATGGATCTTCAAGAGAAAGGGATCCTGATGAGAAGGTAGAGACCTTCAAAGCTCAGTTCGTAGCCATGAGCTACACACCGTAAGAGAAGGCATTGCTTGCAATGAGACCTGCTCTTCGGAAACCATGCTTGAAATCATCAGAGTGTTGCTAACCTTAGCTACACAACTTGACTATTACATCTTCAGGATGTAAGTCAAGATTGCATTCCTCTAAAGAATACCTCTCTGAGGATATTCACATGAAGTAGCCCCAGGACTTCATGATTGGGAAAGCAAGGTGTGCAAGCTAAAGAAACTCCATCTATGGACTCAAATAAACTTCTTGTAGTTGGAACATGAGATCTGATGAAATTATAAATGTTATGATTTCAAATAGAATCTTGATGAACCATGTGAAGCTTAGTGGGAGTGCCATTGTGTTCATCATGCTAAATGTAGATAATACCCTAATCATTTGGAATGATATAAGGATGATAATAAGTGTTTTATAGACTGGCTATTCCATACCTTGAGATATGATCTCAAAGATGCCTCTTGGATCTTAGTTTTGAAGTTGTTCAGAAGCAAAGAAAAGATGGTATTGGGACTGTCACATTTGTAGTACACCTTTGACATATTCCATTCTTGGAAATTCCAAGAAAGGCTTCCTTCCCTTAAGATTTGGTACTGACCTATCTAAAGGGATAACACCTCAAAGAGTTGAGGAAGTGAATGCTAGAACTGCTTGCACCTGTGCATCAGTTACGAGAAGCTAAGTGTATGCTAGATGTGTATAAAAGCCAAATATTTGCCATGCAGTGGGAGTAGTAAATTGTTATTAACCCTACTATGGAGAGAAAACACTTGATTGCAGTAATAACAATATCTTCAAAGATGACAAGATTTTTGAGATTGTGATCTGAAAGTCTTATCTTCAAAAGCTTAAGACTTGATAGATATAGATCTAAAAGGTCTTAACTGTGGATACCTTTAGAGATAGTGATCTCCAGGAATACGGGTATTCTGATAAGGATTATGGAAATACTGGTTATAATAATTATTGAGCAATAGTGTTAAGGATACTATAACTTCTTTGACTAGATTGAGTATTGGTTGCATTAGATGCAACATTCGCATTGGATGCGAGCACTGTTACCTAGGGATATGCAAGTGCCGTAAAAGGACTTGGCATAGTCTTTTTGGAACAGAGTGACTGATCAGCTTACGTAGCTATTTTTCTAAATAGCATATGATTGTCACATGAGTGTGTATTAAATGATTAGCCCATTAATGGCTCTTTGGGCTAGTGGGAGATTGTTGGACATGTGAGCCCACGTCGAGCCATTATGCAATAAATGTTATTGCACATATCATTCCCTGATCTGAAATGAAGAATAAATAATTTGCATAATAGGTCCCTCTGTATAATTAGGGTTATGTACCATGGCTATCTTAATGATCATACAGCCGTTGATTCAATTATTGAATCATAGAGGCTGGTGCTTGGATGAATATCTAAAGAGTTAGATTGAGGACTCATCAAGAACCGTCAAATGATTGTTAAGATGTGATCTCCAGCCTGAGTAGGAGATGACAATCCTTTCTCACATAGGCTGATATTTGACCGACCTCTTGATGCAGGTCCTCTGCGTGGGAATAGTGATTCGGAGGTGTCAGATTAGTTAGGTCAATGGGTTGGCTTAACGAGATCGAGATAACCTAAGTCCTATGTTGAACGCTGTCACAGCATAGGCACACATCCTCTGACCTGAGACAGATGTATTGCTATATGTCTGAGTATGTACATTTGGCAGACCAATAAGTTGATGACCTAACCAAGGTCTATACATCGGCGCGCTGGTATGCATATAAGGGCATATGAGTAATACGATCTCTCAAAGGGATCATACAGGTTCATTGCTGAACCGGAAGACATGAGCTCACTCATGAGATATTGGGAAGAATCAAATTCCGTGCACGGTCGTCTCGCTTTGGAAGCTTGACTGAATTTGTAGGTTTGATATATACTTTTGGAAAGTATATGATCAAGACCTAGATATGATATATGCTTTTGGAAAGTATATGATCGATACCAAATCCCAATGATCAATGAGAAACTTAGTGATCGAACCCTGAAGAAGACAGTGTAAAATTGATCTTGATCTTCGGGTTGACCATGGGTCTTCCAATATGCAGGATGTACAAGTATTGGGAATACCTGAGGGTGATGTGATCATAAACGATTGTATATCCATGACGCTTCCATTCCGAGGGAGTGATGAAACAGGTCTGGATTTTAGTGACTCCTTTCAGTAGAGAAGCAATCCGATCTTAGTCCAAGTGTTGGACATTGGTCTGAATGAGATTCAGATTCAATGAGAAGATTGGATTTGCGATCTTGATTTAATCAAGCATCTTTGTGAGGTTCGTAAGATCTGGATTTGAGATACGATCTCAATATCCAAGTCACTATACATGGAATAATACAATCGTCCTATCCTTATCTCCAAGTATCTGCGGAGAAAACACATTATTCTTGAAGGAGTTCAAGAATAATTCATTTGATGAATTCTGTATCCAAGCATCGAGAAAATGGATAATTAAATATAATTTAATTATCATGAATATTATGAATTTGATTCATATTATAAGAAGAGATATCTAAGATAGTTAAATGTGATTTAATTATCAAAGATATGAATAACGTGAATGTGATTCATGTTATTTGGGCACATGAGAAAAGAGATCCAAGTTGATTAAATGTGATTTAATTATCATGGATACGAATAATGTGGATAGCACTATCCATATTAATCATATATATTATAAATATGATTTATAATATATTAGAAAGAGAGAAACTATGTAAATAGCATTTGTTAATTATTAATGTGAATTGGATTCACATGAAGTAATTAATTGGAAATGCAATTTACAAATTAGTGTGGGTTGTGAATATGATTCACATATTTATCAATGGCATGATTGAAATATTCACAAATTAATTTGGAATTAATTTGGTGGATATTTTTGTGATAATTGAGAGAAAATGTAATATAATAAAAAGGAGAAATAAAGCCCCTTGTTTTTAGGAGGCAATATTATCTCCCCCTTGTTTTTAGGAGGCAATATTATCTCCATTTTGTTATGGTGATTAATCTCTCAACTAACTTATTTATGTTAAATTAAAAATGTGTTGATAATGTTGCAACATATATTTAATTTAATCATAAATAAATGTTGTTGGTTTTAACTAACAATAATTATAGCCATTGATTTTACATGGACCAAGCCCGACCGTTGGATCCATGTGTTCCATGGATTGAGATCCATTGGATCCTAAACTAATATAAAAGGTGGGCTAGGGTAGCCTTCCAAGTTACATCATTTAGAGTTGTAGAAGACTACTACTCTCTCTCTCTCATTCTCGACTAGGCTCTCTCATAATATCCAAGTGGCCGTCCACTTTGCATATTGATAAGGAGAGCTTCTTGCCTTCGCCTTCGACGCTTGGAATTTCGTCAAAGATTGCGGGAAGGACGCGACTCATCATCGTACCCGCAAGTGCATTCTTCGTGGGTCGGACTTGAGACAGGAGGATCTCTCGTTTGGGATCTCGCGATCACAACCACGCTTCAAGATGTATTCCTTATACTTGTGGTTTGATAAAACGATCCGAGAAGTGTTCTCGTGATCATGTGGTTTCATCTTTACATTAAAAATTTTAATTTCCGCCGCATCTAGCGACTAGTGCGACTAGTTGCTCCGATTGCATACGATGTAATCAACACGCTTCCGTGATGCGCTTAAGGATACTCAATATCCTTCACACACATGCCTCCACTCCTCTCCTAGCCCCTTATCCATTTGCTCCTCTCAACTTTCCTTTAAGTCACAAGCCTCCTTACCTCATCATCCCGCTCCACACCATCCCTTTCCACACCACTCCTCCCCGCCCAAAGCTCATCATTCTCCTCCCTTGCACTGAGATGCATTTTAATCGAGGTGGAAATACATCAGTCTGCTTGAAGTCGGAGAACATGCTGAGCTACACAGATTTAGCGTATATGTTGGGTTGCTTGAAGTTTGAGAACTTGCTAAGCTACACAAATTGAGTAGAAGTTGGAATCAACCTAAAAGAAGAACCTGAAGTGAAGTGGATGATGACAACTATCACAAAAGATTCTCTTTCAATTACTTGTACTTTACCATTAGGAGGACACGATGGGGTTTTATTAGAGGTGTTATCCCATTTTAAAGGTAAAACCTAGTCACCCCAAAGACATTATGAAATTTCGATCTTCAGGCCATTATGATTGTAATAAAGTGCACAATGTGCTGAGATGTTTTTTTAATCAAACGGAAAACTGTTTGGTTGCTTGAAGTTGGAGAACATGCTAAGATCCAAAAATTTGGAGTAGAAGCTGGAATCAAATGGAAAGCTGAATCTAAAGTCAATTAGGTGAAGACAACTACCACAAATGGCTTTCTTTCAATTCCTCATACTCTACCATTGCAAAGACACAAGTAATATTAGCTGGTACAAGAAAAACAAGAGGAATTGAATTGTGCAAATAATAATTAAAAAATTAAGCTGCACAGACTCGGTTATTATTACGTAGAAACCAAAGCGGGTAAAATCTGCGATGTAAACCTCGTTCTGAGATTCACTACTTCATTTTCTTCACTATTGCAATTATTTCTACTTAGCATAATCTCTTTCACAACTGGTCTCTTTTCTTAATCAATCCTCAAGAAGAACGTTGAGGAGATTCGAGTGTATCTATATATAGGAAATGTGCTTTAGTGACAAGCCAAGAATCCTATTAGCAGAACTCGAAGTAGTTATGGAACTATAGAGGCACTATAATTGGTAAAGGGAAGCCTTTCTTTAAAAGTCCTAATTTTTAGATCAGAATACCGCATGCAGATTAAATCAGTCGATTGATGACTAATGTATCTTTTGAGTCGAACAATTGACACTTGAGTCAACTGATTTTTGAGATCACTCATGCCAAACTTACAATAGTGAATAGTGAATTTGTTTATTGATAGATAGAGTAGTCGACTTTAAAAATAAATAGTCCACTGAAATTGGAATGTGTTGACTAACAAATCGCTTGAGTTGACTGAGAAACTCATTCAAGGAGATATCACAATTCTGAATTAGATGGAAAGAATAAACCGACTGAACAACTATTTGGTGGTTCTGCACAAACAGAAACTATTTGCCTAATTCGTTAATGATTCAGGAGATGCAACGGTCGTCTGAAAGAGGTTATTGGTCAATGGTTGAACAGATTAGTCGACTGCAAATGAAGCTTATTTAATTTTCTTTTCAATTTTATTTATTTTTAGGTTCTTTTTACAACATTTCTATAAAAGCGGCAAAGCTTTCTCCCACTTTAAGTAGGGCAGGTTAGATGGATTCTTGTCGAATCCATGCTGAAAGATCCAACTGTTTTTTTACGCTGGCTGTCGGCTACCTAACACAACTCTCATCGAGGGGGGATTTGGGTCTTTTACATCATTTCTATAAATACAAAAATCTGGTCCATCATTCGAGCTTCGAGTGATTTTCTGTGTAATGACGTTCTTTTTGGAGCCTAAAGTCTTTATATTGGTCGGTGATTTTTAATGAATATGCATTTCGGCTCCTTGAATGGTTTTCTTTTTGCGCAATAGTAAGAGCCTTGGGTCTTTGAAGTAAGCTATACTTCTTTGAATCATCAATAGTAATGTCCCTTGTGTCTTTCAATAATTATTTTTTTTATGAAATGTTAGGCCTTACACAAATTAACTATTTTCTACCTCAAGATATCATTATCAAAAGATCAAATTTCTAATCGCAAGGTGGTTTTATCATAGGTTTATAAGGAAATACCCAGTCACCCAAAGGATGCATTCTGAGCTTAGTTTTTTTGGATTACTATGATTTGGACAAGTTACATGAAAGGGTTATGTTCAAATTAAATTAAATGAATATCCTAGAAACACGATCAGTTAGTTTTTCTCTCCATCCAATTGGAACATATTAAACAGTAGCAGGAAATAGCCCCTAAAAATATTTTATTCTTGCAATCCAATCTTTCGTTTGGCTTTGTAGACGATGTTTTTTTTATTTTCCTTTCTCTGCATACTCAAACTGACTAAATCTGATTTTGGATAATAAATGATTATTTCACTTGTCTCCCTATATTTATAGAAGGGGCTTTTACCCCATGAACCCTGTAAACTTTGTAAATTACCTTCTCAACCTTTGAAACAACGTAAGCTTACTATCTCTTACCCCTTGAACCCCGCGGTTAAACTCGTTGCGGGTTTTGGGGTAATTTATGTGGTCGATGTGGTAATTACGTTCTGCAAAAGGTCGTAGAGGTATTTAACAAGTTTATAAGTTTTGTGGGGGTAAAAATCCCTGTATAGAAATGAAATTTCATTGTCCATATCAGGCAGTAGGCATTCAAATTGAAATTATAAAAGCTTGTTGCTTTTTTTGGGCTAATGCTTGTTCATTCTTATTCTTCCATGTATATATTATTTTACCTGAATATATGAGAAGCACCGTGTTTTTTCTAATATTGATAGAGCAAAAAATCACCTTCAGGATTGCTGATAAATCTCAAATATATACTCAACATGCATACATGAGGCCTCTTGGAGTAGGTCAGTTTCTCGTGCTATTTGTTTTTTAGCCCTGGGAAGGTTTTTCACGTCTGTTTTTTGGAAGCAACTTTTATGATATAGACATAAAGATCTTATAGATATTATCTGGTATCTTGTTGGCCTATTTATGTGAAACATACAGCTGCTATGGTCTTGGGTATTGATGAAGAACGTGGGCCCCAACTTTTCAAATGTGATCCAGCTGGTCATTTCTTTGGTCACAAGGTACTGACAGTCGATCTCATCTTTCAGGTTATCTTGGCGTGCTGTTTGGGACCTCAAGGTCTTAATAGTTACATTAAAAAACATCTTTTAGGTTTTATTGCAATGACTTCCACCTTGTGTATTTTTCTGTTGCAATTCTAAAATTAAGAATGAAACTAACTGCTTTGTTAATTTCATGTTTGTTGCAAGGCTGGTCAAATGACCAACTCAAGTTTGAAAAAAATAAGCGAATGTTTTTTCCACGTTTAATGGGCTGGCAACATTTGAAATCTTGCCTCCAAAGAAATCCACCTTGATTTATACTTGAAGTCATCTCTATAAAATTCATGGCAAAATGCCCAACTAAGTTTTGCTCCTATCATATATAATCAAAACACTTCCTCGTTCATCTTGGGATTGGCCAGGGTAGGGTTTAAATCTCATTGTAGGTCGAGTTGGGTTGTCGATCACAAATACCTTCATTTTTCTGAAAGACGAAGGTTTAGCATGAATTGCCATCAATACGACTTGCCATCAATACGATCAACCGAGACATTAGCATGAAGTAAGCTCTTAGGCATTAGCATGGGCATGGAGTAGGCCTTAGCACATTCCAAATATAAGGTTTAGTTGTTGAGGAGAAAGGGGATGCTTACCTTCGTATATAGAAGTAGACATATTTGATATGGAAAAAACTTGTCTGATTTGTCGTGAGGAAGATGTGGATCATTCATGTATATGCTGGCATTTTTGTTTGGAGTTGATGAGGTTAGGGTTTGCTTGGATGGGTATATGGCGATTATAGAGGAGTCCCAGATTAATGTAGGGTTGGTGGATGAGAGTTCAAATCTTGGGGAGGGCATCTGTGCATGTTTCCCCCGCTTGTTTCAAAAAAACAAGACAACAAGGGAAAATCATCCACTGCCAGCGTATGCCCTCACTCAAAATCCTCCATTACTAGCTTATGTTCTCACTCACACAATTACACCTAGGAATGCACATAGATCGACTAATCCAATTCGATGATATGGAATTGGATTAGTTTGGTTGTCATTCTAATGGATTGGATCATATTGAGATTTTAAAAATCCTTTAAATTATGAATTCTATTGGATCATTACTAAAATCCGATCTGATCCAATCCATTAATAAATATACACTATTAACGTTGACAACTTTCTTCTATCAACCCTGCTTCATTCTATCAAATATGTAAGCTTCAAACCTCTCCCTGGGCACACATTCACTGGCTTTCTTTACTATCCAAAGATGTGGAATACAACTCTCCTTCCCATCTCATTTTCTAGCCACAAAATGCAAAGGGCACAAGATGTTGATAATGCCGCATCCTAGGTCAAATTCTTCACCAATTGTGTGCTACCTTCCGGTTACATTCTTTTCGATCGAAATTTTAAGTAATAGTTTTCATTATTTATTTTATAAAGTAGTTATAATTATTGTAGTTAAATGGTTGAACATGTGAAATACATTATAGTAAACACTCCTTTTTACATCTATTCAAATTATCAAAAACATGATCCAAATGTCACCTAGAGAAGAATCCAGGAAGAGGGCTTTTCTATCTTACCACAAAGGATGATGGGGTTGAAGTCTAGATAGAAAATGATTGGGTTGATTCAATTGATGATTTATTCAGGTGGAAATCTTATGATAAGGTGAAGCCAAGGTAGGAAATGCCGATATCGATACCACATCGATATGGTATTGATACGATATTTCGATAATATATCGGTGATATATCGTCAAAATATTGCCCATATTGACACATTTTTGTTAAGGACCATAAAAGAGGTATATATTGCCATATCGATACCATTATCGGTCCCATGTCAATACCGATATATCATGATATTTCGTACCTTGGGTGAAGCAATGAGAATCATGTGAGATAGATCTAGCATATAGGATGGGTATCAAGTAATGGTTCTCGGTGTTGATGATATTCATCTTTACCTACCTATGAAGTTTTATTGTGACAACAAAGCCACCATTAAACTAGTCAACAATTCAATGCAACATCATGGAACTAGCACGTGGAGAGTAGGCACTTATATCCATTAGAATAATGATGTTGAACAACTGCATTTTTCAATTATCAAATCTCAAGAACAATGGATATTTTAGGCAATAAGCTTTAAAAAACAACTGAAGACGCTAAACTCTGAGTAGAGAACTTCGTTGGTAGCTTTTAATCTGAGCCTTTCTAGATGGGGGAATAATAAGAAGACCTAGAGAAGGCGGTTTAGGAGTCCGGAGAAACAGAGGTCGCATATCTGCCATTGCCTCCAGCCTCCCTAAACCCACTCTTAAAATGCGCACGGGAGGTCAATGGCGGGTTCCTTGCCGGTTGCTTTTCTAACATCTAATGCGCACCCAAGTGAAATGGGAAAGGGACGAGGTACCCCTGTACTAGAGAAAGAAGTTGTTACGGATGGAGTAGCTGAAGCCCTGCTATAAAGGATATTTCGTAGTACCCAACTTTTTTGAAAGGAAAAAGGGTGTGAGGTCAAGGAGATGCCCACCCTATCCATACCCAACTTGAAGAGGAGTGTTGAAAGATGTCTCTAAGTTACAGTCATTGGTGTAAATTTGTTTAACCATGCCATATAAATATTGCACACGCCTCTCAAGTTTCGAGGGATAAAGAAACCTAACTGGCCGAGAAACTTTGCTCAGTTGAAGATTTTACATTTTTCTCCCCTCATAGTAGAGGATCCATGCAAATCCAGGCATATTCTTTTCCTTTTGTGTTTTTTCCACATAGATGGATAATTATTTACTACTACTTCAACTTAAAATAAATTACAACTCAAATGCATCTCAAACATGTAAAATATGAGGATACTCGAGACACATGCAAGGCCCTTGCGTTTTGCACAACATTTTCCACAAAAGTCTTTCATGCCTAAACATCAGAGTTCTTGTAGGTCCAAAGGGCGCATAAAACTGCCAGTGGTTGCCTTATGTCATGACATGTAAACATCTTTGAGTGGTAGCTACACTGCACTACCAAGAGACCATTGAGGTGTGTTCTCGGTAGTTGCCTTGTCGAGGGTACAAGACACCATTAATAAGTCACGTGACTCGTAATTTCGCCATCACATCAAACCCACATTTTCCTATGTCTCATGCAAACCCGGTTGGGGTTTATGGCTAAATTTATATTAATTGATTTTCTTTTTCATCCAGCATAAGCATAAGTCCATCAGAATTTTGTTTTGATTAAATATATTGAGATCAATAAAGTTTTAAATAATAGGGATTTTTACACCATGAACCCTAGAAACTTTGTAAATTATCTTCTCGATCATGTAAACATTGTAATCATCACCTCAACCTTGTAACTTCCTCCGTTAACAGCACACACCCTGTCGTTAATATTACCCTTCTTGAGTTAGTCTAACCACAACATATCCAATGGTGGACTTACTTTCACTCTCTCTCTCTCCTTCACTCTCTTCTCCTCCTTCCTCTTCCTCTCCCTTCCATGCAACCCAACATCGGCCGTGTTGGCGTTACCACCAGCCACGGGTTTCGATCTCAAGCAATGGACCTACAATGGTGTCTCCAGTGGGAGGAGACAATTTGTCAGAGGGGGAGGAGTATAAAAAGGTGATGAATGTGCTTGGGGGGCGAGACAACATCTCCGTTCGACCATCTCATGGGGGAGTGGGTTCTCTGCTGTAGTACTGTAGTGTTGGCCTCTCGATCAAGCTCGAGCTTGATCGAGCGGATGTAGTGCGTTACAACACTGCAGCACAACAACAGACGATCCAAACGCATCTCATGGACCTTGTTGGGGTCCCCAGAGAAGACAACCTCGATGGAGCCATCATGGCAATTGGGGACTATCTTTGAAGGATACGAAGTAATCCTCAAGCGCATCACGGAAGCGTGAGCATCATATCATATACGATAAAGAACAACTAGTCATACTAGTTGTTTTATGCAGCGGAATTTAAAAAATTTTCATGTGATGAAACCACATGATTCAAGAACGATTCACGGATCGTTTCTTCTAAACCACATAAAGTATATAGGAATACCTCTTGAAGCGTGGTTGATTAAGTCTCTACGAAAAGAGACCTCTTGTCTCAGGTCCGATCTTCGGAGATGACGCTTGCGAGTGCGGGAATGAACCACGCGATCCTCGCAATCCAAGATGTTGGATCCAAGCGTGGAACTCCTGATCTCGTCGCACGAGATCAAACGCCTTCTTTGTGAGCAAAGTACACCAAAGAGGATGGAGAACCGAGAGTCGTCGAGGCGTCGTCACAACGACGAGTCGACGAGGAAGATGTCTTCTTCTTCTCTTAGGGTGGACGACCACCAATATGAGAGAGAAGAGAGGACGTGTGAAATATGAGAGAGGGGAGAGTTTATGATGTTTGTTCTTGTTGTAACCCTAGAGAGCATGATGTGCCGCTCTTTATATAGGGTTTGGGAGTTCATGGATCTCAATCCATGGGACACACAAAATCAATGGATGAGATTGATTTGTATTTCTTTCAGTGGTCAAGAATGTTGTTGGTAAAAACACAACTAATTTAATTTAGATGAAATATATTTGATAAATCAAATATTATTCAATCCTAAATCAAATCACCAAAATTTGGAGACAATGGAGATGGAAATCTCCACATTCCATATGGAGTCATGGACGGCTACCAATTCCATGTTGCAATGGCTAGCCGTCCACACACTCCTAATTGGAATGTGGGATTTTCCAATGAAATCCAAGATTCCATGATTGCACATATCTCCAATTACAACAACAATTGTTGCAAAAATATTCTACAAAAATAATTCACAATTATTTTGAGAATATTGCAATCTTGCCATTGGAAGTTTGTAAATCAAATTCACAACCCAAAATAAAAGGTAATTTACATTTTCAATTAACTATACAATGTGAATCCAGTTCACACCAATAATCAATCAACAAATATAAATCATAATAAGCTCTTTTTAATACATTATAAATCATATTTATAACATATTATGAATAATTGGATATTGCTATCCACATTATTCTTGTCCATAATAATTAAATCACATTTAATTATATTGGATCATTACTCACATACATCTTTTAATGTGAATCAAATTCACATTATTCAAGATAATTAAATCAGATTTAATTATCCATTTCTCAATACCCAGATATAATTCAACTATGGAATTATTTAGGGTTAAATCTAAAGAAAACGTTCTGTTTCATTGTAATCGTTTAGTTGATGATTGGTTGTTGATTTAGCTCACTATCTCGTAGCACGTTGGATACCTTGTATATTTCTTTTCTTTTTTCTGTTTCTTTTCTTTTGTTAATAAATTACGGACGAGCACCACCGAGTGTATCCCCCGAGTTTTTAGTCTTAACAAAAAACTATGGAATTATTCTTGAACCCTTTCAAGAATAACGCGCTCTCTACAGATACTTGGAGATAAGGACATAGCGATTATATTGTTCCATGTATAGTGACTTGGATGTTGAGATCTCATCTCAAATTCAGATCTCACGGACCTCTCATAGATGCTTGATTAACTCAAGACCGCAAATCTAATCTTCTCATTGCATCTGAATCTCATTCAGATCAATGTCCAACACTTGGACCAAGATCAGATTACTTCTCTACTGAGAGGAGTCACTAAAATCCAAACCTGTTTCTTCACTCCCTCGGAATGGAAGCGTCATGGTTATACAATCGTTTATGATCAAATCACCCTCAGGTATTCTTAACACATGTACATCCTGCATACTGGAAGACTTATGATCAAACTGAAGATATAGATCAATTTTACACTGTCATCTTCAGGATTTGATCATCAAGTTTCTCAATCTTGGTCATTGGGAATCGGTATCGATCATATGCTTTCCCAAAGCATATATCATACCTTCAAATTCTTGTCATGCTTCCAAAACACGACGACCATGCATAGAATACGATCGGTCCCAATACCTCATGAGTGAGCTCATGTCTTCCGGTTCACAAGTGAACTTGTATGATCCCTTTGAGAGATCGTATTACTCATATGCCTTTACATGCACACCAGCTCACCGTTGTATAGACCTTGGTTAGGTCATCAACCCATTGGTCTGCCAAATGTACACACTTAGACATATAGCAACGCATCTGACTCTGGTCAGAGGATGTGTGCCTATATTGTGACAGTATTCAATATAGGACTTAGGTTATCTCGATCTCGCTAAGTCAACCCTTTGACCTAACTAATCTGACACCTTCGAATCCCTATTCCCATGCAGAGGACCTGCATCAAGAGGTCGGTCAGATATCGACCTTAATGAGAAAGGATTGCCATCTCCTACTCAGGCTGGAGATCATCACTTAATAATCATTTGACGGTGCTTGATGAGTCCTCTATCTAACTCCTTAGATATTCATCCAAGCACCAACCTCTATGAATAAATCAACAGCTATATGATTATCAAGATGGCCATGGTACATAACCCTAATTGTATAGAGGGACCTCATAGTGCATTCATTTACTTAATCTCAGAAAGAGAGTGAAACAATCAATAACTTTTATTGATAAATCATTATTATAATAACATTTATTGTAAGAATGGTTCGCCTCGGGTTCACATGGCTAACAGTCTTAACCTCCTGGACTGAGACCCCAATCCTTTGGAACGAAATCCAATCTCCATCTCCGTAACCTTTGTGTACAATAAACACCATCTCCTTAAACCACCCTTCCAAACTCCATATCCATGGATCCTTCACCGTTGTAAACTCGAAACCCTCAACTCCTTGTCTACTTCTTTTCCAACCCCCTCTAACTGAGATTTGAAACTCAACAACTTTCTTATTGAAAATTTGCCCTTAAATCCGATCCAAACCACCTCCGGATCGATTCTCCATAACCTCCAGACAATAGCACTTCCTGCACAGGGAAACGTTCCCTTCATTCCTTCGATTGCAACAACATGCAAATCCACCTAATCCCTGATTTTGATGAGAATGAAGGAATCCCAATTTTAAAACCTTTGTCCCCAAACCTCTTTATCCTTCTGTTCTTCATGAAACCACCACAAATCCAATTGGTCCCCCAATCGAACTATCCGGTGTTCGTTCAACGACCTCCCACGAGAGAGAGAGAAAGAGCAAAGGAGAGAGAGAGAGACTCTGGTGACTGGTGAAAGCAATCACCTGTAAGGTGATGACCACGATTCAAGGCATGATCCACGCTGTTGCATCTCCGTGCTGCTGATGGTGGGGTCTGACGTGGGAAGCAAGCGGTCATTCCTCACCAGTGAAGAAGAATGGTAACAACATAAGAAGAAAGAAATAAAGGGGAAGAAGAAAGAGGAGGGGGAATGATTGGAATGAGGAGAGGGGAATAAAATTGTAATTTTATGAAACAATATGGGTATACATGTCTTATTCTAATGGATCCCGTCTATAGTTAAATGGTCAATTGGATGGGAATTAACTGCGGGGTCTGGAATGTAAGACTAAGAGTTAGTAAGTTTGCATGATTTAGGTAATAATTACGGAGTATACAAGGGGAATGATTGGAATGAGGAGAGGGGAATAAAATTGTAATTTTATGAAACAATATGGGTATACATGTCTTATTCTAATGGATCCCGTCTATAGTTAAATGGTCAATTGGATGGGAATTAACTGCGGGGTCTGGAATGTAAGACTAAGAGTTAGTAAGTTTGCATGATTTAGGTAATAATTACGGAGTATACAAGGCCGAGAAGGTAATTTATAAAGTTTTTAAAGTTCATGGTGTAAAAATCCCAAAATAGTATGGAAAAGTTAGTTTATCAAACTGATGTTTTTTAGGAGTCAAGTTATACTTAACTTGTGTTATTTTATTAAAAAGATGGATTTTAGAATATACAATCTGAAGTTCTCTCCCTCTTCTTCCTTTCTCTCTTTTTTTTGAAAGGGAAAAGGGTGGCATCCCAAGTTAGGACCCACCACAAAAGGTGTGTGTATATATATATTAAAACTTATAAGTTACATAAAGTTACATATTCCATGTTATACACATCGTCCTACAATGTTCAGCTAATTTTTCAGTATAAAAAGTATGCTACATGCATGTTCCAATACGATTTCGTGTTTCTCTTTCAAAATCCCATGCTACATGCATGTTTTCCCTTCTTTTCCTAACCTTCCTTCCACCTATTCCTACTCGCCACGTTCATCCAATGGTATGAAGTGAGGTAACAGTGCATGGCTTTGGATTGATTTTAGATTCTGATGATCCATTATGGATCATCAGAGAGTTTTTCGGAGAAAAACCAAAAGCTCAACATTCCTAAGCGCCACACTCATTCTACTACAACCCGCTGGAAGCTGCATCAATGATGATGTTTCAATCATCACATGTACCCCAGCTTTCCTTTAACAGCCATCTAATAGAGTTGTCGACAAAGCTAACTTCAACATCTGTGCCCACAACATTTGAGGACATTTAATTGCTACTTGCGTTTCTGTAGCCTCCCCCTTGTGCTCCATTGCAGAAGAAGCTGCATAATTGTTGCCCCCAAGAAGCTAACTCATTAGGAGATGAGCTTATAAAGTGAAGGATAGTTGACGCATTCCTGAAAACTCTAGATTTTATAATTTTAGAATTTATTTTGGTCAATTGGGTACTCTTTTTAGGATATTGTTCAAATTTTATCCGTTGGATAGTTAGCTTGAATGATGTTTTCTTTTTTCTTCCTTTTCAGTCTGGATTGGAAATATAATTTTGGGAGCTCAACTCCATTACCCCTCCTCGATACCCTTCTCCCCTCATGCATCGTTACGCTTCTCTTCCAATGCAACATGTGGTGTGGCATGTTCATCTCCCAACTCGCACATCCATGTGTCCATATCAGAATCCCATGCTATAAGTGTGATTAGAACTTCGTTTCTGAACCCTCCGTCTCTTCGTGGTCACCACATCCATCGGATGGCATCATAATGGCAACCTCCTAAAATTTTTATAATTCAAATTGTCATGGACTCGTCAGCCGTCTCCTACTGTCGTAAGTCATTTTAATTTTCCTATCCGGACCGTGCTTGGGGTTTATATGTAACTATGTTTCAGGGTTTGAAGCCACTGCCCTCGTCACTGGTGATAAGGGCAGTGTGAAGTGTTTGCTATTATGGACTACAAGTGCTGGTTTTTGCTATTATAGTCCAAAGACACCATGGCGTCCACCCAAAACATACCTTCATACCCCCTTCGTAGGATCTCCCTTTCTGGGTTTTCTATATGGTGTTCGGGTGTGATTGCAAAAGAATTTCCATAATCCTTCTTTGCTCCCCTGAGATGATACAATCATCTGTCCTGATTGGGTTATCTTCACCTGTGATTCTTCTTGGGATTAAATTATGCTATTGACTTATGAAAATCCCTTAAATGATTAGCTAAAAAACTTTAATTTTCTTTCCATATAATGTGGTATATGTAGAACAAGACTGTATTGCGTGTAATCTTTTTATTTTTATCGACATTATAACTACTGATTTCCTCTTATCTCTGATAGTTTTCTGTATCTTGCCTTTTCACTGCATTCTTTATTAGGCTACAAGTGCCGGTTTGAAGGAGCAGGAAGCTATAAATTTCCTTGAAAAGAGAATGAAGAACGATCCTGCATTCTCATATGAGGAGACTGTGCAGGTAACATCACTCTTGCAATATTCGATGTTTTTTTAATCTGCCTCTATAGGAGATATCTGTTATCTTTATATGCGTTTGTTTTTCTGCAGACTGCAATATCAGCTTTGCAATCGGTTTTGCAAGAGGATTTTAAGGCTACTGAAATTGAGGTATCTCATATCTCGTTACTATATTTGGCAATTTACAAAATACCTGGCTCCCAAAAGATGCATGTATAACTATATAAGCACTCCTTTCACTCGCGGAAGATGCATTTACAATCTCAAGAATGTGCCCTTCCTTTTACTTCCTGGAGCACTCGAAACGGTAACAACTATTTGATAGACTTGCCCACCGTAGATCCATAACCCAGTTTAAACAGTAACAATTAGTTGATAGACCCGTCTACCGATTATTTGCGAATGCCTAAAATTACTGGTTTAAGAAATTAACCTGAAGATTCTTCTGCATAATTTGTTCCAATTAACCCACTATATGGAGAGTTAAGAGGAAGCGTGATTCTTTTCACAGGGTGAGGGGTTCTGCTTCTGGTACTGCCACTTCATTGTACTCCTGGTGTTGATTGGTAAATTAAATAAATATTAAATTAATGAATATACCTGTGAATATAACTTAAATTCTTCGAGGTTGAAAGATTGTCTGTGCGCAGTTTGGAGGAGATTTCTTGTTGCAGGACATAAACAAGGAGTTATTAGTTCATAATTCAATCGTAGGATCCCTTGGCTCCTTTTGTAGTTATTTTTGTTAAGGATGACTAGATACTGGATAGAACATGACGGATCGTCATGTTAAGTAGCGATTCTGACTCTTCTGTTTACACAGGATTTTTCTATGACCTCAAAATCAATTTTTTAGTGCTGATTTGCATAGTTTTTCTTGTGTTCCTCTGCATCTCAGGTAGGGATAGTGAGGAAGGATGATCCTTTATTTAAGGTGCTGTCTGTAGAGGAAATTGACGAGCACCTGACAGCCATCAGCGAAAGGGATTGAGTGCTTGCACCTGGGAATTAGACTCCAGAATGTTTGCAATTTATTATCCAGTTATATCATCCAGATGTTTGTAATTCATTCCCGAGGGAGAACGAGACTTGTTCAAGGATGTTTGTAGGATTTTACAAAAGCCGAGCGCTGTTTGGTTGGTCAAATGTTTTCAGATGAGATACGTTTCCTGGTGACCTTTTCGTCGAGCTTCTGCTATTTTTTCGATCGATAAAATTGGGAGCTGTTCTGGTGAAATACGATTGGACTTCACGATGGCAGAAGACGATGCCCTTTCTCAATGAATAATTGGAGAAACCGCCAGTTCGGCTCCTAGTTTGTTGGCAATGACGTTTGAGATATAAGGAGATTTTACATGTTCAACCATACAACACTCAGAGTAAATTACAAATAATACCTGAACTATATACTCTATTTCAACTTTAAAAGAGAGCAATGTGGTACTTGAATATTAAGATTTGATTCAATGTGGTTCTTGACAATTGAAATTTAGTTGATACATTTTGTCTTTCCCATCTTAAATTTCAATACTCAAGGAGCATAATATGTCATCTTAAAGATGGGTATCCCGCTGTTACATTTTAAAGTTTAGGTAGGATAATGAATTGGGTGTATAGTTTACGAACTTTTTTGTAATTTACTTGAACATTTAAGTGGGTTCCTCTTAACGTATTGCCTTTGTTGTACATTAAAAAAGAGGTTCTCTAAGGTGGAAATATGTTTTTGTTGCATTCAAAAGACATAAAGTTAAGAATTGCTTCTCAAGAAATGTGTCAACACCTTTTGGAATTCCAACTCCTATTTTTCCATATTTGAGAAAAAACTTCTCTTGTTTTTCATTTCCATTCCCATAGGAATAAAGGTTATGATTCACATTTCGAATAGACATGGATACATCTATATGTTAACTTCCATCTTGAGAGCGATTTGTGGATTTGATACGATATCCTTGATATATTTTGATTTGTAATACGCAACTCAACGTGTTCTGTGAGGTTAGCTATATGTTGTGTAGTGTCAACTATTTTCACAGATTGCAGTGAGATGATATCTTGAGCAGTTACGTGTTTTGGACCTTTGATGCAAATAAATGCTTCTCGAACTCCATATAAATAACTTCTCAATACAATTTCTTTCAAATTCATGTATAGATCCTTTGATACCTGCTATCGTTGAATATTCATGTGATCCCTTCTCCAATTTTGTTTGTGTGATACACGTTTCCTCTATTTCTCTAAGTCAAACCCTTTGCATGGCAATACCTATTGTATCAGCTTGGCCCTTCATACAAGCTTTCTATGGCTTTTAAGATCCATAGTCTATCTCTTCCAATAATTTCCCCAATATATAATCTAAACTTCTATTTTCTAGAATACTTCTTTGACAAGATTACCAGATTTCTTATTCTTTCTTGACTATACTATATATTACATACTACAGGTTTCAATTTCACCTTGAGATCTTAAAATACACCTAACTTTGAAAGCTTGGATAGGCAATTTACTCTTATAAAAGAAGATGACAACCTCAATGCATTAGCTTCTTGACTTTCCTATCTAGTTCAGATCAGCTCAACGAACTGGAGCTGGGTAAAGTTTTGCTGTGCAGGATATCCGAAGACAGGGTTCTCTTCCAATGATTTTCTTAACCTTTTCAGTTCCCTCGTACAGACGAAAATCTACATCATTGCCCCCTCATTTTGTTATACCTTCTTACTAATCACAAATGGATAGACTTCAATTTTATTTCCGTGCTCATCGGAAATGCTGCATTCCTTTCAGCGGATACTAGAAGGTATTTAATTACGAAAAGACACCTCCCCCCGAAAAACATCTGCAACAATTTTCTACGGTTTTAATGAGATTGGTAACAAAAATGTAAGATCCAAACCAATTGTCAATATACAGTCCCATTGAAGCATTTTCCACCAGTTGGTTGGACGTGAATGTTTGATCCAAAATTCCTGGCAGATTTCTCTGCATCCACAGCACTTACAAGCAATGGAATTTTAGAATTATCGAAGTTTGTCGATTCCACCAGTTAGCAGCAAAGGTCAAGAGAATGATCAGAAGTAGGGATGTAAACGGATCGAACTTGAGTGAACCTATATTTTTTAGGTTCGGTTCGTTTATGTAATCGAGCCTAAACTTGTGTTCAGGTTCGGTTCGTTTATTTTCGAACCGAATCCGAATCGAACCTCTTTTTAAACGAATCGAACCTAAACGAATATCGAACTTAAGAATTCTCTAATAAGAGGGAGTGAAAAGAAGAGAAATGGAAATATATGTGTGTATTTACAGTTAGAATAAATATTCATTTAGTTTTTTCTTTATCTAACTCATCTTCGTCTTTTGAAAAAATTAGATTAATAAGGATTCATCTCTTTGAAAAAAGTATAATTATAATATATTTTATATTTATTCAGATGGGGATAAGGAATAAGAATAATGCGGAGATATTCGGTAAGTAATGTTTGTACTTGTTCTGTTGATTTGAAGATAAAGAATGGAAAAGTACTAGACCATATATGATACATTTTGTAAACACGATGTGACTATTTATTTTTGGATAGTTTATACCAAGATAAAACCTACTTATCCTGTAAATATCTAGTTATCTCTAGATAAAATTCACTTACCTTGGGATAAAAACCACTCATCTCAAAATAAGTCCACTTCTACGGATAAGGATTTGTAAATATGTATATGTGTATGTTTATCGAGCTTTTAACGAATCGAACCTGAGCGAACCTATGATTTTTAGGTTCGGTTCGTTTATTTAATCGAACCTAAACTTGTGTTCAGGTTCGGTTCGTTTATTTCCGAACCGAATCTGAATCGAACTTTTAACGAGCCGAACCTGAGCGAATATCGAACTTGAGAATTTTCTTACACCCCTAATCAGAAGTGGTCTGCTGGACAAATCCCAGGTCGTGAACGGTGGCATGCAGTCCAACAGTATAGGTCCTAATTGGTATGAATGTAATGAGAGCGATGATCTCAAATAACTAAAGCCAGAAGAATCTACACTGTACATGTACAGCAAATCCTACAAATATTTTCATCAATGCCTTTCGCATCTTTAATCTTACTTCTTCCTGCGCAGGAGTTTGCAAGAACATTCATTAACAGCTCGTTCATATTAAGATTCATAAAAGTTTCAGTACCAAGACTATAGTTTGAATAATATACAAGAAAATTACATCTCAACTCTCTAGCCTATCCTACAAAATCGCTGGACTCACCCTACTTGATTTTTAAAAATAACCGACGAATAGCACAAATCGTACAGTCAGCCGAAGCCACGAAACTGGAGAGCGAATGCCCTGCCTTCAAATCATCTCCTGAATTTGTACAAGGATGCCATCCAAATATTACCTGGGCATCTGAGCGAGGCGCAGAAATCTGCTAAGAAAGAATGAAAAGCGCCAGCCCACGCGTATACACGAGTGTAAATTGAGAATCAGAATTAAGAGTCTGTCTTCGTGATTCCCAACTCATTTGCGATGTTTTCTCTTTGCTTCATTTCTCAGCCGCTTCTCTTCTTCCCAATCACGTTCAAGATTTCTGCGTCAATGAATTAAGGGCACATATCCAGAAAAAGCACAAACCAATACTGTAATAGTCATGATGATTTTGCGATTAAATGATAAAATAACTCAAATAGAGGTTAGCTAAATGGTGAGAAGTGCATCAGGCATTGTGTCCGATAGAAAGATTATCGCACAACTCTTGGTACTCACAGCAACGCTTATTGCACAAGTAAAATAACACTAATAATTGAAAAGAAACCAGAAAAGCATTTTAGACTCTTTTGATATGATTTGGAAAACAAAGATAACTAAAAAGGACGCAATTAGTCATAGAAAAGATATTGGAGATGAATATTGCACATATGGCATTTGAAAGAAACCAAAACAAGGGGGTGGTCTGGTGCACTAAGGTCCTGCTTTGCAGGGTCTTGAAAGGTTGGACCAAGAGTCTTGTGTGCAGAATTGGGTTGCTTTTTTTTGCCAGAGCTGTTACTTAAAAGAAACCAAGCCATGAAAATTAAACCATGATATGAGTAAGGATACTGGTCTGCCTCCCGACGAGTGATTTTGCCTCCAGCTTCCTTACCATGTAATCTTTGGACTGTTTCTTCCAAATAAGGAGACCTATGTGGCACCGTTGCTGTCTTTCGGTCTCCCCTCTCTCTCCCATCGAAGGGTTGGGAGTTTCCCAATGAACCTGGTGGATGCAGTGAAGGTACTGCAGGTGAATATTCTCTAACATTGTCAGTTGTTGGTAAATCTCGTTTAAGTTTCCGCTTCTTTGATGCAGCAGAAGCAGCAGCATCTATATCACCCTTCAGTACATTTCCTTTATCTCTTTCCTGATCCTCCACCTGGACAAGTTATTTTAAGCCCAACGATTATTAGAATGAGAAAAAACATTCAGATATGTTATAGAGTGTATTACAAATATGTACAATAAATTGATTAAGAACCCAGTTGATCAAGTAGATGGCAGTAAGAACATCATCATCCTATAATTTTTCCGAACCTTCATCGGAGAGTGCAAGCAATATCAAGGAGATAATAAGTCTAACACATGATTAGACACCTCTATAAAGACTGTTAGAGATTACGGTAGATTGCGTTCTTATATTCCATTGTAACCCTACGAGGGTATTTATGCATTTTATCCTTTTTAGCTCTCTAGGGTTTAGTCCTATATAAGGACCCCTAGACCTCTTGAATAAACAACTATTGTATTCTCTCATTACTTTTGTACATGGTATCAGAGCAATGGTTCTAGACAAGTGTTCTGACCTAAATCCCACCACCATCACCACCACCACCACCAATCCCTCCTCCATCCCTAGCGCCGCCTCAAGGTGCTCCGAGCGCCACCAAGCTCTCTCGCGCTGCTTGGAGCTCCGCCAGGCGTTCCCAGCGTTGACCTGTGGCACTGCAAGGTGCCCTTAGCACTACCTCGTGCGCCCCAACACCACCTGGAGCGTTGCCTCGTCACCTTAGTGCTGCTCGAACACCCAACCGGCCCCTTCATCCACGCGATATTGCTATGTATTGTTCATTGATGAGCGATTACGCACTTGATGGTTGATTAAAACAAGATATACTTTCTAGGTCACTTTTTCTTGACCTAAGCTACCACCATTTCGTCCAGCGAGATCAAATCTGTGTACCCTATTTATTCTTTGATGGTACATGACACTTCTATCAAGTTGAAGGGCTCCGAAAATTATGTTCTATGGTCTCAGTCTTTCAAAGTGTATATTCTCACATAGGTCCCGCCTGCTGAAACAGACAAAGACTATGAAACTTGTTTTGTTAACAATTGCTAGGTTATCACTTGGATGACGAACAACGTCGATCCAAACATTGCTGCTAATCTTCTTCACAAAGACACTGCTAAGGCGATGTTCTTGAGCGTACATATTCTCAGAAGATGACCAAGTCTCGTCTTTCTGGCATATACACGAGGATCTGATATGCTACTCAGGGAGAGTCGAGCCTTATCGAGTATGACAGGCTTCTTACGAGCCTATTCGAGGAGATTCTTATTTTTTTGCCTGCATGTGAATGGCATGTTTACATATTTCTTTCGGGACTGAATCCAAAATAAAGTGTGGAAGTTTATTTATATTCTTGTATCTTTTATCTATTTATCTTTTCGTTTGTCTACCTTATGTAATTTGCCCATAAGCCTCTCCCTATATAAGAGAGCCTAGGGCTAAAGGAATAAACACAATTCTTATTTTTCCCAACATGGTATCAGAGCGGCGGTCCTGGACCGGAGCTCTCGTAACGAACCCTAAACCTAGCCCTCTACCTTCAAGCCTCCGCACGCCGCCCCTTCGCGCGCTCCCTGCCCTCACGCGCCGCCTCCACGCGTGGACCCGTGCGGTTGTGCCCAAGCGCCGTCTTCTCGTGCGCCGACCGTACGTGCTCCTTCTGCACATGTGCCGCTGGATGTCCCTAGGGTTTCACCATCCCTAAGGTTCGGTTGTCATCTTCATAAGAGGCTCTCCGCTCGCCTCCAGGTTGATGGGTTTGGTTGCATAGAGGTCTACACGTGCAACTAAACCTAGTCATGTCAGTGTAGACTAAGTCTTATCTTGTCTACAACCCTAGTTTTCTCCAGTCAGAATGTCAGAAAGCAAGATCGAGATCCCCACTACAGGCGCCTTCAAAGGTCCTGCGCCTATTGTGAAGATGGATGGATCCAACTATGAGTTATGGACCATGCAATTCATGAGCCTAATGAAGTCGATGGATAAGAAACATATTCTTACCGAGGATGAGCCAGAGGAGAAAACAGGGATATATGCCTCATGGGAGGCTGATGATGCATATGCTCAGGTCTGGTTGTCTGGTACCCTAATTCCAGACATTGCTAATGATGTCTTGCATCAACCTACTGCCAAAGCCATGTGGGACATTCTTGCCACCACGTATTCACAGGCCAAGAATGAGACAAAGATCCTACAGCTCCAGTATGACATCTTTACGATAAAGCAGAATGGTCGACCCCTGCATGCTCACTATACTGCATTGAGGGGAATGTTTGAGAGGCTTCACAATTTCATGCCTCTCACGGCTACTCCAGAACAATTGAAGACATATCGGAATGCGATGATGGTGGGAGTCTTTCTAGCCTCTCTTGATTCACAGTATGAGACGGCTTCTTCTCAGATTCTGGCAGATGCTACCATTCCTCCAATGGAGGAGGCCTTTCGGCGACTGAGCCGAATCAATATCTCAAGCTCTACTACTGTGCCAAATTCCTCTGCTATGGCTACCTCTAGAGGAAGAGGTAATTCATCTCATTTCCGTGGACGAGGACCACGCGGTAGGGTTGGCCGTGGTCGTGGATTACAATGCACTTATTGTCGTCGGATTGGTCATACAGAAGACACATGCTATTCTAAGCATGGTTTCCCAGCATCTGCTCGTGCAACTGAACAGATACAACATCAAGGTGCTCCTTCAGCTTCGGATTCACGATATGATGACCTAGTGTCTCGTCTACGTGATATCATGCCACCAGCCAGTACTCCTCCACCAGTTTCAGAGAGCAGCTTGGACGTTGCTGCTACTGCAGAAGCTAGTTCCTCAGGTAGTGCTCATACTTCTGCTTTCTACCAGGGGTTACGTACCTCAGAACGGATTGTAGATTCAGGTGCCACACATCATTTGTGTAGAGATAGACACCAACTCACATCATACAGGGAAGTTTCCCCAGGAAGGACCGTCGTCATAGCAGATGGGACTCATTCTCCCATTACAAGACATGGACAGATCGCCTTAACACCTTCCATGCAGTTGCAGAATGTGCTTCATGCTCCTAATTTTTCAATGAACTTACTGTCAATTAGCCAAATTACTAAGGATCTACATTGTTGAGTGATATTTTTTGACCCATCTTATCTTGTGTTTCAGGACATTCTCACGGGCAACGTGATTGGACATGGCTGTGAGCAAGGCAGGCTGTATCGACTGGTCCATACACCTTACACTGGAGCATCATCCCATTCCACTGGACCTGTCTCTCCTTACTTATGGCATCTGTGCTTTGGTCATCTTTCGTTTCAGAAACTGCGTCAAGTCCTACCTCAGATCTCACCCCGCTCGTCATTTGATTGTGATGCTTGTCAGTTAGGGAAACATCACGGTCTGTCTTCCCTAGTCGTTAGAGTCGGAGCAGTAGCTCTCCTTTTGAGTTTTTTTCATATTGATATTTAGGGTCCAAGTCGTGTTCCAGATCATCAGGGACACATGTTCTATTTAGTTGCAGTGGATGATTTCAGTCGTTTGCCTTGGGTTTTTTCTGTTAAAGAATAAATTTGAAGCGGGCATCACTATTATGAATTTTATTAAAGAAGTGCAAAATGTATTTTCTGTTTCTATCAAGATTGTGAGAATCGATAATGCCCTTGAATTCTGTACTCGAACATTATCTTAGTTTCTTTCATTCCATGGCATTCTTCATCAAACGTCTTGTGCCTACACGTCCCAACAGAATGGTGTTGCAGAAAGAAAACACCACCACCTCCTTGATGTCGCTCGTACGCTTCTTGTCCAAAGTTGTGCTTCACACTCGTTCTGGGGCGATGCGGTTCACACTACATGTTATCTCATTAACCGCATGCCCTCGTCGGTGTTGAGGGAGAAGATACCTTTCTCCCTTGTTTTTCCTGACAAGGAGTTGTCTTCCCTAACTCCGCGTGTCTTTGGGTCTGTGGCATTCGTTCACCAGTTGTCTCTAGGGGTTGACAAGCTCTCTCTTAAGGCTGTCAAATGTGTTTTTGTCGGGTATTCGAGAACTCAAAAGGGGTATCGTTGCTATGATCCGTTGCATCGGAAATATTATGTCAGTGCAAATGTCACGTTTTTTGAGTCTGTCATGTTTTTCTCTCCTACTGGTGACAGGTTGGTGCCATCGGATATAAGTGATGAAATCTATATTCCTCCTCCACCCTTGTATGCGCCACAACAAGCTCCTACGTCTCCACCACCGCCATCCCCATTACCACCAACATCTCCACCACCGCCACCACCTCTACCACCTCCCACATCTTTGGTTCCCTCCTCTACCACACCACTACAGTCGACGGCCAACCCTTGCTCATGATCATGGTCAATCATCAAACATACCCCAGGTTTGTTCTGATAACATTATTTCTAATGATGGGACTGACAACATTTCTCAGCAGGAACATGCAGGGAATAACACGGATGTTGGTACAACTGATGCAGACCTTGATTTACCTATTGCACTGAGGAAGCAGAAGAGGTCATGTGCGTCATATCCGATTGCCTCTCATGTTAACTTGGAGCGTCTGACAGGAGATTTCAGGAGATTTGTAGGTGCTTTATCTGCTGTGAATATTCCAAGGACTCACCAAGAAGCATTAACTGATAGTAGATGGCGACTGGCTATGGAGGAAGAGATGACTGCCCTTCAATCGAGAGGTACTTGGAGCCTTGTTCCAGCTCCTACTGGGGCATCTATAGAGAGTTGCAAGTGGGTGTTTACGGTGAAGCATAATGCCGATGGCAGTATTGATAGGTACAAGGCTCGACTGGTTGCTCGGGGTTTTACTCAAACGTACGGGGTAGATTATCTTGACACGTTTTCTCCCGTTGCTCGACACTCTACCTTACAGATTCTTTTATCTGTTGCTGTGATTCGAGATTGGCCCCTGTTTCAATTCGATGTCAAAAATGCATTTTTATATGGTGATCTTCAGAAAGAAGTTTACATGCAGCAACCACCTGGGTTTACTGCTGAGGGGGAGTGTGGACATGTATGCAGGCTTCATAAGGCGATCTATGGCCTAAAACAGAGCCTAAGAGCTTGGTTCCAGAAGCTCTCAGATTTGTTTGAGAAGCAAGGGTTCAAAAGGTTAAAGGCAGACCATTCGCTTTTTGTATAGAAGACATCCAGAGGTATGACTGTCATTATGGTGTATGTTGACGATATACTCATTACAGGAGATGATATGCAAGGAATACAAATAGCAAAAGAATTCTTGGGCCGTGAATTCGTTACCAAGGATCTAGGAGTACTGAGATATTTCCTTGGATTGGAGTTTGCTAGAAATGAAGGAGGACTCGTGATGACTCAGAGGAAATATGTCACTGACTTGCTAAGTGACACAGGAATGCTTGGATGTCGACCCACTTCTACACCAATGGATCCAAGCATGAAGATGCATGATGACGCCACTGAGGAGGTTGATAAAAGAAGGTACAGAGAACCGGTAGGGATGCTCCTTTATATTACCATTACTAGACCGGATATTACATTTGCAGTAAATAAAATGAGCCAGTTCATGGAACAACCTCGCCAAGTACATATGGACGCCATACATATGATACTAAGGTATCTTAAGTCATCTCCATACGCAGGTTTGATGTTTAGGAAGAAGGGCACTATAACTATTTCAGCATGTGCAGATGCAGACTATGCAGGGTGCCCAAAGGATAGGAAATCTACATCAGGCTTTGCTATATTCATTGGGAAGTCACTTGTTTCATGGAAGAGCAAGAAGCAAACAGTAGTTGCGAGATCTAGTGCTGAATCAGAGTATAGAGCTATGGCCCAAGCATGTGCAGAAGTGATGTGGGTTTGCGCAGTTCTGACAGATCTACATATAGATATTCCACTTCCCATATCACTAGAATGTGACAATTAGGCTGCATTATTTATTGCCAACAACCCTGCTTTTCATGAGAGAACGAAGCACATTGAGGAGTATTGCCATTATATCCGTGATATGATCCAGAAGGGCTTCATTTCTACAACACATGTCAGCTTAGGAGACCAAACGGCAGACATCCTTACTAAAGCGTTGCTTCGGGGACCCTTTCAGAAGTGCTTGTCCAAGATGAGCATGATAGATATTTATGCTCCATCTTGAGGGGGAGTGTAGAAGTTTATTTATATTCTTGTATCTTTTATCTATTTATCTTTTCGTTTGTCTACCTTATGTAATTTGCCCATAGGCCTCTCCCTATATAAGAGAGCCTAGGGCTAAAGGAATAAACACAATGTTTATTTTTCCCAACAATAAGCATGTAAAAGATTCTGATGGCTAATACTCTATCTACCCTTGAAACCATCTTCGGGCGGCTACAGGAGCTAGAGGCTCCAATTCAGCACTCTACCATCTACGCATCTACATAGATAACGACTCATTATACCTCCTCAGGATGTAAGAGGGCATCATCACTATCAAGAAGGACATGGTCGTGATTCTGGATGTGGATGCGATCGTGAATCTGGACGCAATCATGAATCTGGACATAGACGTGACCATGGACGTGGTCATGATTCTTCCACTGCTCAGTATCCAGCATGTATGCACCGTGGACGCTGAAATCACCCTTCTAACCGTTGCTGGGCAACGTTTGACATGCAACCTAATGCCAACAATGCATATGATGAAGCATCTTATGATGCAACTGAAGATAAGTCTGCTCAACAAACTGGCGGGGGTACAAACCCCATTTACTACCTCTGAATATGCCCACCTACGGCAACTGCGACAAGACTGCTTCCTCTATCGGCGACAATATTGCCCCTGCCTCTACTACTAGCCTAGCAACTACCTCAAGTACAATAGCAAATTCTGTCTCTTCCTCTAAACATGCATGTATTATTGACTCTGAAGTATCTACTCATCTGACGGGAGAAAGAAGTTTACTCACATCTTCCCAGCCGTTTTCCTATGTGAAGACTGTTCGAGTTGCTAATGGGGATCATTCCCCAATTACCGCTGTTGGTACTATTGATTCCTTTTCCAAACTACGACTGACTGATGTTCACTGTGCCCCTGCCTTTCCTCGCAGTCTTTTAGCTATGTAGCAGCTATGTTGTGAACTTAACTGTCATGTTATTTTTAACGAGTTCTGCTGCTATTTTCAGGACATCCGGACGAGGCCGATTTTTGGTGGGGGCATGAGAGGAACGACCTCTATTACCTGGACATCCCTTTTGATTCCAATTTTGCTGGCGCTGTCTCCATCTTTGAAGATCCTCTTAAATGACACCTTCGTCTAGGTCACCCTTCTGCAAAGGCTCCCTCCATGATGTTCTCTGAGCTCTCTATGCTCAAACCCTTTGAGTGTGAGGTGTGTCAGTTCAGGAAACATCATAGTGCATCCTTTCCTACACGAACCGAGCCTCGCCGCCGTACACCTTTTTCTCTTGTCCATTGTGATATCTGGGGATCCTGTCTGGTCCGAACTCTGAGTGGTCATAGATATTTTGCTGTCTTAGTGGATGACTACAATCGATCATTAGTGGGTCTTCTTGTTAAAGGAACATTCAGAAATTAATAACATTGTCAAGAATTTCTTCCATTATGTCAAAAACATCTTCTCCACTACTATTCATTTTTTTTGTTCTGATAATGCATTGGAATTTACACAAAATGATTTGAGATCCTTTTTTGCTTCCCAAGGCGATATCCATCAAACCTCTTGCCCATATACCTTCCAACAGAATGAGGTAGCCGAAAGAAAACTAAGTCATCTCCTTGATATTGCCCGCACTCTACTTACCCAAATGAAGGTTCCCTAGACTTATTGGGGGAGAAGCTATACTCACTGCTGTCTACCTTATAAACAGGGTCCCCTCCCTATCCCTAAATGACTCCACTCTCTTTGGCTTACGATACCCAAATGACTCACCTTTTCCTCTACCTCTGAGGATTTTTGGATGCACTGCATTTGTTCACAATTTTCATACTACCGACAAATTATCTCCACGTGCGATTAAATGTGTTTTTCTGGGTTATTCTCAAACTCAAAAAGGGTACAGATGCTATTATCCTTCTGGCAAACACTATTATATATCTGCTGATGTCACCTTTTTCAAATAAACTATCTTCCTTACTCAGACTGTGTCAGACATATCATTATCTTCCTCCTCCACCGATTGTGTATAAAAGAAAACATGTTTCTACTTTTGTTCTTGTTCCTCTACTTGTTCCTTTGTTGCAGGAGAATATGCCATCTTCAAGTGCTCTAACCAACACTGTCTTGGATGATCCTCAGGAGCTTCACATCGCTCTGCGCAGAACTAAGAGGCAATGTACACTTCATCATATGTCTCACTTCACACTCATTGATAGCTTATCATGTTCTGACAAAAGATATGCAGATGCTCTTATGACAATTTCTGTTTCAAGAGACTACCATAGTGCTCTGCAGAATTTTGCAAAATTTTGGATGACGAAAGACAATAAATGAAGAAATGGACACTCTCAATTCTAGAGGGACATGGGATCTTGTATAGTGTCCCCAGGGAACTAAGCCTGTTGCCTGCAGATTGGTCTTCACTATGAAGCAGTCTCCAAATGGCTCTATTGACAGGTTGAAAGAAAGACTTGTGGCGAAAAACTTTACACAGACATATGGAATTGATTACTTTAAGATTTTTTTCCTGTTGCAAGGATGAGATCCATATAGACTATCCTCTCTACAGCTATGAACAAGGGATGGCCTATCTTTTAATTGGATGTCAAGAATGCATTTCTATATGGCGATCTAGAGGAGGAAGTTTACATGATGCAACTTCCGAGTTACGAAGTCGAGGGGGAATATGTTTTCCGACTTCGCAAAGCAATCTATAGTTTGAAGCAAAGCCCGAGGGCATGGTTTGACAGACTAAGTACAGAGATCTACACTCTGGGTTTCCAGAGAACTACATCTGACTACTCTGTTTTCATCTAGAAAATGATCAAGTGGTACTGTTATACTTGATGTATGTGGATGATATGGTTGTTACAGGTGACAATGATAAAGGAGTACTAGAGACCAAGGCTTTTCTGCAAAAGGTTCTTTTCACCAAGGACCTGGGGCAACTTCGCTACTTTCTGGGCATAGAAGTTTTACGCATCAAGAACGGACTCCATATGTCACAAAGAAAGTACTGCTTAGATATACTGACTGACGCAGGGCTACTTGGGTGCACATATTCTGGCATTCCCGCTGAACCAAGGAAACACTCTACCTCCATTGATCTTGTCTTTGAAGACACTACACGATACAGAAGCCTGGTTGACAAACTTCTGTATCTTATTGTTACTAGACCAGACATATCCTATGCTGGAGCAGAGCTAGCCAATACATGGAGAAACCATGCTACAACCAATGTTAGGATATTCTTCAGATCCTTCGCTACCTGAAGAAATCACCTAGACGTGACCTATTCTATGGGGCAAATGGATATACTAATGTTGCTGCATATGTTGATGCTGATTATGCAAGCTCGCCTGAGGACCGTCGCTCTACTACGGGCTATGCTATGATGGTAGGAGGAAACCTTGTTAGTTGGAGGAGCAAGAAGCAGATGGTAGTCTCTCGATCTAGTGCAGAGGCAGAATATAGGGCAATGGCCCAGGCTACATGTGAAATTACTTGATTACTGATTCTTCTGGAAGAACTCAATGTTGCCATCCTACTCCTGTTTCTCTATACTGTGATAACAAATATGCTACTTACATTGCTACAAATCCTGTATTCCATGAGAGAACCAAACACATTGAGATTGACTGCCATTTTATTCGTGATGCTGTACGAGGAGGCAAGATTGTTACACCATACATCTCGACAGATCTTCAGCTTGCAGTATATTTACAAAGGCCTCATCAAAGAGTCGCCTTTCCTGGATAGCTTCCAAGTTGGGCATGATCGATGGATTTGCTCCAACTTGAGGTGTAGTGTTAGAGACTACAGTAGATTGCGTTCTTATATTCCATTGTAACCCATGATGGTATTTATGTATTTTATCCTTTTGAGATCTCTAGGATTTAGTTTTATATAAGGACCTCTAGACCTCTTGAATAAACAACTATTGTATTCTCTTGTAACTTTTCCACAAAGACAATCTTATTATCTGACATAACAAGAAGCAAATTGTCATTCTTTAATCGAGTGCATGGTTAAACACATGGCTGCAACACAAAAGATTACAGAGTTGATGTGTGTCAAAATTTTTTAGTAGGATGTGACAATAGGACTGCTATATCTTTTGTTGACTTGTTTTTCATGAGGACCAATCATGTGGATGTCGACTGCCACTACACTCATAACTTGATCTAGAAAGGTCTCTTTCAAACTCCATGTGTCAGCCATTGATCAGATTATAAATATCTTTACCTAGCCTCTCACAACGACCCTGTTGATATCAACATGTTTCCATGCTGAGAGTACGATAGGCATTTTCCTGCTTGAGGGGAAGTGTTGAGGCAAAATAAAATAGGGAATATATTTTGCTTCTCCCTATATAGAGTAAAGCTCACAATAAACATCTTTCCGTTCCAAGAATATATTGATATTAATACTTTTATTTACAGTTTCTAATAAATGAAAAGTATTAGAAAAATCAATAATAAACCACTACCTTTGCAGATGCGACATCCCATTCATCATGTTTTCTCTCACGGATGTCATCCTCTCTTCTACGTTTATTCTCATCTTGTAAAATCGAGGCATTCTCTTCCAAATGCCTGCGATCTTTCTCATCATGTCTAGGAGAGAGCTTCTGAGCATGCCTCACAGCAGATCTTCTGTCAGGTTCCTCATCTCGACGGGCAGGAGCAACGGATTCAGGACGAGTGGAGGGTGAAAGGGGTGGAGGAGGCGGTAAAGTCTGAGTAAGATTGTCTTCAGAGCGCTGTTTAGCCGATGGCAGATCACCATGTCGAGTTTTGTTCCTTTCATCTTTTACTTTATCATCTCTACCTTTTTCAACAAGTCTGTCAGTGCCACGATCTCCTCTGTCCTGTGCTCTTTCGAGAGAGCGTTCCCTGCCATATCTTTCCATAGATCTATCTCTGGCCTTCTCAAGAATGCCTTCACTACGCGCTCTGTCTGAAGAACGATCTATTTTTTCACGATGGTCCTTATCCAACCTCTCACCAGCTTTATCTCTTGATTTATCTAAGAGCTTCTCAGCAGGCTTGTTTCGACTGTGCTCTTCATTACCAAGCCTTTCAAGATCTAGAGCATGACCATCTTTTGCTTCATTTTCTCCCTTTCGTCGTTTTAGTCTATCCTGCTCTTCCAGTACAATGAGTCTCTTTTGCTGTTTATCAGCATATTTTACAGAATCATCAATAAAAGGAGGAGCAGGCCGAGATCTAGATACATCGGAAACTTCACCACTATCGACATCTTTGCATCCACAAAACTTGAAGTTAGATAATTCATAATCCAAATTTTATATTAGCAAGGTGAAAATGCAATGATAATTTAGAGATCTACCTGGACTATTGGCAGCATTAACAGATGCAGCAGCTCCGCCACGCTGATCCTCCAAAATATGGTGCGCCATAGTATCTTTCTCGGCAACAGAATTAGAAGACTGATTTGTAATTCTGCCCATTGATTTCATAGCTTTTCCATCATCTTTTATCACCTCCTGCCGGGCTTGCCTTGATAAAGCAGCCTGTGTTGATCGTTTTGGTCTCTGTCACAAAAAGGACTTAGTTAGTAAAATAACCATGCCATAGGCAAGTATGAGTACGCTCGGATTGCTTCTAGTCAAGTGGAAGGCTATCGCTTGCGGATGCATATGAGGGTCAAGATTCTACTTTACACAGGGGCATGAAAATGAACACATGCCATTTTAACTATATTACTTTATTGCTCCAAGGACCACATTTATCCATGATATTCTGTCATTTTCTACTCACAATTAAGTTATGTTAGAAAACTAAAATGCGGAAGCGTAATATCACAGAAATAAAAAATACATGAGGCAGCACAAGGATTTTACGTGGAACCCTACTCTGTGAGGAGCTAGATGAAACCACGGGAGAACGCCTCAAAGGACTTGTGTTTCTTATTCACTTTTCTCATATGATACAATGGGTGTGGGGCTTCTTATATAGCCCCCACTGAGTCTCCAAGTCCCACACATAGTAGATGTGGGACTAAACCACTGAATGCGGTAATTAGACTCTGGGGGGATCCAATTACCCATCACTACATGTGCCACATACTCCAAGAAGTTATTCCTAAGAGTATAAAAGTTTTTTTTTGAAAATAGAATCCATAATCATTGTGAGAACACAAAAAAATTCAATGGTTTAAACTGAAAAAAAGTTGTGGTTTATTATTTCTTTCAAAGTAACATATTTTGTTTTTCCAAAATGATTTTTTGGCTCAAATAGGTCACAGTGAGATCGCAAGCATGTCGGCCCACCGCTAGTATGAACTAACAAGAATTTATCAAACTACATGAAAACTAGTTCAATTCATAATACCCCACAATTTTCTGATCCTCATTTCTAGATGAATTAAATTTTTTCCATGGATTTCTTATTAATAGATTGGGATGAACACCACTGAGTGGCTAAAAAGGGAGCCTAAAAAATTTTTTTCCATGGATAATAAATCACTTTTTTTTAGAGTGGATAACAAATCACTTGGAGAATCATTCAAAGCGAGATGCCGAAACCAAGCATGTTCCCGCATCAGATACTGCTATGAACATGATTTTTTGCCACCATCAAATCTATTAATTTAATATGCTCATTTCACAGGCGCTGAAAGATGAGGGCTAGTTTCTTTTGGAAGATGGAATCTCAATGCTGGTGATGAGTCCACAGTCAACGTGTATAGCGAATAACCAAGATGAAGATGTCAACATCATTAGAAGACCAAAAATCATTTACATACATCTGAATCACCAGGGATTTTCGAGGCTGCCTTTGGTATTGTCTCTTCTGGGGAAGCTTTTCCAATGTCATCTGAAGTTTTTGAAGTGCCAGATGACTTTGAAGCAGAGGGCATAGGCGCAAAAGCATCTACATTGTTTGAGACTGAGCTAGCTTTTACTTTAAGTGATGGCAAATCACTTCTCGGAACGCTATCTTGCTTCCCGTCATTAAGTTTTGCACGTGACACTTGATCTTTGGGACAATTTAGAGAATCTAAAACTGAAGTTCCATTTCTTGAGTTTCCCGTTTCACCTGGAGGAATACTCATAGCAGAGCCATTTTGAAGGTTCACAAGATTACTTGCTAAAGATTTTGCAGGTGAAGATGGCTGTTTTGGAACAAAATAGCCCATTGTAAACTCTTCTTCAGAAACCCAAGAACTCTGCAATGCAAGGAACATAGCATACTTCAATAAAAGAATTACCACAAATAGACGAAAAGTTGAGAACAATTGATCCACAACATCCTCAGAAGGAACCACTAATCACCTTACGAGCAGCCAAAGCTGCAGAAACACCAGTTGCCAAAACCTTAAGGTCCTCTCGCTCATCTAACTTAATTTTAGCCACCTGAAAAATCAATCATCAATTAGCCCTTTACACAATCAAACAAATACATCAAGAACTTGAGATAGAAATAGGAATTACCCGTTTTTCAAGATTAACACCACTTTTCCTTGTAACGGGGAAAATACTTGAAATTTTCGTAAGCGTGATGAGAGCATTTCTTATTTCCATATATTCAATAGACTCCAAGCACTGAATGAACAGTTTTGTGATTTTTGCACTCCATTTCAAATGTATCTACAATAGAGGAGAATCTTATTCACTTGCAAGTAAAAATAAAATAATAATTACATGGAAAACCATGGCAAGAAATACATATACCATGAAATCTAATATTTCGTTAAAATCAGAGCTGTTAATCATAAGAGTGCACAAATGATCTGGAAGTATACACTGAAAATTTCTTCTTCCAGGGAATAAATATGCAGCCATTTCTTCTTATATAGACTAAACAAAAGAAAATATAATTAAAGAACGGACAAGTAATCTGCATAGGTAGACTATCTAAGAGATTCTGAAGAGTAAACTTCCAGAAAGAACCCTTTTTTATTATATTTCTATACTTCATCTTACTTTCCCAGTTCCCTCCTAGACGAGAGAAGACCAAATCGTGTCTTGCTAGACCTCTTTGAGTGTGTTGGTAACTTCTCAATGACGTCGTTCAAAGAGAGGGGTCATGACGGAATGGTAGTTATACTTTGTGACAGAATGATAGTTATACTGACTTCTAGTCCCCTACTTGTCTGATCCACCTTTTCAAACAAGCTAAGCTAAGTGATCAAGTCATGAGTAATGGTGGTCAGAATGGATAGACAGCTCTAGGATCGGAATCCACTGTTTCAGGAAGGTGGCACTTTTACGCAACGAGACAGCTCTAGGATCAGAATCCACCGGCTCTAATCAATCAGCATGTACCTTTAAAGCTTAGCTCTATATGTGGAATGTTTCATGTACAACCTTACTTCCCTTCTATCTATAAGTAATTGAGATAGAGGCTAATGTTTTAGTCCTGTCTCCTTTCATTTAATGCTGAAATGCTCAGATAATCATGCTAAGCAACAAATTTCCAATCAACTGGATCTGTCATTTAATTTGTTTTATTTTCACCTTTCCTAAATCAAACCATTACAACTCTAAAATTGATTTCTTATTAGCAAAATACAGCCACTAGCAAATTTCGAATGTATCATTTGACCCATACAAAAAGTTTAGCAGATTGTGGTGGTAGAACATTTCTATATAAATATATATTTCTTCTGTAGCATGTAACCTTGAATTTAAACAATCTCAGGTTCTAACAATCCAAAACAAGTATCTTGATATTCAACATCCCAAAGTGCAGTAGCTTTGTGATTTAAAATAGAGACTATTGAAGGCATCAGTAATTCTTATGTATTGCAAAACACGATTTAGAAAAATAAACTAAAGAAAACTCATGATCAGTGCCATGCTGACAACCAGAATCTTACCCTAACAAATTGTCCAAATGTAACACGCTGACTATTTGGATATCTGTAATAGATGGCAAAACCTGGCTTATTTCCACATTCACGCTCATATATAGCCTCATCACTCTGAACAAATAATAAACAATATTAGATGCTTTAATGGACAGCTTGACAAATAAAAGGTGCCCCTTTGAAGGTCCTTATTTACCCCAAACATGTGGAGAGGGTTTCATGTAATCAGTTCATTGACCAGAATGCAAGAAACATGAAATTGAAGATGTACCTTCCAATGATATGCCATTTTCAGCGTCTCGTACAGAAATCTTCCCAGTCTGCCTGCTTCATATTCGGTACAACAACAGATCATGGGTTGTAATGTTTTGCATATGAAAACGTCTATATGATGGACAGTGTTGAAAAATGGTGTGCCTAGTAAATGCAGGGTATGAACAAATTTGGCACAATACACAGCATCAGACATGCTGAAAATACAACGAGGAAAGATGCATCTCTGAAAAAATTCCACATTGATTTTCAGCATGTCCGAGCAAGAGCTTAACCATCCATCTTTTTCCCGACTCAGGCGTCGATTAACAGATTCTACATGTTGTTCATGTTTCTGGAGTTCTCCCATCAATTTATCAAGTAGTTCTTGTATTCTCTCCTTATCTTTTTTACGCTTTGTTATTGCGGAGCTAGAATTGTCTGATAGCTCTTCTAAAGCTTTTAAAGCTGTATGTTGCTTGGTTATCTCTGCCTCATAACGACCTTTAGGGACATAAAGATCATATAATGTGAGGCCCCAAAATGTAGTGTAAAGTTCCGGAGATAGGCCATTCCAAGCTTTCGAAGGCAACATCGAGTGTACAGTCTTCATAAGATCAGACCACCTGAAAGAAAAAACCACACATGAGATGAGCATATTGCTATGTGAAGTGTTAATATATTCCTGATGAATTACCACATACAAAAGACATATCTTGTATAACACATACGAACGGCCCATTATAGGCATGGACTAGGCATTTGGGCAAGAAGAATGCCATAGTATGAACTAAAATGTGAACAGACCTGATAGGTGCGTGACATGGTCCCAAATCAAGGATAAGATCAGCTGATTGATTATCAGGTTTAAAATCCTCGGAGTCCTGGATAACAGGGCCCTCCAAACAATCAAGAGGCCATGACACCTCAGTCTGGCCTGAACACTTAAAAAGCTTCATAATGGGTCGATAAATCAGAAAAACAACCTGAAACGAGGGTGAGACAATCAATTTTCACAATTGCTAAATCGATTAGATAAAAAATTAAACAAAATTGACAACAGACACGAGTGCTTTCTTTTGGTTGTTAAAATATGAAATACATAACAATCACGACAGACACACTATTAAAATATCGATTTATGTGATTCGAGATGGTCATAATGATCGTTCTATAACATGGGAAAATCATTCCAATAGTTCTATTTGTACATAAAATCTTCTCACTAAAAGTTGTTATGTAAGAGCCTATATATAGGCCCTACGCTTGTCCAACTCTTACCATAGGGCAATGTGGGACTACCATATGATTCCTAAATAGATGTTTAACAATATTCAATCACCTTAGAGATTCTATCCCTTCACCATTCTCAAAACCCCCTCCCCCCTCAAGCTGAGCATGAGCTCAGTTTGGACAAACAGACCAACTTGATCATTCACACATTGAATACATGATGTACGGACTATCCCATACACTTACTTAGTACATGATGAATATATTATCCTGACTAAATGCATATTCCTATGGCAGCTGACACGACGACGACGGGCCTTTCAAGCCATGTTATTAAGGAGGAAGACTGGAATTTTCAAATGATCCGTTAATTATCTGAAGTCCGACTCCCATGCTCTGCATCAGTGGCCACACCATGTCTTCTCACTCTCCTCAATGGAAAGTGACTTCATCTCTCTCGAAGGCCGGAAAAGATGTAGGATATCCAAACAAAAATCTTGAAAATGGGCTCCATCTATTGGGACCTCGGAATGAGCTTCTACTATAAGAAAACTTGCAGAAAGAGTCTCATACAGGGACCTCAAAAAGCAGGCTCTCTGCATAGGAACCTCCAAAAGATCATGTACTGTGGACCACAATCAAAGGTGGTTGCAACCTGAGTCTCGTTCCTCCATGGGATAGACAAGAGTATCTTTGATAGAGTATGAAAACTATTTGTACTTGGGCAAATGGATCTTGCGTGTGAATCAATTTGACCCTACACCGTATAAATACCGCTCCATTTTGATGATTGAATGGAAGGTCTGGGGTGGAAAAGAAAGGATCTGAAAAGAAAACCTACATGAATGTGGGTTGGGGTGGAAAAGAAAGGGTGGATCTAAAAAGAAAACCGACCTGAATGAGGGCTGGGGTGGAAAAGAAAGGTTGGATCCGAAAAGAAAACCTACCTGAATGTTAAAATAAATAATGCGGAAGTGAATTGATAATCAAACTCCAGAACACAAAAACATAGAATGGTAGAATGATCAGATTTTACGTAGAATCCTACTCCGTGAGGAGGACCTTCTATTGTGAATCTTTCAATAAATACATGGGTGTGAGGCTTCTTACATAGATCCACAGATTGACTGTAGTCCTACTTATAGATGATGTGGGACTAAGCATGAGAATGAGGTAATTGGATCTTGGAGAGATCTAATTATCCACCATTAACACACTTAACACTACCCCTCAAGCTGGACCTGAGAAGAGTAGTCGCAAAATAGAATGTACGGAAACACTCAATGCTCGGTGATGACAACTAATAGCAGTAGTAGTCAGGAGTGCCAGTCTTCATATCATAGATGGATAATATAATTCTGAGACAATCCCACGTAAAGAAGTCCATCTGCAGTAGTTGACGTCGAACATCAAAAGTGGAGAGGTTGTCTCTATGCATATTTCGAGAGTTGGGCCTCTCCTATATGAGAACTCTGAGAATGACCTTTCTCATTTTCTTATGGGGACCTGAACTCGTTTTGCATATAGGGACCCTGGAGAAAAGATTGCTTTTGCTGAACCACGTGTAGAGGATGATGGATGCAATAGAAATCCTGTAGATACATCTAAAGTAGAACAATGTGCCCTGCTCTCACTCCTCCTTTCTCCCATGCTTGTCAGAATATGAGCATAAATAATAAAGTTGGGAGGAAATAATGTACAACATGCATTTTTTATCAACTTTTCTTTTTCCCCACATAACAATCCCTTTTTTCTTTTTTCATGAGCCGTATATATATATATATATATATATATATATATATATATATTCTTGGCTTTCTCTATTTTTGCCTTTTTTATAGGCCCCTTTTCCTTTTTTGGCCTACTTTTTTACTTCCTTTTTCTCATATTAGTTGTTCACTTGGGCCCTTTTCTCCTTTTTTTGGATTACAATATAGTAGTACATGCTCGTGGAGCCTAAGTAAAATATCCCCTCCTTTTTTTCGCTCTTGCTAGGCCCCTATAAAGAAATGCTTAAAGTAAATAATAGAGAGAAAACAAATAAAAAATGGGTTTCGAAAAGTAAACAACTATCGGAGATGCGCTACCCGGTGATCGACACGCTGGGTTTCGAAAAGTAAACAACTATCGGAGATGCGCTGCCCGATGATCGACACGCTGGGTGTAGCTGGGAGTTGGTACCATGCGCGAGAACATGATCTCGCATGGGAGAATCTCGTACATGCTGCTTTGATCATTGATGGCGAGGATGGAATCTATAATTGGCACCGCTTTGATGGGTTCCAGATCTGCTTCTTCTCTTGGGATCTTCTTCACGTGGAAGAATAACAACCACATCTGATATGAATAAATGCCGAACAAAGTAGTGAAAACATGAAAAATCTCGAACAAATCTTCAACTCAGTGATAACTTAACCTTCATAATCGTTGGAGAAGTTGGAACCACACCACGAGTATCACAATAACCCGAACTCGAATAAAATTAAATCATAAAAAGAACGTAAAAACAAATTCTAGAACCGATTGCTCTAATACCATGTTGAAATAAATAATGCAAAATCGATTCTATAATCAAACTCAAGAACTTATAATTATTAAACGACAGAACGCTCTGATTTTACATGGAACACTAATCCGTGAGGAGCGGGATGAAACCCGGGAGAAGGCCTCAAAGGATCGGATTTTCTATTGAAAATCTCTCAATAAATGCAAGGAGTATGGGGCTTCTTATATAGCCTTACAAAAATATCGGAGTCCCACTACAATGATGTGGTGTTAAAAATGAAAAAAATGATAATTGGATTTTGAAGAGATCCAATTACCCAACTTTTACCCACTCTAACACATCCAAAATGTCGTTTTATGCAGTGATGACCTTGCTGCATAGCGACAAACAAGACGTCAATGCAGCTCCACTTTGTGCACCATCAAGCTCCACTCTTCTCCTATGTTGACAATGCTTCATACAATTGATGCTTGGCTCATATGATAGGGTAGAGCTACAACAGTCAGAATTTGATCCTTCACCGGCTTGTATCGTTGATGTAGCCCTGATAAGAAACGATGCACTTGCCATTCTACGCGTTCTCCTATCTGTTTGTCACAATAAACATGTTGAAAGATAAGGAGCTACTCAAATATGTTGGTGAGGAGTCGACAATACTCGATTAAGGATGTATCTCCTTAATTTGCAGACCAAATCCGTGTATAGATATCCGAGACTCTGGACTAGGTTGTCTTTTGGGAGTAAGTGCTCTCAAGGTTCTCCCACACCACCTTTGCAGTTTCCTTGTATAGAAGATTGGAGGCTATATTCGGATCGACATTGTTGGTCATCTAAGTAATCACATGGTAGTTGTCTACGTACCAGGTATCGAAGTCCTTTTCTGTCTCCATAGGCAGATCTTTAGTAAGAACTTAGTTCTTTCGCTGACTACCAATAAACAACATGAAGGATCGAGACCATAGTACAAAGTTCTCAGAACCCCTGAGTTTGATAGAAGTGCCCTGGACCATCACAGAGGAAGTCGGGTACAGGGGCTTGGGTTCAACAAGTGCCATGGTGGCCGCAAAGGTCAAGAAAAGTGACCTACATAGTCGTTGTAGTCTTAAGTATCATGTAGACCTAGCAATACATCGAATGGAAGTCCGGCAGGCAGCATAACTCAAGGGGCAGCACGAGGCCGCGCGGGGATGGGAGGCGGAACGAGGCCTCAAGGCAGCACGTCCCCGCGTGGGAGGGGGTGCAGAGCCACTGGAGGTGGCGCAGGGTTGCTGGAGTAGCACGGGGTGGCGCGGGGCCGCGAGAGTGGACGACACGAGGCCGCTACGGCAACACAGGGCGACGTGGGGCCATGTAGGGGGCAATGCGGAGCCGCTGTGGTGGTGCGGGGCTACGTGGAGGGGGCGACGCACGGTCGTTGGAGGGGGGGGGGAGCGCAAGTGATGCAGCGTGACCCCAAATTATAGGGCCACATTTATTTAATTAATTAGTAATCAATTTTATTTACGTTTTTAGTGGTCGTAGTGGTCTAATTGAATAATTGAGGTCGCATGTGATCTCAACATTTATTTCGTAGATTTTAATTGCAATTTTGGTCAATTAATTAGTTAGAGTCTAATTAGAATAATTAGAGGTCAATTGAAAGTTGTCAGAGTCAAATTAGGATAAAGTTGGTTGTCAATTTTGATTTGGTTACTATTTTTGTAAACCCATCTCTCCTATATAAAGAGAGGGTAGCCCATTGTTTTTATTCAGTGAAGTATGAATTAAAGTTGAAATTTTTATCTCTATCCCTCTCTTTCTCTTCTCCCTCCACGCGATCTCCGCGGTTCTCCTCCTTCAACCTCTCGTTATCGACGAGTTCTCTTCTCAACCCATCTCGTTCTTCTACCAAAAATCTATCATAAAAATTTGTCATTTTTATCGACGTCGCAAAATCTGTTTGCATCAGCAAGGCTGGTGGTGACGGTGGGATTAGGTTAGAACATCGGTTTAGGACCGCTGCTCTGATACCATGTGGAGAATAATGAAAAAGATGAAAGAGCTTATCTTATTCAAGAGGTCTAAGGTTCCTTATATAGGACAAAACCATAGAGAGCTCAAGGAGAAAATACATAAATGCCCCTAACAGGGTTATAAAAATATACTTCTAATAGAAAATATTCTCCTAGGACATAGAATATTCTCCTAACAAATGTTATGATAATAACAAAATAATAATGTTGAAAAGCGAGTTATTTTATCAATGTCACCACCATTTAAGCAAAATTCAGATCATTAGTCTACATGGCCATTTCTAAGTTAATGACCACAACTTTGAGTACTCATACCGTCCCACTCATTGTTTTTATCGAGCCAGTTTTTAATTATATATTTTAGAATTATATTGTACAAAGCCTTTCATGTATGATTCTACAACTAAAATCTCTATTAAGTCAAATTCTTCACTGTTGCACATGTATACACCCACATGCACTGATAAACCTTAGCTAATCTTATACCGGTATGTCCTCTTGTATCGGTACACCATTATCCAATGTATTCCTAAGAATTAAAGTACTATTTTGCCATTCCATATAGATTGTCACTGACACTTTCAACGGCTACGACTGACTTTTCAAAAGATATCCATTCTAAAATTTCTATTCTCGAAAATGCACTAATATATATAATGTTGCACTAGTACATGAGTACTATTAACATAATGTTTGTTCTTAAGAAAACACAAGTGCACTGGCACAAACCTTGATGAATCCGTACACTAGTGTTTGTTGGCTAAGAATATGGATGTATATATGTAAATTGATCTGGATCTTTCTATACTTAGTCCTCCTTTAAGATTATAAAAGTACTGTTAGAAAGTGAAGAATGCAGAAGCATAATCAGAGATAAAGAATAAACATGGAAGAATAACGAGATTATTATGTGGAACCCTACTCCCTAAGGAGTGGGGTGAAACCACGAGAGAATGCCTCAAAGGGCAGATGTGTTCATTGAACTTTCTCATTTGATACAATGTGTCCAGGGCTTCTTATACAACCTCCACTGATCCTCCAAGTCCTACATATAGTAGATGCGGGACTAAACCATTAATGTGGTAATTGAGCCCTGGAGGGATTCGATTACCCATCTACACAAGAGTGACACATATACTCCAACACTTCCCCTCAAGTTGGAGCATGCAATCTCAACTTGGACAAACAGAAATAAATCTCAAACTCACAATACAAGGAACTACAAACAATATCAACTCAACGCATACACAACTGTCGGTTGCTGTCGAGGACGTTGCTTCTCATGCCGTGCATGTGAGAAGGAACAAACAGGCTGGAGTGTGAGTCGAACTGTGTCTCCTCGTCGAAAACGTATGTTTCGTACTGCGCATGTTAGAGTCACTGAAATTGAAATAAGTCTCCTCGTCAGAGTACTCTGGCCCACCACATGTAGAAGACTGAATCACATAGACAACTGCTCCATTTCTGAAGGGCCAAACTGAAAAGTCATGGAAAAACATCCTTGTTGGTGTCCACGATGGCTGAAGAATGGAGTTTGAAAAGTCTCCTCGTCAGAGAACTGGATCTCTCCCATACTGGCTCAGAGAATGGGATCTCTAATCTAGAGTCTCTATGAAACCACATGAAAACCCTAGCCCACCTGGCATAGAGAATGAGATCTCTACTCTAAAATCCCTATGGATAACATGAAAACTATGGTACCAAACAAAACAAAGATGGGAACCGCACAAATGATGGTAAACATGTGCGCATCAAACTGAAGACTCGAAACCAATCTGAACGTTGAGTCTGAAATCTGGAGAACCAGAAAATCTGGCATACAGAACTCTATACAATACTCCCTCTTTCTCTCATACTTGTTGGAAAACAATGACGTCGATTAAGTTGGTAGAAGTCATGAAGATGGGGAAAAACAAAAACCCACACAACTTGATCTTAATTTTTTTTGGCTTTTCTTCTCATAGTTGTTTAAATTATTTTTTTCTCGTACGAATTCTTTTTGTACAATTCCTTTTTTTCTCCGGCTATTTCCTCCATTTTTTTATAGCCGTCTCATTCCATTTTTTCTTCTACGGGTATTTGTCTCATTTTCCCTAATTTATTATGTATTTTCCCCATAATGTAATTGGCTCTCAAAGGTTCCTCCGCTATATATATAGGAGCATGGCCTCAAATTTCAAAGAAATTCGGTCGAATTTCTGTCGAATATCGATATCCAGTCGAAATCAAAATTTGACCGAAATGACCGAAATGATCGAAATATGGGGGTCCTAGTACAAAAAATGACCGAAATTCCGGTCGAAATTCCACCGAAATTCTGTATTGGTCGATACCGAAATGGTGACCGAAACAGACATTTAGGGTCTTGTATAGGAGAGCCCTATTTGCCCATTTCATAAAGCATTTCATAATTTTCTCTCCACATAACAGAGTGATGGTCCTAGACCGAAGCCTGAGCCATACAAGCTCCACCCAACTGTCAGCCCCTGCATCGCCAACCTCTCCTCTCTTACCACCGACCTCTCACATAAAGTAGCTACCATCGCCACCTCATTTCTTACGCACGGAAGCCCTCGACTGAGGTTTCAACCATGCATGACACCATCAAGGGCACCTCAGCCATTGGTGCAGCTTCGTCTAAGGCCTAGAGGACTGCGCCAGCCACCAATAATGCTTCTTAAGGCCCCCACGTATCCTTGTGCAACATATCGGGTGCCATCTAGGCCTCAGACCTCCATGTCTCTCTCCTCGGCATTTTCTGTGCATCTGAGGCCTGTGAGATGTCTGACTTTGGCATGAAAGTGATGATTTTAGACCTCCAAATCACCCTGTCAATCCTAAAGCACTTCCTTGGTTGATGAGAATTGTTGTAGCACGAGTCTATACATACAATTGATTCCTCGTATGATTATGTAGACACTTTCGCATCAGTCTACATCCCCAGTCTCTTCCTTTCCCGACATCATGTCAAAGAACAAGGTCAACCTATGATTTTCAAGCACCTTCAAAGGTCCGACACCCATCATGAAGATGGATAGGACCAATTACGAGCTATGGGACATACGATTCATGAACCTTATGCAATACAATGGGAAGAAACACATTCTGACAAAGGATGGACTGACCGACAATACTGGGGTTAATTCCTCTTGGGACAATGACACATATGAAAACGTTTGGCTATCAAATACTCTTATTATGGAGATAGTCAATGATATCCTACATCAACCCACTGCCAAGGCAATGAGGGACATCCTCACCGTTACTTATTTTCAGGCGACGAATGAAACAAAGATACTACAACTCCGATATGACATCTTCACGACCAAACATAATGGCTGTCCTGTTCATACTTTCTATCCGTCTCTCAGGGGCATGTTAGAAATGCTTCATAGCTTCATGCCTCTGACAACATCTCTAGAGCAACAGAAGGCATATAGAAACACCACTCTGGTTGGAATATTACTGGCAACTCTTTTTTTGAATGAAATATGGGTGGCCTCCTAAGCTGGGACCCACCTCATCGAGCAAGTATATATTATATATTAACAAAAAGGAGAGGATTACAATTTCTGGCAACTCTTGACCTTGAGTATGATGCTGCATAGACTCAGTTATATGCAGGTGCTTCCATACCTCCCATGGAGGAAGCATACATCAGACTCAACATGACTACAATCCCCTCCCCATCATCTACCAAAACCTCCGCGACTATGGCCACATCTTACGGTAGAGGATGCCCGGTGCACATGCCAGAGGAGGTGGACGACCACATCAATCTTGCACTTACCGTCACTATCCTACTCACTCCGAGGATATCTGCTATCAGAAGCATGGTTATCCGACGTCTGCCTGTGAGGCTGAGCATGCTTAAAATCTTGCTAATCCCGTTAATTCTTCTGAGCAAAAGTTTGATAATCAAGTAGCCCATCTGGGAGAGATCACAACTCATGCTACCAGACCCTTTAGTGCTCCTTCGATCTTGTCAAACACAATTTTCTCAGCCTCTGCTAGTAATTCAGGTATAGCATATGCTCTTACTAGCGGTCATAGGGAAAACATCTCCTAGTGGATCATGGATTCGGGTGCACTCTGTGGAGACAAAGCTCACTTTTCTTCCTATAGATCAATTCACTCTGGTAGATCAATTATTATTGCAGATGGAACACATCCTCTAATTATAGGACACTGGGAGATTTAGTTGACATTGTCTATGCACTTACAGAATCTGCTTCATGTACCTGATTTTCCCATGAATTAATTATTTACAAGGTTCGGGAAAGCGGTATGCGTATACGTTCAGGCAGGTCACTGAATAGCGCTTAAGCAGTATGCGAGGGCATATGCGGGGTATATGCGGTTCTACGCGGTTTCCTATTTTTTATTTATAAATAAATATATACAAAAATGACCACAACAAAACTAAATTTATGTATAATTGTGGTCTAACAGAAGATCTAAGAAAAATAACTTTCATATAGAGTTCAAAACAATCTCTATCAATCAAATATCAATACTTTAATAGAACGGCTATCACACAAAATAATTAACAACAACCAATAAAATAGAAAACTTAGCATACAAAATGCCCTTATTATTGAACATAATATCATTTATCTCTGTCGTTATATTTATAACTGATCCTCCATCAAAAGTACCAAGCTTTACATATAATATATTGCATTCATAATAACTACTAATTGAGTAAATTTGTTTGCAAAATTATGAGTATATTATTCTTTTTCTTCCTTACGTGTTTACTCCAATCTCGCAGTACAACTACTTTGATGATGGATTTAAATGGTCATGGAATGCTTGGTTGGCATACATGCAAAAGCAAGGAAAAACATGACACAAATAGCACAATAAAAAAGTGGCACAAATTAAAAAAAATAAAAAAATGTGTATGCGGCCGCACAACCCGCATATGCGGCCCGCATAATGAGGGGCTTCATGAAAGCGGTGCGCTGAGGGCACTGCACACGCATATGTGGCCGCACGGGCTGCTTTCGTCAATACAGATTATTTATTGTAGTTAAATCACAAAACATTTGCATTGTCACACCATATCTGATCCTTGTAATCTTGTGTTTCAGGACATACTAACGGATATGGTGATCGGATGTGGCTGTAAGCAAGGAGGTCTCTACAAACTAGTCTAGTCTCCATATGCTGGTGCTTCTTTCATTCCCACTAGGTCAATCTCCTCTTACACGTGGAATCTTCATTTCGACCACCTTCCTTTGCAGAAGCAGTGTAAAGTCCTCGTACATATTCCATCGCATTACACTTTTTAGCGCGACGCTTGCCGAGCTAGGCCAAGCATAACTGATATAGTTTTCTTAGTTGTCAGAATCATAGTTGCATTACTTTGAGGTAGTCCATTTTGATATTTGGGGTCTTAGTCATTTTCCTGACCACGAGGGACATATGTTATATCTTGCATCGGTCGATGATTTTTCTACATTCATGGGTCTTTCTTTTGAAAAATAAATATGAGGCTGGGTTCGTTATCCAATCTTTTGTTCACAAAATAAAGAATACTTTTTTCTACTGTTAATGCTCGCTTTGATAATGTTTTAGAGTTCTACACTATACAACTTTCTCAGTTCTTCAAATCCCTTAGCATTATACACCAGACCTCTTATGTATACACGTCTTAGCAGAACAATGTTGCTGAATGCAAACATCGTTATCTTCATGATGTAACCAAGACCCTCCTTATTCAGAGTCGTGCTCCCCACTCGTTCATAAGTGATGCGATTCTTACTGCTTACTACCTAATGAATCGAATACTGTCCTCTGTGTTAGGAGAAAAAGTCCCATTTTCAGTTGTAATCTTCAACAAGGACCATTTCTCTCTTAACACCTCATATTTTTGGCTCAGGGGCTTTTATTCATTATCTGACTCCAGGCCATGACAAGCTCTCGTATAGAGATGTCAAGTATGTCTTTATGGGCCACTCCCGAACCCCAAAAGTGCTTTGATATAGTTAGACAAAAGTACTAAATGAGTACTGACATCACCTTCTTTGAGTCAGTCACGTATTTTTCTCTGACAGATGACAAGATGACCCTATTTGAGTTTGGTAAGGAGGTTTACATCCCTCCTACACCTCTACCACCTCCACTAGTGGTTCCTCCTATACCAACACCACCTCCATCCCCTCCTGTGGTACATAAACCTACTCCTATGGTGCCTACATCTATTTTTGTGCTTCAGTATTTGCCTCACTTTGACCCTCACATGGCGCCAACTATACGTAAATTCTGAGAACTTGGGTTTTACTGATGGCACTGGTGATGTATCTATACCATATGCCACTTTACAGGTTGAGTAGATAGCACATCAGGTTAAAGATCAGTCAGATGATCTAGATCAGCTCACTGCTCTTCGGAAACGGAGACGTACGTGTGCTATGCATTTCCTCGTTGCCAATGTTTTTTTGGGATGTCTTTTAACAAATTTTAGGAAGTTTGTTATGGGTCTCTCAGTTGCGGATATCCCATGAACATATTAGGAGGCTACGCGGGACAATCAGTGGTGTCTTGCTAGGGAGGAGATGTTGGTAGTGTTCCAGCCACGTGACACATGGAGCTTGGTTACTGCCCCTACAAGGGGCATCCATGGTGGATTGCAAATGTAATGTTTACATTGAAGCACTACGTGGATGACAACATTGACTCCTACAATGCTAGGCTTGTGGCTCGTGGGTTCACCCCGAGTTATGGGGTAGACTATCAAGACGTATTTTCTCATGTGTCCTGTCATTTTATACTTTGGATTCTTCTCTCCATTGCAGTGGTACGGGATTGGTCCCTATCCCAACACGATGTGAAAAATGCTTTTCTATATGGTGATTTGCAGGAGGAGGTCTACATGCAGCAATCACACGGATTCACTGTTGAGGGGGAGTGTCAGAAGGTATGCAGACTTCATAATGCTATCTGTGGCCTTAAGAAGAGTCCCAGAGTATGCTTCTTAAATCTCTCGGATTTGATAGAGAAGCAAAGCTTACAAGATTGACTGCATATCATTTACTGTTTGTTCAGAGGACATGGAGAGGTATCATTTTCATTCTGGTTTGTGCTGACGATATCATTATTACATAAGATGATGTATGGGGAATTAGTACAGCTAAGGAATTCCTCGAACAACAGTTTATCACCAAGGACCTTGACGGCTACGATACTTCGTAAGGCTTGAGTTCTCAAGAACCAGCAGAGTCTTGTGATGACCCAAAGGAAGTACGTTACAAATCTTTCAGAGACAGACATGGCAGATTGGAGACCTGCCACTACTCTCATGGATCTCGGGATGAAGCTATATGGTGATGATACTAAGGAGGTGGACAAACAAAGATACAATGAGCACGTTGAGAACCTCCTTTACGTGACTATTGCAAGACCAAATACCTCATTTGCTGTCAGCAGAGTACAACAGTTTATGGAGCAACCGAAACATGCCCACATGGATGCAAGTCACATGATCTTGATGTATCTAAGTCTTCTCTGTGTACATGATTATTTTTTAGTAGCAGTGTTGTAAAAGTCGCCCAACTGGCCCGACTAATAGGTCCGACTACCTTTTTGTTATAAGAAAACTTATTATAATAATGCTTAATATTTTACTTAAATTCAATTATTCCTTTTATTTTATTATGGTAGTATAAAAATGTATAAAATCTATGTAAATATATGTATAAAAATGAGTTATATATTTAAAATAATTATAAAATTCAAAGCCGATTAAAGTCTGACCAAATCCGATTAGTCACCCGATTGCCGATTAATCCTTAGTCAATGACACAACCGACCGAGTACCGACTACCGACTTTTGCAACCATGTTTAGTAGATAAACATACCTTGTCATCACAACATGTGCAGATGTAGACTAATGCTGGATTCCCCAAGGACATGAAATCTACCTCTGACTTTGCAATATTCATAGGGCACTCTTTGGTGTCGTAGAGGAGAAAGAAGCAAATTATTTTTGCTAGATCGAGTGCTTAATCAGAATATATAGCAATGTCGTAGGGGAGTACTAAGATGACGTGGGTCAGATACAATTTTACAAAATGAGTTGTTGACATGCTTCTTCCTATGCATTTATAATGTAATAACCATGATATTTTTTTTTCAATACTAACAACCCTGCCTTCCATGAGAGTATCAAACATATTGAGGTAGATTATCATTATACATGTGACATGATTAATAATGGTTTTATCTCCACTTCCTACATCAGCTCAATGAACAAACAACATATGTTTTCACCAAGGCTTTAGCCCAAGGGCTATTCCAGAGTTGTTCCAAGCTAAGCATGATTGACATTTATGTTCCATCTTAAGGGGGAGTGTTAAGAAATAAATTTATCTTTCCTTATCTATTATTGTATATTTAGTTTCTCTCATCCCTATTGTGTAATTTGCCATCCTGGGTTTCTCCTCTCCATATAAGAGTTCCCTATGGTTCCTTTCATAATGCAATTCATATTTCTCTCTCCATAATTAGATACCCTTAATCGTAGCTATGCATTTATGTAAAGAAACTATAGTTTCAGGTTGGAACCCATCATTGCTACCTCCTTTAAACAAAACCCTAGGTAGTTTCTTAGGTTGCTACTAAACCATTGTTGACACAAAAAAGATTCGAGATCATAGATTAAAATAACAATTGAAATAAAATTAATCTCAAAGATGATTTGAAGTTGAACTTATAACATATGAAAACAAATAAATAGAAAACATAACCAGTTATCAAGAACAAACAAAAAAAACTTTGATTTTATGTGAAACCCTACTCTAGAAGAGCGAGATAAAACCATGAGAGAAAGCCATTAAGGGATGTATACTCTATGACGTTTATAACAAATACAAGGGATGTAAGGTAACCCTACTAACTCAACCAAGTCTCACCACTCATCCACGTGTGCTTGAAGATCTATCCATAAATAGACCTAACTACATAGCTCTCTCAACAAAGATATTTCTATTTATCTGTATCGCTAAAACTTAGCTATAGCCGGTCCCAAGCCTGGGTAAATGAGGGTTGCGCATTAGGTAGTCAACAACCAGCGTAAGAGAGAGAAATTTCTAAATAGTATTCTTTTAGGAATTTGTCTCAAAACAATTCAGATCTTTTCAACATGGATTTAGACAAACATTTAGATTTCGTTGGAGCATTCCCTACTAACGACGTGTTGCATCGCCCGAATGCAATGAGAAGTTGAGAAGGAACGCAACATCATTGCCTGGATGATTCAGAATTTGCTAGAGTTCTCGCATGAAGAACACATGCAGGTAAATAAGCTAGTTCCGCTATACCGTCGCCCGAATGCAGTCCAAACTTTGCAAGGGTTCTCGCATGATGGACACAGGCGAGTAAAGAAGTTAGTCCAAAAGATGTCGCAAAGCAAGTTGCGGATAGGTAGTTGGAATATCGACACATTGACTGACAAAGTGGTGGAGATAGTAGATACGTGAGAAAGAAGGAAGATTCAGATATTATATCTCCAGGAGACAGAATGGGTTAGAGAGAAAGAAAGGGAGACCAAGAAGATATGATTTAAACTTTGGTATTTAGGTAAATATAAGGGCATAAATGGTGTTGGAATGGTTGTTCATAAGAATTTGAAGGATAGTGCGGTTGATGTGCAAAGATTCGGGGATTGGATTATTTTGATAAAATTGGTGCTCGAAGAAGAAATTTTGAATATCGTCTCAGTTTATGCACCACAAATTGGTTACATGAAAGGATTAAACACGCTTTTTGGGAGGATTTGGACAAAAAATGCAAGGAATCCCACAAAGAGAGATGATTTGCCTAGGTGGAGATCTGAATGGACATGTGAGAAATGATGCTTCGAGGTGTGCTGTGTTCATGGAAGCCATGACTTCGGTGATAGAAATGAAGAGGGAAAAGTCATTCTGGATTTTGTAACGGTCTATGATCTTTTCAGAGAAAAAACTCTCTTCAAGAAGAGGGAAGAGCATTTAATTACTTAAAAGAGTGGTACGACTAGAACACATACAGATTATTTTACGTTGAGGGGAAGACATCGGTTGTGTTGCAAAGATTACAAAGTAAACCCAAGAGAGAATTTGACAACTTAACATCACTTGTTAGTCATGGATGTGTAAATAAAAGGACTGGTAAAGAAAAGGAGGGTTTCCAAGATCATTTAGAACCAGATGGTGGAATCTCCAATTGAAGCAATCAAGCCTAAGTGAGAAGGTTTTAGAAGACTTATTTTGGGAATGTAACAGAAGTGCAAACGAGATGTGGGAGGCAGTAGCATCTTATATCCGAAGGATAACCAAAGAGATGCTAGGTGAGTCAATGGGAGGAGTACCTTGCCAAAAGGAGGCTTGATGGTGGAGCAAAATGGTGCAAGAGAAGCTCAAAATTAAAAGAGCATGCTTTAAAGCTATGTCTAAAGATAGAACATAGGAAACTATCACAAACTACAAAATAGCAAAGAAAGAAGCAAAGATGGTTGTAAGTGAAACTAAATTAAAAGCTTATGAAGTTTTGTACAAAAATCTTAACTCTAAAGAGGGTCTGAAGGATATATTCAGGTTGACCAAATCAAGAGAAAGAAAGAAGAAAGGCCTTTCTCAAGTGAGATGCATTAAGGATGAGGAAGGACACACACTTTTTACTCATATAGAGACTAGATGGGAGCAATATTCCATAAGCTTTTCATTGGGGAAGGAAATAGACAGATCACATTAGGAGATCTAGCTAGTAGTGAAAGTTACTGAATCGTGCAAGCTATAGACGAATATAAAGGAACTATAGGAGGCTTTGAAGGCTATGAAACATGGGAACTGTGTAGGACCTGATGACATTCCTATAAAAGTATGGAGAATTCTAGGTGAGATCGATTTGACTTGGCTTACCAATTTATTCAATGTTATTTGGCAAAAAAATAAAATGTCTGAAGAATAGAGGAGAAGCATCACAACACCTTTTTATAAGAACAAAGGAGATATTAAAAAATGTGCGAATTACAAAGGAATCAAGATGATGAGTCATAATATGAAAATTTGGGAACATGTGATTGAAATAAGGTTGAGGCAAGTATTCAAGGTAAAAGAAAATTAACTCGGATTCATGCCAAGTCGCTCAACTATTGAAGTCATCCACTTGCTGAAGAGAAAAATGGAGATTTATAAAGCTAAAAAGAAGAACCTCCATATGATTTTAATTAATTTGGAAAGGCTTATGACTCTGTCCACGGGAGATATTGTGGAGAGTTTTGGAGAGGAGACAAGTACCGATTCTATACATTAACCTCAGAAAGGATATGTATGATAGGGTCTCATCTACCCAAGATAGATCTTAGTTTTTTGGATATAAGCTCAATAATGACCTAAGATAGATCTGAATGGAGGTAAAGAATCCATGTAGCTGACCCTACTTAATGTAGGAAAGGGATTTGTTGTTATTGTTGCTTTATTCTTTGTTATGAGGCATCCTATGTGAAGGTATTTCTTCCTAAATGAAAAACAAATTCTTGGTAAGGTTGCGTACCTTGAGGCGTTGTCTACAAAAAAGCCTTTCTTCTTGTTTAGAACAATTGTGGTAAGCTACGTGTTTGTCTACATCAGAAGAAGTTCGTGTAGTGATTGTTTATAAGCCATTGGAAAGGTCAAACTCAAGCACAAGACAACCCTTGTGTAGGGTGAATCGATCTAAATCGTTGATTGTCTCTTTGCTTATTTATTTGTTTGTTATTGATTAAGCTAACAACTTGTTTGATCACATTTTACGCAAAATGCTATTGACCCCCCTTTAGGGCTTCAATTTCAAGTGTCAATCAAATGATTTAGTGGCCATGTCCAACATTATCTTGAAGCCACGTAACACACTTGATCTCGATAATCTCTAGTGCCATTTTACTTTTAAATTACCATATTCAAACTCTAAAGAACTTGATTGGCAACCAAAATAAAGCATGAATGACGAACCATGAGATGAATGAACCCAAAGACAACTTGCTCTGATACAATATGATACCATATTGAAACTTGAAATAAGAGATGTTCACATCATACTTGTTAGAGTATGCGTCATTATCATGTAAGATGTGTAAATAGATCCTTCAAAGATCCATTTACCACAACTAGAGTTTAGTCCCACATCTACTAATGGTGGGACTTGGAGGGTCTGTGGAGGCAATATAAGAAGCCCTCGACCCCTATCCAGTGAGAAATTGTAATGCATAAATCAGCTCCTTGAGGCATTCTCTCGTCGTTTCATCCTGCTCCTTAGGGTGTAAGGTTCCACATTCGAATCCCGTGTTCTTTCAAGTTCTTATTATTTTATTCTGATACGATTTCGTATTCATATTTTCTAACATGGTATCATAGTAGGTTCGATTCTCGCAGAGTTATTATTTTATTTTTTTGAGATTCGATTATGGTATTTAGTTCATGGAGATGTATCGTTCAATCAAGTTCTAGGGTTTTTTTAAAACCCTACTCGGTTCTAGGGTTTTTCGTCCGCTCCAAGTTCCAGGCATCGATAATGCCCCATCATGGGCATGTTCTGCATCTCCAAGCCTCTCAAGCAGGCTACATCTCCAACAGAAGCTTCTCTAGCCGTTCGAAGATGGCGCACACCACGCGACACCAGGCCGTGCCCCATCTGCAAGGGGTATACCAATTCCTGTCTGTACCACATCTCCAGGCGCCGATCCTCCTTTGCATACCCAACAACCATTCTCAGGTTGGCCCCCCAGGAGGAGCAACCATCAATTCAATCCAAGCAGCCCTCTGCAATGCACCCTAAGCAGCGGCGAAGCTCCAGAGCCCCACTCCCATCTCCGAAGCTCCAAGCGGTACCTCCTTGCTCATCCAAGCTGCGCTGACACAAGCAACACGAGCCGCCCAGCATGCAGCCCCTCCATACCTCCCACGGGCGATGCATCCTCCAAGCACTCAACAACGATCGAGCTCCATTGCCAGTTGTTGCCCACCCTCTCCATGCGTGAAGCCTCCCCTTTCGAGGATATCCTAGACGATGGTGGTCGCTTGCCACGAGCAGCTTCATGCGGAAGCACCTCTCCTCCTTACTCCCAAGTCCCCTCGGTGATGCTGCTCCTCCTCATAAGCGGCGATGCCACATTTCCTCTCCAGCAGGTGCCCCCATCGAGGTGTCGCACAAGAACAGGTTCCACCATTGGGGGTGGCATGTCTTCAAGAAAAGGGGTTCCCAATTGGGAACCCTAAAATAAGCAAAAAAAGAAGGCCCAAGTGGGTCGTGCTCTGTGTAATGAGAAAAAATGTGAGAAAAAAGGGAGAGAGCAGAGGGGCTGTATTTTAAAAAAAATATATTTCTACATGGGCCGAGAGTTGTAAAAAAAGGAGAGGGGGGATTTATTTTGAAAAAAAGGGATGCACACAAAAAAACCGTACACCGAAAAAAAATGAAAGTAGTGTCAACTATAAAAAATGTGAGAAGAAATAATCAAAGAAAAAATTGCAAAAAAGAGAGGAAAAAAAGAGAACAAGCCATAAAAAATGAACGGCTTATGTGACGTTTTGTTTCTACCCGTCATTTTCTTGTCTTCTTCCAACTTTGTCGACCGAAAGTATGAGAGAAAGGGGGAGTATTATGTAGAGTCATGGATATGTTCTAAATTCAGATATCAGATTCCAGACCAGCCAGATGTCCAAACTCTACAGTTCAGTTTCAAACTCTACCGATTGGTTCGGAGTCCAAGTTCATTCGAGGCACTCCATCGTTGAGTGACCATTTTCTTCGAGTTCTCTAGTTTGAGAGACTCGTTTTCAGATGTGCACATGTTTGCCATTTTTTTTACCGTGGTCCCCATCTTTTGTTATTTCGGCTCAGGGTTTTCATGTGTTTCATAGGGACTCTAGAATAGAGATCACATTCCCTATTTCATGTGGGCCAGGGTTTTCATGTGGTTTCATAAGGACTCCAGAGTAGAGATCCTATTCTCTGAGCTAGTATGGGAGAGACCTAGATCTCTGACGAGGAGACTTATTTAAACTCTATTCTCCAGCGACCGTGGACTCTGACGAGGATTGTCTCCATGGCATTTTCAATTCGGCCCTTCAGAGAGATGGAACAGTTGTCCACATGTTGTGGCGGGCCATAGTACTCCAACGAGGATACGCATTTCAGTTGCAGTGACTCTGACAGGCGCAATACAAAGCACATGCTCTCCGACAAGGAGATTCAATTCAACTCACACTCCAGCCCGTTCGTCCTCCTCACCTGCATAACATGAGAAGCAACATCCTCGACAACAACCTGCAGTTATGCGTGTTGAGTTGATATTGTCTGTAGTGTCTTGAATTGTGAGTTGAAATTTCTTTCTTTTGTCCAAGCTGAGCATTGCATGCTCCAGCTTGAGGGGGAGTGTTAAAGTATGCATCATTATCATGTAAGATGGGTAAATGGATCCTTCCAAGATCCATTTACCACATCTAGAGTTTAGTGCCACATCCATCAGTGATAGACTTGGAGGGTCTGTGGAGGCTATATAAGCAACCCCAAACTCCTTGCATCCAGTGAGAAAGTACAAAATGCATAAATCAACCCTTTGAGGCGTTCTCCCGTGGCTTCATCCCCATCCTTAAGGAGTAGGGTTTCATGTTAAAATCTCGTGTTCTTCCAAGTTCTTATTATTTTATTCTGATACGCTTCCACATTCATATTTTCTAACAATACTAATACCCAAATATTGATTTATGCTATTCAAGATGGTTTTGATGACCATCCTACTCTACGACCATCCTACTCCACTCACCCAAATCTCATAATAAGCGATGCGAGCTTAATCACATGACTACAACATAGAACGGGTGGTTTTTTTTACAAGATCCAATTGCCAATCCTTCATTAATCTCACTAGTTAACTACTGTAGAATAATTTGTTAGAGAATATGCATATAGAATTGGCAACTGTTTTTCAACAGTCATAAGAATGACAATATAAAAATTTATAGCTACTTCATCAAGGTTTTTAACCTAAAGCTTGCAGTCTATCAATTCTCAACACATATTCTGCAAATTTGCAAGAATTTGACAATAAAGAATAACTAAACAAGAGGAACACTTTAAAACAATTACCTCGGGTTCAAGGTGATATTTGTGAACAAGATCATCTAGAGTGGGAATCAACTGAGCGTATACAGTTGTTGGAATCAATGCACTGTGAAGGAATTCCACATATTGAAGAAGTGTGCCATGACACCTATCAAATTGTTCACTGACCATCTTGATATGGGCTCCATCAGCATTGGCAACAACTCTAATTTTTTTTTGTAAAAAAAGAAACACAGTATGTTATGATGCTACCGCCTGATTACAATATTTAAAAGAAGTATGCACAAATTGAGAGAAAATAACATAAAAAACAAATAAAAAGCAACTATGGTCCTGCTCTTCCATTCAGATATTTAACAAACTCACATGGAACGGTGCTGAGAAATTAGCAAAAGAAGGGGTATAGCCAGTTTAGGCTCATCTTTTGGAAGTAATGAATCCCTAAGCCTGTTTGTAGACTTCAAGAGCGCCTGAGAAAAAAGAGCATATCAAACAAAATGAACTTACATAGCATTTCTTCCTGAAGTAGGAAGGCAAAGATCTTAAGTAGTAGAATCTCCAAACAAACAAAAAGGAAAAGAAAGATGAAACATAAGTTTATGGATCAACCAAACCCTCCCGGGGGCTTGCTTAAGAAAGAGGAATCTTAGGGAAATACCGTGGAATTAGGTTTGAGGAGGGTCACAAACATAACTACATAGAAAACTGGAATATAATGTGCCTCATGATGGTCAGAATGATCGTCCCGCCACTTCACAGGAGCAGAGACTCAGAAATCAGAACTCTTTATTCATGCTTTTCCCAAATTCAGAAGATAATAGCCTTCATATAGACCTACACAAAAACCTAACCATAGACATGATGTGAGGCTAATCTCAAAGCCTATACCTAATGGATACTAGATATCATCCATATATGTCTAATTTAGAATGTCATTCTCAATACTCCTTCCAATCTGGAGCCCAGTAGAACCACCTTTGGCGAGTAGGCAGAAAACTAGGGTGCAAACAAACATGCTTGCATGTAGACACCAACCAGTGCGAGAGACAATCCCAAGCTGGAAGTAGGAGATGATCCCAAGCCACACTAATAGGAGCCAATACCAAACAACAACGATAGATAATATGAGACAACATCAAGTAGTGGCAACACTTAAAAAGGCCAATAAAGCGTAGGAGAATATCCCAAGGAACAATAGTAGTATATAATCCCAAACAATAGTAGTTGGAAATGAAATCAAACAGCCAATAACAGCTTACAAAGCCAACAATAGGTGTAGCAGACGACACAAGCAATGTAAACCTGAGCCGAGGAAACAAGTCAACAACAGCAATGTAAACCTGAGCCGAGGAAACAAGTCAACAACTACATTTAAACAACAGTGATAGGACAATTGCTTGATTCATCGAAATCGCCAAACAAACAGGAAGAGTCAACAACAATCAGGTCTTTTTTCCCACTTTAAGTGAAGCCAGATATATGGAATATGAATTTATTACCTCCAAACATCTATCTAATTCAAGTCATAATACCACAATTTCCAAAAATGTGCATGGAGGAAACCTGCATTGAAGTCATGACGGTAAGGTGTAAGTCTCAGTTGACTGAGGCGGTGTTGAGGGGGTGAGGCGGTCAAGGTAGTTGTAAGATGCTGCCTCCAGAAGGATAATATACGACACTTATTTGCATATCACATGACCTCCAAAATGTGTTAAAACAAAGCCAGTTGGGAAAATGAGAAAACTTGTTTGTTCTATCAGCCCTAGGCTCTCTTATATAGGAGAGTAGCCTATGGGTAAATTACATAAAGAGTCCAACGGGAAAGTAAAATAACAAAAGAGATACAGAAGTGACTAATATATATCTACAAAGCCCTAAAGTCAGATTAGACTTTCCCATGTGATTTGAGGTCTACAACTTCTAGCTCTTGTATGCATCTTGCATGCACCTCCCTGAAGCTTTTCCAGAAGTCCAACAAGTATGCAGCCACACCTCTGGTCTTACATCACCCATACAACTATGCTCAACCACTTTTGTGCCTATCTAACCCACCTGAAATCCTATGTTGTGACAATGTAGGTCCGTGACTTTGTTCCTGCTCACTATCCAGTTGTGTTGCTACTATCATCTTGAAACCACTAAACCCAGGAAACTTAGCGGAAACCTGTTATTGTATTGCCTCTCGTATTTAAGCATGGAAAAAATAGATGCATTTAATATCATGTCACCACTTTTTGTCCACCTCATGCCCAAAGTGAAGATGTACTGTTATTTGCATCTGTTTGTGATGAAGTTTTTTATTCTATTTTATGTAATTTGAATTGCTCGTTCAAAAAGTTCATCACAAACTTATAACACAAAATTTGTAGCCGACCCTACTTAATTGTGGGAAAAGGCTTTGTTGTTGATAGAATTGCTCATCATGTCTCTAGTCTAACTTGTCTAACTCTATCCCTTTCAAACTTAATATGTGTTTAATTAATTTAGTTCAGCTTATACGATTTATCAAGCCACAAGGAATTATTGGAGAATCACACATTAGTTATACCTATTTTGATAATCTTTCACATTGTCATCAGGCCATAAATGCTTTTTTTCTCCTTGCTTTCTCGTAACTAACATTTTTTACTCATAAGCTCAATTTCTGCGACTTGGGTAACTGTAGAAAATAACAATGTGAAAGCGTAATAATCAAAGATAAAGAACATGAACAAAATTGAAAATTTACTTGGAACCCAACTCCATAAGGAGCGGGATGAAACCACACGAGAAGGCTACTAAAGTCCGAATTCTCTGTTATTACTGTCTCAATGAATATAGGTGGTGTAGGACTTCTTATATAGCCCCATCATAATGACCAAGTCCCACTAATAGACGATGTGTGACTAACATAGATGCATGAGACATAGATGCATGTGGTAATAGGACCCTGAAGGGATCCAATTGCCCACCTACAGATGCATACTCTAACACTCCCCCTCAGGAAGGAAGTGGAGTGGAATGAGTCTCCTTGTCAGAGAACATATGCTATGTACCGCGTCTGTCAGACTCACCAGAACAGAACTGAGTCCCCACATCAGAGAACACATGCTTTGTATTACGCAGTCACCTGAACTGGAATGAATCTCCTCGTCGGAGAACTTCGGTTTGCAGCATGTTGGAATTCAACTTCTCCTATCTCTCTGAAGGGCCAAATTGAAGAAAGTCGTGGGAATATCAGATAATTGATGTCACAATCACCGGAGAAACTCGTGAGAATACCGTACCAGAGTTCACGATCGATGGAGATAGAGGCTAAACTGAGTCTCCTCATCATAGAATTTTTGAGAAATTGGGTTACTCGAACATGGAGTGCCTCAAATGTAAACTTTGAACAAACTTGAATGGTAGAGTCTGAATATGAACATGAGAAATCAACATAATACTCCCCATTTCTCCCATATTTGTCGGGAAATGACGATGACGACCAAGTTGGAAAAAGAACTGAGGGCGAAAAAAAACTATAAACTCTTTTTAATAAGTTGTTTTCCTTTTAGTCATCTTTTCCTTTCATTTTCTTTTTCTTTCGCAATCGACCCCCTTTTTTCATACCGAGACTTATTGTTTTTTCTTTAACGACACGACCTAATTGGGCCCATGAGTTGCAACCCAACTTTAGGCCAAAAATCTCACCTTTTCTTCTCTTTTCTTTCACCCCCCTTTTTTAAACATGGTCTATTGGGTCCAAAACAAGCTCCTCTCCCCTTTTTTATGGCATATCAGCACATGGCCCAACGAGCCTAAAGTATATTTGTTTTAAAGAAACTCCATCTATTGGCCAAAGAAGTAAAGCGCTTAGGGTTTTCCAGATGTGGAACCGACTCATCTGTTTAGCGCTTGATGGGACATTGTCGCCTGTGCCTTCTGGATGAGGTTTGTCGATAGGTGCTGCCAGGAGCTTGGTGGAGTGTGCGACGCCGCTGGCACTTGTCATTGCTGAAGATGGTGGGTGGCATCACCGTTCGTAGGTGGAATAGGTTTCGAATGAGTATCACCTAAAGAGGGGCCTTTTCTTCTTCTTCTTCGAACACAGGGTATAAACCCATTGCTGCTGGTTGTCGTTGATGGGATATCACACTCTCTTTTTTATTCCACCATTGACGACACCATTTAGAGAGAGCATCATCATTGACGCTAAAACAGTTCGCGCACCTACATGAGGTTAAAGTAGAGTTCAAGATTTGCATGAGGGGATCTAGATGCTGGTGAGGGGTCTATGATCGGTCTTTTTACACGAAGTAGATGATGGGCGAACCCTTCCAGTGCAAACCCTAATTGGCGGGGCATGAACGACGGAGGCAACATGATCTTTATCGTTTGGAGATCAGTGCCTGACCGCAGAATATTCTCCATACTCTTTCCTTTGTATTAGGGTTTCTCCGAAACCTAACGCCACCATTGATGAGATAACGACAATCACATCAAGGATCAACACCATTGCCTATGTTAGGGTTTCTAGAACAATACAGTCAATCAGATCAGCATTAATGATGTTTACGCATGGTTAGGGTTTCATTGGAAACCCCAGATTGTTGATGACGATTTTGGTGTTGGCGGCATCCGTGCTGTGGAAAATTAGGGTTTATCAGACCAGTCATCCAAGTTCAGAATGGCATTGGAATCCCCCTACAGATCACTGGTTTATCACTAGAAAATTTCAAATTTGTCGTGCCTCTGACCACTGTTGCTGTCTCTTTACATCATTAGTTGGGCACACAGAAATAATGGTCAGCATTCAATCATATCTGACCATCTTACATCCTCAGTGTAAGCCTCCCCTTTCCATGCTGTCCTCCCGACCTTTCCACTGCACCAACCTAAATGAGGAATCAACTCCAGATGGATAGGACTGCAAACACTTGGCATTTCTCAGGAGGATTGGACCGACAAACACTTGGCATTCCTCAGGAGGATTGGATCGACAGACACTTGGCATTCCTCAGGAGGATTGGAGGACTAACAAAAACTCAACTTTCTTCAAGAGGATCAGAAGATATATTCCCTTGTTAAATTAGACCGAGCTAGGAAGTTTGAGATCAAACTCGAACAAAACTTAGGCTTCAGTTTTTCACTAATCTATCAATGAACAAATGACTCTCAAGGTAGCTGGTAGTTTTTTTTGGAAAAAGGTAAGCGATATTGCTACATGTATTCAGAATGGAGACACAAGCCACAGGTGATTGAAGGAAGCTATTTTGTCAATTACACTATGACTTATGGGGTGCTTTGCATGATTAACACCTAATTCCACCTCTGGTTCTCTCAAAAAATATAAGAGAATACCAAGTTTTCTTAATAAAGTCGAACATATGTTATGAAGCGTACACTGCAAAAGTAAAAGAAGGAAAAGCTGATGATACATAAAGACCAACCAGTTTGATGATCATTACCGAAAAAAAACGAGACAGATGATCCACCCAGAAAGGCACTGAGCAATAGAGAAAGGTTATGTCAAAGGCACCAACCTTGTTATTTCTGGTCATGCCAAAGGAGGTTGCCTGGTAACGCAATGTTTCACTACCTGCCATAGCATCCAACTGCTCTTCAGTCATGTTCTCAGTGTATTGAACATTAGCCATTTGTTGGATTAGCTCCTGTGTACCACTCCATTAGTTAGGAATGATCCATGTTTAACTATATTCCACAGACACAAAGAAATTAAATAAAAACCTATATACCTGCAAAAGAACAAGCTCGATTCCAATTCCCTTTTTTAACTGGTTAATGAGGTATTGAAAGAGTCCCCTCAATTCCATGGATGGGTACTTCTTACACCTGAAAAGCAGCACCCACGACAAATCTACTAAACATATGTGAAGGCCACAGATACTAAAAACAAGAATACAAATGAAGCACAACACAAGATGAGAGTTCAATCAGTAAACACAATAATGTAAATGTCAATCACAAAATTGTTAACTGCTATTGTTAACTGAAAAATATAGCACACAATATCTTCTTGCTCCCTGGACTCGTAAAACATATTGCAACAGCATTTAAAGTATTTCTAAGCCCACCACGGGAAATAACCTAATATCATCTTAACATTCTCTGAACTCAAAACCTTTTCAGTACAATGCCCCTGGACCGCATATGCCCTCTGTGCGCCCGCTTAAGTTAAAATATGATTTTTATATATAAAATATTTATTATGATTTTTTATATGTGATTTTTTAAGCCACCTATTTCATGTTATTATTCTGAAATGCGTCAAATGCGTGTATGAATATGTGTTATAGTATGATTTGCGCCATGTTTTTTTATTTGTCACGTTTTTATTGTGTGATTTGTACCACTTGTCAGAATTCGATCATGTGACATAGCTTGGATAATATTGCACCCTCATTTTACCCTTATTCCTTGCTTTTGCATATATGCCAACCAAGCATTCCATGACATTTTAAATCCATCGTCAAAGTAGACGTACTGCGAGATTGAAGTAAATGCGCGGGGAAGAAAAAAAAGTACCAATAATTTAGCAAACTAATTTAGTCAACTAATAGTTATTTTGAATGTAATATATTGGTATTTGTAGAGTTTGGAACTTTTGATGGAGATCGGTAATAATATAATGACAGAGATAAATGACATTATAATTCAACAATAGAGGAACTTATAGAAATATATTCACATATATTGGCATACAAGCTGCAACAAAAGTAAGTCCACTTAATTTATTATTAAGAAGCACATAATATCACCGTATCATGAATTTTAGTATACATACATAGTTACAAGTCTCACCTCCACATATTGTAGTTAACCAGTTAAAATATTATCGCTTGAACATTTGTGTTTTCTTATAAATTTTAATTAGTACATTCCTAATGTTATTAGTGTTAATATGTGTGCCAACTTTTTTAATTGAAGTATTGATATATGATTGAGCTTTATATGAAAGTCATTTTTCTTAGATCTTCTATTGGACCACAATTATACATAAATTTAGTTCAGTCGTAGTCAATTTTGTATATATTTATTTATTTATTTAAAAAATAGAAAACTGCATAGAGCCGCATATACCCCGCATACCGCTTAATCGCTATTCAGTGACCATTCCGAACGCATACACAAATCGCTTTCCTGAACCTTGAGGTAGAATACCACTACACTTGAGATATGATTCAGAAGGGATTTATCTCCACTTCTCATGTTACTTCAGGAGAGCAGACTGTAGATATGTTCATCAAGGCACTTGCTAGATGTTCATTCCATCGTTGCTATTTCAAGCTGAGCATGATAGACATACATGCTCCAGCTTAAAGAGGAGTTTTGAGATAGATATTTTTAATTGTCCTTTATTTATATTTATTTATTCTTTTGTCTACGTTATGTATTTTTCCCTTAAGGTTTTTCCTCTTATAAAAGAGAGTCCTAGGGTCTCAATGGAATACAATAATTATTTTTCCTTTCCACATGAGGGGACCATTCTTACATACTTATCTATGTGGGTGACAATATTTTTACATGTGATGACCTTCAGATATATTTATGACCAACACCTTCCTTGGAAAGTATTTTGTAACTAAGGATCTTGGTTATTTGCATTGTATTTTGCGTATAGAGTTTGTCAGTAATCATACAGACCTTAATGTATGCTAGCAGAAATATGGTAATTATGCCATTTTTGACGATGTTTCTCTTATGTTTCAAGCCATACTTACGTTTCAAGCCATACTTACGAGCATAGTAATGGGATATGGCAATGAGCAAGGGTTTTCTAAGCTAGACAAATCCTCATATGGATATGGTAATGATGCTGACATGGGTTTAACATCTTATCTCTAGCATCTTTGCACTAGTCATCTCCCCTTCCAGAAGCTTCAGGGGGTTCTTCCACATGTTTCTTCCTAGTCTTCTTCTCCGCGTAGGGAGATGGGGAACGCCATTGTATTTTGCGTTCAGATTTCTGGGGAAAGGGAGATGGGGAGCGCCATTGTGGATCACCTCAGGCACTTCTCATCGTCTTCTTCTCCGCGTAGGTGGCGTTGGCTGGGCCTTGGCGCTTCTCTCTCTGACTCTGATTCGGCGATTCATACTCGTCCCATTTCTTTGGAGGAGACTAAGGCTGCTGTGTGGGCCTTAAATGTTGATTCTTCTCCGGGCCCTGATGGATTCTCCGTTGCTTTCTATCGTGACTTCTGGGAGCTCGTGGCCGGCGACGTTATGGACGTCATATCCGATTTTTGTGCGGGCAACCTCGATTTTGATCGCCTTAATCGGGCTAATATTGTTTTGATCCCCAAAAAAATGCCGGCGCAATGTATCGAGGATCATCGGCCAATTTCCGTCTCCAATGGCATCTACCTTATAGTGGCTAAAATTTTAGCCACTCGTTTGGCTCGGGTTTTGGATACTCTTATTTCTCCGGTTCAGACCGCGTTCATTAAGGGCAGGCAGATCACGGATTGCATTATCGTTGCATCTGAAGTGGTCGTTGAGTGGAAGGAAAAAAAGAAGGGGGTTCTGTGGAAGATTGATTTTGCTAAGGCATATGACTGCCTCGATTGGCGGTTCCTTTGGTCCGTTTTGCGGAGGCGCGGCTTCCCAAGCTTGTGGATCTCTTGGATGCGTAGATGCGTCTCGACTGTTTCCCTCTCTGTGTTGATCAATGGGAGGCCGTTTGGTGGTTCTTTCCAGCCTAGAAGGGGGGTGCGGCAGGGATGTCCTCTTGCGCCCTCCTCTTCGTGTTGGCCTCGGATGTTCTTGCGCGCATGGTGAACCGCGTTATTGACGTTGGGATTTCTAATGGCTTCCGTAAGGGGGAAGCCTGTGTGCCTTTGATCCAGTTTACTGACGATACTATTTGCTTTATTGAGGGTGGTAGTGCGGAGGTCTCCGGTATGGCCACCACACTTGCCCTTTTCTATGAACTTTCAGGCTTGTCGATTAACGTCTCCAAATCCAATGTGGTGCCCTTTGGCATGTCGCCTGCGGAGGCGGAGGAATGCGATGGGCTGCTCGGTTCTTCTCCTGGCGAGCTTCCGATTGCCTATCTTGGTCTACCTTTATCGGTGGGGCGGGCTACGAGTTATTACTGAGCGCGTGGAGACGCGCCTTGCTGGTTGGCGGGCGGCTTTGCTCTCTCGGGGGGGGGGGTCTTATTCTTCTCAAATCAGTGCTCTCGTCTATCCCTTTGTATTTCCTTTCCATTCGTCGAATGCCTGCGGGGGTTCGATTGCGGATCGAGCGGCGTATGCATCGCTTCCTGTGGGGGCGGAAGGGGGGGATGGTAGGGGCATGCATCTGGTTGCTTGGGATGACGTGTCTATGCCTAAGCGTTTTGGTGGCCTTGGCGTGCGGAGGTTGGATGTGGTTAATGACGCTCTATTACTCAAATGGGTGAGTAGAATTTGGGGGACGGAAGATAACTTCTTTTTCAACGTACTCAGGGTGATCTTGGGCGACGACTGGTTCGGCTTGCAGCGGGGGGATCTGAGATTACATCCATCCCCGTTCTGGCGCAGCGTGATGGCCTCCGTGGCGAGGAATGTTGCGCTTTTCATCCCGGCGTTGGGGACAGGGGACTTTTTCAAGTTTTGGCTGGATGATTGGTCGGGCGGTGGTCCTCTTCGGGTGCGCTTTCCACGCCTGTTCGCGCTTGCGTCTAATAAGAATGCGACCGTGGCTGATTGTTGGGTGGATGGGTGCTGGTGTCCACGCTTTTCCGCGAACTTCTCCGAGCAACGGGTGGATGACTTTGTTTCGATGTTGGTGGCACTTAGTGTTGCTGCTACGCCAAATTTGCAGAGGGATCATTGGCGTTGGAAGGACGGCTCCTTCTCCACTAGGAAGGCTTACCGAGCTCTGGTCCTTCCTCCACCTCCTTCTTCTTCTCTTCTTGTGCGTGACTGTGGGTTCTTTTGGGGCTTGCGCTTGCCAGAGCGCATCGACATCTTCCTTTGGTTACTTCGGAGACGGAGGCTGTTGACTCGTGATCGTTGTGCTACAATCTTTCCAAACTTCAGCGCATCTTGCCCCCTTTGCAATGCTGAGGATGAATCTATTGACCACCTCTTCTTCGGCTGTCACTTGGTATCAGGAATTTGGGACGATGTGCCTTGGGCGAGAGCGGACAACCTCTCTGCTTTCTGCGAGCATCTTTGGACCAACATGAATAGGGATAGGCGGGACCTCTTGGCTCCCGTTGCGCGGCTGTGGTGCACATGGCTTGGCAAGAACGAAGCTATTTTCTCCGGGCAGCGGTTTTATCGTGAAAACATAGTTATTTTGTGCGCTTGATTTATAAACGACCGGTGTATTCTGTAGGGTTTTGGGCCTTATTGCTGTGGTCCAGTGTCTTCTTTAAACCCGTGATTTTCTTGTTTCTGCTTAGGTTCTCTAACTCCATCTCTCCATCCTTGAATCTGTAAGTATTCTTTCTTATTTTCTTTTTTATATAATTTTGGGGGGAATACCAACGAGTGTATCCCCCCTTTTTTTTAGCCTAAAAAAATGTTTCTTCCTAGTCCAACTTCCAATTCTAGACATACCAACTAGTGAAACATCATCAATGTTAGTTTCCTCCATTATCTTTATAGAAGCAATAACACTTCGTTTGAGCTATTTCTAGTGACGTTTGTGGTATGAGTCATGTTCAAAATCTTCATGGGAATAGACATTGTCTCGTTGTAGTTCACAATTTCTCTCGCCTTTCATGGATTTTGTTTTAAAGAATAAATATATGAAGGGAAGACGCTAAAAATATTCATAGGTGAAACACAGAATATTTTTTTTACTCATGTAGAGCTTCTATGATCTGATAATGCTCTTGAATCATGTACTTCTTCTCTTACCCACTTTCGTCAATTCCATAATACTGTGCACTAAGCATGATGTCCTTATACCTCTCCATAGAAAAGGATAGACGAGAGGATAAACATACATATCTTGGATGTCCCAAGAACCCTACTAAATAGTTATCCTCCTCTTTCATATTGGGGAAATGGTGTTCTCATTATGTGGTATTTGATCAGCATGATACCCTCGTCAGTTTTACATGAATAAATTCCCTTCAAGGTGCTTTTCTCGGAATAGGATTTGTTCTCTGTTTTACCTCGTGTCTTTGTGTGACTTTGTTCATCACTTGACTTGTGAGAGGGACACATAGTCACCTTAGGGTACCAAGTACGTCTTTGCATGGTACTTGAGGACCCAGAAAGGAAACATGTATTACAATTTACAACCCTATTTAGTAAATATTATTTGAGGGAAGATGTGACTTTATTCGAGATAGTTTTTTTTCATACTGGGTCTAGAATGTCATGGTGGAAGTCTACACCGAAACATTTACTTACCTCCTACTCCTAGCATACCTCGTGTTCATAATTCTGCAGCCACCTGGGTTTACTGCTGAGGGGGAGTCCCAGAGTTGATTGAGCAACAGAGCTTGGAAATCATTTTAGCTGTCTTCTCTGACATATTTTAGTCCGATTTTTGATGATTGAACATGTTTGGATTAATTGGAATCTGGACAGGAAACCAATTATGATCATAATCTTGAAATATTTGTTGACGCATAGGATATTTTGTATCTCTTTGTTATTTTATTTTCCTGTTAGTCTCATTATGTAATTTACCCATAGGCTACTCTCCTATATAAGAGAGCCTAGGGCTGTGGAATAGAATAACTCATTCACGTTTTCCAACATGGTATCAGAGCGACGGTCCTAGACCGGAGTTCTCGACACCGAACCCTAACCCTAACCCCACCCGCCGGCCCATCTTCTCTCTCCTCCTCCTCGGATCGGCGCCGCCTAGCATCGGAGAAGCTACCTAGCCTCTCGCCTGGGCGCCGGCGATCAACTGGGCGCATCGCCCCTCGCCTAGGCGTCTGTGCGAGCACCTCTCGAGCGCCTCTCGCGCCTCTCGCCAGTGCATCAGCGCATCGCCTAGCCTCTGCGTGCATCAGCGCACGTATCCGCACATCATCGTGCGCCTGTGCATTGATCGCACGCATAATCTCCAGACTGCGTACGCACTGTTGCGCGCACAGCCTCCAGTTGCGCGCACAGTCTGATCGTGCGCTCCAGTTGAGCACTCCAGTGCGCGCGTGATCCTCCAGGTGCGTGCGTGCTTCTCGCACGTGCGTACGTGCCCTAAGTTCCAAAACTCTAGGGCACAGACCTTGATACATATGGGGTTGGTTGCTTGACGTCTACACATGCAACTGATCCCGTCTATGTCACTGTAGACAAAGATTATTGTCTCTCGGTCACTCCAGTCTTCCATCTCCAGTATGTCAGAAAGCAAGGCTGATACCCCATCTATGGGCGCATTTCGTGGTCCAGCGCCCATCGTCAAGATGGATGGTACAAACTATGAACTGTGGGCAATGCAGTTCATGAGTATGATGAAGTCCACGGGCAAGAAGCATATTCTCACAGAGCCCGAGCCTGCAGAGAAGACTGGAATTCATGCCTCATGGGAGGCAGATGACGCATATGCCAAGGTGTGGCTGTCTGGCACATTGGCTATTGAAATCGCCAATGACATTCTACATCAACCCACAGCAAAAGACATGTGGGATATCCTGGCATCAACATATTCTCAGGCGAAGAATGAGACAAAAATTCTGCAACTACAACATGATATATTCACGATAAAGCAGAATGGTCGCCCGTTACATTCTCTCTACACATCTTTGAGGGGAATGTTTGAGAAGCTTCATAGCTTCATGCCTCTTACCGCCACGCCAGAGCAGCAAAAGACATACAGGAACGCAACGATGGTGGGTGTGTTTCTTGCTGCTCTCGACCCAGAGTATGAGGCTGCACGTTCACAGATCCTGGCGGACTCAACTATTCCTCCCATGGAGGAGGCTTTTCATAGGTTGAGTAGGATCACTGTACCTTCTGCAGCCACCAGTCAGAATCCCTCAGCCATGGCAGCCAACAGGGGCCGTGGCGCTCATTACCAGGGCCGTGGACGGATTCCCCGTGGAAGGGGTGGCCGCACTAGGCCAACATGCTCATACTGTCACAGAGTCGGCCATACTGAAGACACATGCTACTCAAAGCATGGATTTCCTGCATGTGCACGAGCCGCTGAGCAGATAGAGCCCCCGTCTGCATCTACACTAGATCAACGATTTGATGACCTGGTTGCTCGTCTCAGGGGCATTATCCCACCATCCGGCCCAGCACCGTCGACAGAGAGTCATACTGATATGGCTGCTTCTGCTTCTGCGTCTGCCTCTACGAGTACTTCAGGTAGTACCCTTGCACTTCATAGTAGTAGATCAGATACATTGCCATGGATCATGGACTCGGGCGCTACACATCATCTATGTGGCGACCAGAGTCTACTTTCAGGATACACTCAGATCCCTCCAGGACGGACAGTAGTGATTGCCAACGGCACACATTCCCCCATCACGGGTCAGGGGGAGATTAGATTGACATCCTCTATGCAGCTCAAGAATGTTTTACATGCACCGCACTTTTCTATGAATCTGTTGTCAATTAGTCAGATTACGAAGGATCTTCAATGTCGTGCTATTTTTGATCCATCTTCTTTGATTTTTCAGGACATCCGTACGGGCAACGTGATTGGTCATGGCTATGAGCAAGGAGGCCTCTATCGTCTGAACCAGACCCCATTTGCCGGAATCACATCTCCTCCTACTGGACAAGTATCTTCCCTACTGTGGCATCTGCGTCTCGGTCATCTACCGCTTCAGAAGTTGCGTCTTGTCTTACCTTATAGTGTTTCTCACACACCTATCCAGTGTGAGGCGTGTCAGTTGGGAAAACATCACAGGTCATCGTTTCCCAATAGTCAAGGTCGGAGTAGTAACTCCAAATTTGAGTTGTTTCATGTTGATGTCTGGGGTCCAAGTCGTGTTCCCGATCATCAGGGACACAGGTATTATATTGTTTTTGTGGATGATTTCTCTAGAGCATCATGGGTATTTTTAATGAAAAATAAATCTGAAGCTGGAAATATTATTATTCAATTTCTAAATGAGATTCAGAATGTTTTTTCCACTACTATAAAAATTTTGAGAAGTGACAATGCCTTAGAATTGTGCACCAATAATCTAGCCAACTACTACTCCTCCAAAGGAATTGTTCACCAAACATCCTGTGCCCATACGTCTCAACAAAATGGGGTTGCAGAAAGAAAACACCGTCACCTCCTTGATGTCACAAGGTCCCTTCTCATTCAGAGTCATGTTCCGTATTCCTACTGGGGTGACGCTGTTCTTACTGCATGTTATCTTATAAATCGTATGCCCTCGTCCGTCTTGAATGAACAGGTTCCCTTCTCTCTTATTTATCCAGACAAGGATTTGTTCACGCTTACTCCTCGTGTGTTTGGGTCAGTCGCCTTTGTTCATCAGTTGTCGCCCGGTTCCGACAAGCTCTCTCCTAGGGCTGTCAAATGTGTCTTTGTGGGGTACTCCAGAACTCAAAAGGGGTACAAGTGTTTTGATCCTCTGCGTCGGCGGTATATGATCAGTGCATATGTTACATTCCTTGAATCCATCATGTATTTCTCAGATTCTGGTAATATGCAGCCACCATCTATATCCCCTGATACTGTGTTTATGACACCACCAACATCACAACCGCCACAAACATCTCAACCATCACCACCACCACCACCGCCACCATCAATAGTACCTCCATTACCATTCCATTACACCCGAAGGCCGAATCAAGCTCATGGTCCTGACCAGTCAACTAGCTCGCCTATGGTATGTAATGAGAATATTAATGTTGATGGATCTGACGACATTTCTCAACAGGATACATTACAGGAGCATGGTGATGCCACAGAGGATCTAAATGTACCAATTGCTCTGCGCAAGCCGAAGAGAAGCTGTGTCCAGTATCCAGTATCAGCAGTGGTGTCGTTGGAGAGGCTATCTGGACCATTCAGGACGTTTGCATTGGCACTTTCAGCTACAGCCATTCCACGGAACCATCATGATGCTATGCAGGATGCTAGATGGCGACTAGCAATGGAAGAAGAGATGGAGGCACTTCAGTCTAGAGGAACCTGGAGTTTGGTTCCTATACCTCAAGATGTCAGCCCGGTAAGTTGTAAATGGGTGTTTACAGTCAAGCACAATGCAGATGGTTCCATTGACAGGTACAAGGCACGCCTTGTTGCTCGGGGCTTCACGCAGACATATGGGGTAGATTATCTAGACACCTTCTCCCCTGTGGCACGTCATTCCACTTTACGGATTCTGCTGTCTGTTGCGGTTGCTAAAGACTGGCCACTCTATCAACTGGACGTAAAGAATGCTTTTTTGTATGGAGATCTGCAGGAGGAAGTATATATGCAACAGCCACCTGGTTTTGCTGTTGAGGGGGAGTGTTCCAAGGTTTGCAGATTGCATAAGGCCATCTATGGTCTTAAGCAGAGTCCCAGAGCATGGTTTCAGAAGCTTTCAGATCTCTTTGAGAAACAAGGATATAAACGTTCCAATGCTGATCATTCCTTGTTCGTGCAGAAGACTGCGAGAGGTACCATTGTAATCATGGTTTATGTTGATGATATCTTGATTACAGGTGATGATGACCGAGGCATTAAGCAAGCAAAGGAAAGGCTGGGGACTGAGTTTGTCACCAAGGACTTGGGAGTCCTTAGATACTTCCTGGGGCTGGAATTTGCGAGAAATCCATACGGATTAGTCATGACACAGAGGAAGTATGTCACAGATCTGCTGAGTGAGACAGGTATGCTAGGGTGTCGACCTGCTACGACACCAATGGACCCTAGCATGAAGCTGTATGATGATGACACAGAAGAGGTGGATCAGAGAAGGTACAGAGAACTGGTAGGCAAATTACTGTATGTTACTATCACTAGACCTGACATACAGTTTGCAGTGAGTCGTGTGAGCCAGTTTATGGAGCAACCACGCCAGGTCCATATGGATGCTATACACATGATTCTGAGATATCTAAAATCTTCCCCAGGTGCAGGCTTGCTATTCAAGAAAGGAAAGGAGATTTCTGTTACAGGATGTGCGGATGCAGACTATGCAGGATGCCCCAAGGACAGGAAGTCAACATCAGGGTTTGCAGTCTACGTTGGAGATGCTCTAGTTTCGTGGAAGAGCAAGAAGCAGACAGTAGTAGCTAGATCCAGTGCTGAATCAGAATATAGGGCTATGGCCCAGGCGAGCACAGAAATGATGTGGGTAAAATCCTTACTTGCAGACCTATTCATTGATATACCTACTCCTATGAGGTTGGAATGTGACAATCAGGCCGCTTTGTTCATAGCAAATAACCCAGTTTTTCATGAGAGGACCAAGCATATTGAGGTCGACTGTCACTACATACGTGACATGATTCAGAAGGGGTTCATTGCTACATCTCACGTCTCATCAGAGAATCAGACTGCGGATATTTTCACCAAGGCATTATCTAAAGGCCCATTCCAGAAGTGTGCGTCCAAGCTGAGCATGATTGATATCTATGCTCCATCTTGAGGGGGAGTGTTGACGCATAGGATATTTTGTATCTCTTTGTTATTTTATTTTCCTGTTAGTCTCATTATGTAATTTACCCATAGGCTACTCTCCTATATAAGAGAGCCTAGGGCTGTGGAATAGAATAACTCATTCACGTTTTCCAACAATATTCATGAGGAGCTGTCTGCTCTGACATATTTTTTAGTCCGATTTTGAATGATTGAACACGATTGGATTAATTGGAAAATGGACAGGAAACAAATTATGATCATAATCTTGAAATATTCGTGTGGATTTTTTTTTCATGCAGACTATGCAGCAGATTGCATTGATTTTATGATTTTTTTAGGAATTTTTCAAGTAAACCAATCCAAACCATGGGGGTGTATTAGTTAGTTCTTACAATGGTAATAGTTGAAAACAGAAAAGTTAAGTCATTTGAATACTTCTTGTAGAAAGATCTATTTATTGTAGTGTGGGGTCATGTATTTAATCCCACATTACATATTACAAGAGAGTTAGACGTGAGTATGCCTATATGTATGTGTATATGGCATGTTATGCATAAACACTTCATTATAAAGTAGAATTAGCAATTTACTAAAATGAATGATTTACATATTTTGATAATTGATCCTATAAATGATACACGTAGTACCTGAATTTTTGTTCATTCATGCTTAAGAAGAATGAATTAGTATATTTAATCCCATCAGAGCTCTTCTTGCATCCTAATTTAAGGTCCTGTATATTCCTTGGTATTGATGATGTCAATATATATATATATATATATATATATAATAAAATTTTCCACATGGGATCTGGGCAGGGAAATCTCTAGTTTCATCGCTGTGCCGCACCTATCTATTCTTGTTTGGAGATATAAGGTTTGGTTCTAGGAAGACAAGGTATTTTATCTTACATATCCTGTGGACCGTCATGGAATACGTTGTTTGTTCATGTGATTGAGAGTCATGGGACGTATCTTCCTACCTACAGTGAAGCAGAGGTAGCAGCCATCATTTCTAAAACTCAGAGCCGAAACACTAAATTCCAGTTGTCTTCAATCATTCAAGTCTTAATTGTATCGCATCTGTGTCGTGTCGTGTTTAGCCTATAATTCAGATCTTTGCATACCACGTATTGTTATGTATTCTTCACTCATGCTATAATTCAGTGACCTCAGAATACCTATTTAGCAATCAGATGGTACATTATATCTTAAAAGAAAATGTGATCTATTACATTTTACTCTAGTTTTAGTATTTCTATAATGGAAGGAAAAGGACATGAGAAGAAAGTCACTTTTTGAGCCCAGGTTTGAAGTAGTTGATTGCCTATTCTGAGCAATTAGACCGAAGTATGGAGGGTGGCTATGTCTTTTCCCTAATATAGATGTTCCAGCAGATTAGCCAGATAGTCTGCTGGCAACCACTTCTTGCACTTCTTGCAATATCAGTTAAGGTTTTTACCACATTTCGGCAGGTTTGGAACACACGATGTATGGTAATTATCAATCGAGTTTTATATCTAGCAAGTGGACATGTAACATATAATCGGTCATCCATCCATAGGCGTTATGTTTCTTTTTATTTGTGCCGATCATGGTAACCCTTACACATGACCATACGAGGGCGCGGTGATCCTCAACTGGGCGGGTCTAGGATCCCAGTCCTTTTTTTGGTTTTACGCGAGCTCGCAATGTTTTTATGCCTCGCTGGTATCAGGAATTTTGACCGGTTCCGCTGACCATCTATTTTAGGATACCCATGCGAGGGATCCTCGATTTTTGTTTTTCCTTACGAGCTCGTTAGCCCATATCGGTAGGGCCCGTCTAGAGTGACTAAATCCGGAAAGTCTCTCTCACCCGCTTCTGTGGCATAGATTTGGAGTAGACATATCCCTCTACTGGACCAAACTTCCAGACATATCCCTCTACTGGACCAAACTTCCACTTAGAGGGCGAGACGAAAGGGTCTCTTAGGAGACTTCCTCACCGCTTGAGTTTTGTTTAAAGTTCCGCCAATAGGCTTGGCGATGTATTACATTTGAGCTGGTTATGGTTGAATTGGTTGCAGTTGAGTTGGACCAAGGAAGGCCGTATCCCGATATATCGGCGATATATCGATGTCGACATGTCACCGATATATCGCCGATATGTCCGATATCGGGTATCGACACGCAAAAAAGGCGAGCTGAATCCCGATGTCGGTGATATAGCGTCAATATATCGTCGATATATCGGTATCGACATGGTACCGATATCGATACGTCCTTCCATGAGTTGGACAAAGTTGAGATTGGATATAATTATATTGGTTACAGTTGAATTTGGTACAGAATCAATAATCATCAATCATCGACAATGAATCAGATCTTAGAACTACTAGTACGAGTGATAAGATAGCGGACGTGTTGGGAACTTAGTTAAGATGCATTACACCCCCCCGTATGCTTACGGAGACACCCAACCTTAAGATATTCTTCACACCTTAGAGTCATAGTGTGAGGTCACGTTCAAACCAAGACCACAAACTATCCACTAGACTTGAGAATTTGACAGAGTTAAGGATCGGTCTGAAATTCACCATCCTCAATATTAAGATCCACCAATAATATAAAAGATAATAATCTACAATTAGATCATTAACTAAGACATCAAAATATTATACATGAAACATTATGGGATAAGGGGTGATTATGGGTTATACATTGAAAGTAGCTTGAAAACCACTTTGATACAAGTAGCTTGTTAAATTTAAAGTTCAAAACATGTCTACTTGTTTTCTTTTGAAACCACTGAATAACAAGTTATACATGTTATATGCTGGATTGTACCAACATTTATTGACATTTTATTTGTTCCTTTCATGCTTGGCAGGTAAAATGCATGCATCGCAATAGCTGGCATATGAATTCGAGCTTCCATTGTTATACCAAACGATACACATTTTGTATTTTCTGTACAGTTGATAATGTATAATGCTTTTGTTTCACTTCTGTCGATTTTTGGGAGACATGTATACAATGTAATATCTTTTTTACATGTAAACTATATGAAAATTAATGCAATAAAAGGTTGGTGCCATTTCTTGTTGGCCCCATGGTTGTAATATATTGATTGTGAATGTCAACACAAAATGCGAAAAATTTCCCCTCATTTTCGGTAACTAATGCGATCTATAGTGGTTTTGAATGACGTGAGTGTTGTGTAAACATGTACCCAAATCCGCAGGTGTCACAGAATGTTGGCCTGTGAACCATAGACATGTGCAGAGAATGAGTAGAAAAAAAATAAAAATGCTAAGGTGGATGTATGATCATACATGAAAAAATCAGATTCGAAATGATGCATGTGAAAAGGAAAGTTGATCCAATAGAGGATAATGAGAGAAAATCGCTTAAGAAGGTTTGGCCATTTGCAAAGGAGGTAGGTTGATGCATCAAATAGAAGATGCGTGATTTAGAATGTTGAGCCAGTTAAGAGAGGGCGAGGAAGGCCTAAGAAGTGTTGGAATGAGACTATCCAAAGGGATCTTAATTATTTGTATTAAACCCGAGAATGACCAAAAATAGATCTAAATTGACATAAAGAAAACCATGTAGCCGACACTGCTTAATTATGGGAAAAGGCATTGTTGTTGTCGTTTCCAATATCAGTAGTCGACCATCATCATGGTATCATGTATGCGATATGCGCGATATAACGTAAATTTGTATTGTAAATACCTCTCCATCTTGCATAAAAGAGGGTATTTGTATGTCATTGTTTTAAGAACCAAGATTATCTTAACATGCAAGAAAATTTTTTTAAGTCAATTTAGACAATTGCCATCGATATATGGGACATAATTAGATACATCCCCAATATATTTCTATCTAGACATACTAATATGGTATCAATATTTGATTTTTCAAACTTTGACTGTTTCACAACTTATGAATCAATCTCGATGCATATCGATAGATTACACAACAAATAAAAAAGTTCATGTATTGGTGATAAAGAGCAGATGTCGTACATAAGAGAAATAAGGTTCAGATGTTGATCCAAGTCACATGATCATATCAAATGCTTCGACTGTGACGAGGACGCTCAAGAGATTGCTAAATGTATGAGACATGAGAAGGAGAGCGGAAGAAGAGGAATCCACCGCAAACTATGATTATATACTTGCTAGTGCACTCAAGAGTGACAACGACAGATTGAAAATGACTTCTAAACTAGGCATGTTCAGGTTATTAGCTCAACCAGGCAGTGGTTCAGAATATATAAGGAATGTGACAATGACACAATCAAGATGGCAAGTAAAGACATTCCCCGCCTCACATAAATTAGAATCACTGCACTTTTGCATGTTTTAAAGGACACTATAAACTATAAGAAGTGTCATACACATGCCAACAAGCAAAAAGAAGATTTCATTGGAAAAGATCGAGTCATAATGATAGCGACTTACCACTGGTGGAGAAGCTGTCAGTGCAAGTAGAGGAGCACATGTGATGCTACAAGGATTGACGATGCCAAAAATGTATACATGCTCGGGGAAAGCTCATGACATGTGATGGAACTCTGGTTTTTTAGGCGATCGTACACAATTAAGAAGGGAGTGTGATTTTCCTTGTCAGATTACACCACATACTTTAGTCACAAGAGATGAGCGACACCTCATCAGAAGACACAACTGAGGCATGCAGAGGTGTCTGAGAGGAGGCACGATAAGGGGGTGCAAAGACGGTGAGTTCCTTTAAAGGAGGTTTTTAGGAGATGAGGACAGACTAGTGCAGACTCCAAAAGATGCGGAGATTGTGATGGAATTAAACTTAAAGAGGATACTTATAGAATTACGACTTTATTATTCAGATATGGAGTCACACTCATGATCTTTGAAGTATTGGAGTTGTATTCCATGTAAAATATCTATAGTTGTTGCACTATGGACTTGTATTTGGGCCATATATAGAGGGGAGGCAAGGCCTTAAATTTCATATTTTGGGTTCGTTTTGCAAAGTCTGGTAAGAAATTTTGGAGAATTTCACTGAAAACATGGAAATGACTATAAACTAATTCTGTTTTCAAAAAGTTAGGTTTTAAATGTTTTTAAATAAATGAATTGAATAAAGATACACACTTGTTTGTAAAACAGAGGTACAAACATAAGTGTTAAAGTAGTATTATCATTATAATTACCAAAAATGTTGATGTAGACCCAATGTCCTACTTAGAGAGGGGATGCTTCTACTCTACAAGCAAAAGCTATGATAATCACCTCTTTAACAAGAATTAGGTGACACATGCAACAACTTAACGAAACATAAATATAAAAAAGAAACAAAAATATAAAGCTCATCAGTTAAGACCTGAATTTAACTCTTGAAGCTTGTTTTTCTAACTGATTTGGTTCGGATTTATACCTAAAATTTCAGAACTAACTAAAGGAACTTCTTCAAACAATATAAAGCTATCTAAGAACTCAATACATCAGCATGAAAATTGGTGAATATCCATTATTATAGACAAATTTGAATGATTGTAAAAGGTATATTCCCTTAGTTTTTGTCTTTTTGCTGAAACGACATGTAATTTCAATGAAATTTTATTAGCATTTCGGTGAAACCATGGCATCGTTTCGATTTCGCTGACATGGCAAATGAAAATTCCGAGAAATTTGATCGATTTCGTTGAAATTTGAGGGCATGGGTGGAGCTGTGACCTCCACACCACAAGACACGGTATCACAAGAGAGAGAGAGAAGGAAAAGAGTAACTGAGTAGAGAGAGTTTATTTAATCTTTTTCATAGTGATTTTTCTTCTCTGATTTTGTCAGAGGAGACCAACCACCATTATATTATGTCTTCTTCTTCATGTAATCATGTGGTGGCTCAGATCATACTAGTTTGCCCAACACATATATGGTGACTAAGCATGGATAGTTGGCGTTTCGGTAGCAGGATTGGGATGGGTAAGAATGCACTTCCTAAAGAGTGTTAGTAAGATGGTCAACCAGGATTGGGATGGGTAAGAATGCACTTCCTAAAGAGTGTTAGTAAGATGGTCAACCAACTTGTGAAATAGCGGGGGTTTGGTTGGTTGGGCGGATTAAGATGGTAAATGTCATGCGAAATTTGTTTATTGTTATATTGATTATATTTATGATTAAGATATGTTTTCGATGCTTTTTTAGAGAATATACAAGTAAAGAAGAAGATGTGCCCAACAAATAAATTCCAATCCAGGAATTTAGGAGTAAATATGGGGTAATCTGGTTCCAAACGAGTGTTGAAGTTCAGGTAAATGATTTACCCTCAGGTAAATCGACTATTAAACAAACCCAATCATGTAAAATATGGAAAAGTTCATCATTGGGCATCGATGGATTTGTACCGAACAGGGTCTTAACTAAAATTATCTCTTATAAGAAATGAAACTGGATAACCCAGTGGCAGACAGCATATCCCAAGTCTTCGCTTCTCAGCAAATTTGGTCAGTGCAATCTCGTACTTTTCAAATTCAATCAGGTGATAAAATACACATTGGATAGTTAAAATCCATACTACTTCTCACAGGAGGGAAAACCATGAAAATAGGTGACTTGGATTTTTCATAAGAGTTTGCAATCCAATAATCTACATAGTAATTTGATCAGCCTCATACATGCCTACAGTCTTTCTTAAAGCATAATTTAGGCCTTTGTCTACTTCTTAGTAATTGGTAGGATACAGGTAGGAATACATTTAAACAATGACCAATGAATAACCGCATGAGATCTAAAAACAGCCATCATAGAGTTAATAGTTGCGAGACTAATGGGGTTAGGTAAACTAGAACCCCTAAATTTGAGGAGCATTTGAAGTTTAAACTTTTAAACATAATATACATCTCTCAAAAGTCAAACAATATGGAAAATGTACAAAAATAGCAACAAAAACGCCAAAATTTCGAGCCAAAAGGAAACACAGGAAAAGGTGCAAAACGAGGATCACATACAAATGCCCCCAAAAAGATGCAAGCGATTGAAGCCAATCTGACAAGTTAAGTCCATCATCTTTAAGCTTCTCGCGCCCATCATATGCCAATCTTTCAATCACAACAAATTCCAGGATGTCATATTCCAACTGTTCAAAAAAGTAAAATGGAATGCATTAAAACACGTGGACAATAAAAACAAATTAAGATATACATAGAGGACAAACACAGACAAAGAAATAACAAATATAATGATTGAGACAGAAAACCCGTACTTATTCAATTAGAGGCTAGCAATCATAATCATAAAAAACAAGATTTATCCCATTCAACTGAAAAACTAAAATAGGGGAAACATGTAAGCGTCAAATCACAATGGACAGATCCCCGATCTCTATCTGCTCAAAATCCACCAACAAAAAAAAACCAGAAATGTGGGAATAAAATGTCAATATTATCAAATATATCGATGCTGTGAAATCTATACATCCATAAAGGTCACCAAATAAAAGTGAATGAAAACCTGCATATCAAAGAGGACATAAAGAGAATAAAATGCATCAAATATGGCAGACAAAGAGGGTTGTGCTAAGTAAAACGAGAATCTAATTCACGATAAAAAGAATAGCTGACTGGATGCTTATAGACAAAAAGGAATAAAAATTACCTGAGTCAGATATTTGAATGCATCTACAACAGGTGTAATCATATCTCTGTATGCTTCAATCTACAAAAATGCAGCACTATGAACACAATTCCTTCAGATTTAACAATTACTTGGTATCTGAATACCTGGTGGACGATTGTGCGAAGTACTGTCATAGGATTTGCATGAGCTAACTTGGCTACCATTCGACCCTTTTGCTTTAGATTTTCCTTGGCAAGTCTTTTTAATAGCCTTCTAGTTTCCAACTAATCATAAAAACAAGAACAGAAATTATCTAAGCATGATGCTAAAAGAAAAGATAAATGAAGCTTCTTTCCCGCTAGCTAATTAATAAAAAAGGTGGTACCCTTGCAATTTGTCGGGCAGAAAGAACAACCGGCAAACGTTCATCCTCCTTTTCCCATTCTCCATAGAGGCGATAACGAGTCTGTGTAATCCAAAAAATAATCAGATTATCAGTTACACAGCATTAAAGCATGATGAAAAAGGGATGTGTTTAGGTCTCAACTTTCACCTCATAAGGAAGAAGGCACAATACTTCCCATATTTCTTGCCCGATTGCAGGATTTGCTGGTATTAACTGCAATGACGGGAGAACGCATGTCCCTAATGCTGCTTCAACTTTTAGCTTGGCATCTTTCTGCCTTGACTGAATTTCTTGACTTGTTATCCCACCCGCATTAGAACAGACGTGATATAGATTTTTATTTGGATCTTGAGCAGCAATATAGTACATTCTCAGAACTCTGCAAATCTGTCTCAAACATTTTCATATTCAATATATCAACTGCAATGATATAGTATAAATCATATACGGTTGCTACACACACCGATGAATCACCAGAAGGAGGACAATGAACAAGAGCAATTAAAAAACATGTCCATCAAAAGCACGTCAATAAGTCTTGAACAAACATCAGAAGGATTAAAAGGTCCAGTCTACTTAATGTTTCCTTGAATACTTCAATCAGTCAACAAGGGCCACATCTATGAAAAACTGACATAAAAAGTAAACTACTGACAAATTGACTATAATTAAATACAATGTAAACTATGTCCATATCCACGAGCTGCCCACATACATATATATAGCGCTTATCAATGAGTTAATATATATATATATATAGGGCTTATCCAATGAGTTCTGAGCTCATAGATGCCTTGGTGAGCACCAAACGTAGACCATCCACGTGTATGCTCAATTGAGAAGTTGCCTGTTTCAAAGGAGAACGGTTTTGGAAGTACGTCAACACGATTGCCATTTTGGATTTGAATTATACCGTTTCCTTAAAAATGGATAGTCAGTTTTGGAAAGAGATAAATTTCCATTCAATAAACAATAGCATTGTTGTATTGTTTATTGAATGGAAACTAACAAATCATGTGACATTGAGTACATAATATGAAAGTGATTGTTGTTAGTAATTACAGCAGGGCTTGCATTGTTAAGTACACAATACGGCTTGCATTGTTGTATTGTTTATACTCTTTCCTTAAAGAGGTTAGCAAAGTGATTGTTGTTAGTGATTTACAATAATATGAAAACTAAGAAATCATGTGACATTAGTAACTCATGCCATAAATTCAAACAAGTATAAATATTTGAAATTTGGAATTTTGTTAGAAACTAAAAATCAAACCAAAGTAATATTGAGTACAAAGAGAGTAACACAAATAGGTATCACGTGTAATAAAGAAACAATATCATTGTTGTATTAATTGTCGTTATGTGAAAAATAACTAACAAAATATTAGTAAATCATCAAATAATATTAGTAAATATAATGAAAAATAAGATTACGTAACATTTTTATTGATGTTCGCAGCTAATATAATTATAGAAAGTAAGAATGGGTACAACTATAGTAACTGATAGAATAATATCACTAAAGATTTTGCGCAATATACTAACCATTCATTCATTGTAACTTATGTAACCGCATGAAGAACCAAATTTGGAATAATCATTAAATCATTAACATCCTAAAAATAACCATTAGCACAATAAGGAAGCTCTTTTTTGAATAGTAGCTAGTAGATCAAGATCATATGGATAACATTGTGTGCTTATTAGGAACCTAATGCACTCATAGCCCAGTGGATAAAATCTCTATATATGGAAATTTTCTGGTAAGCCATGAGCGCATTAGGATTGTAATGAGTACACTCATTTTTTTAGTGTTCTCATCTGCTTATTTTTAATCATGTACTTGTGATTAATATGATATTATCTTTATTATTTTAATGTTGAAAATATTATTGGGTGATTTTGTCACATATTAAAAAGAGTATGACAACCCAACATTATCCCCATCATTTTCATTCCATATTTTAAACTCTAATTTCTATTCGTGCAAGCACAAAGGCGTCGATAGTGCATGAAGCGGGATGGAGTGGCGGTGCATAAAGGTGGGTGGAAGCGTGCGTGGAGGCGACAACAACATGTGGAGTCGGCAGAGGTGCATGGTGTTGGCAACGTTATGCAGAGGTGGCAACATGTGGATGCGAAGGCAGGGCAGGGAGATGGTGGTGCGTGTAGATAGCAATGCGTGGAGGCATCGATAGAGCGCAGAGGTGGTGATGAAACGTAGACGTGGCAGCATGTGCAAGCAAAAGAGGTAGGTGGCTGCATGTGGAGTTGAAGGTGGAGAGCAAATCGTGGAGGCATAGGTGGAAGGCCACTTCCAATTTGTTTTTTAACGTACTTGGCAACACTTTTCACATAACTGATATGTATTTGACATCACCGTTGTGTCAACTTACAAACCTATATTTATTTTTTTACACGATATCCTTTCTAAAAAATTGTTGAGAAATTACTAATTGACTGTTTATTTTGACGGCTACCATACAAATTTTACAAAGAGAGCACGAATTATACAAAGGAATGCGAATATAAAAATTAGTTATTCGTTGTAAAACTAAACAAAATATTACAAAGTGATTCTTCGTATTTGAAAAACACCAACAAAAGTTACAAACGGACCATTAGTCTTTTTAAAGAAAAAATTTTCATTCTGATGAATATCACGTCAACATTGAATATTAAAAGTGATTTTTCATTATTATAAACCATCATATAAATTCACAAATAGATTGTTAACTTACAACATGCCTTTTCATTCTATAACCTATACCCAAGCACGACAAGAAATTGCTAAATTAAGGAATCAATGAAGCATACTAAAATTACGCGATACTAAAATATTAAATTAAAAGAACAAATGAAAATCAAATTTATAATGAAACAAAATGATTAAAATTCCCTTTGGGATAAATACCGTTGGATTGAGATCCTATGGATCACATTTATTACTTACCATGGAAATGATGGGCCCCTACCTCATTTGAAAGGGACAAGAATATATACGAGCAACCAATTATCTAAAAGCTTTAGGATATGCATACAAACATGGGAAGTCGATTTTATCAGAATACTCGGTGCAACTCCACCTAAGAATAACATATTACGATATAATCAATTAAGGAGTAGAATCACGAGTAAGGGCAACATGTGTTTTAAATTTCAACTTTACTAGACATCCCTAGTGTATCCAAAAAGGGAGTCAATACTTTCGAAAATTGAGCACTCTCCATCGAGCACTTACAGATTTGGATTGACTTGCAGTCTTGCAGAAAGCTACTAGCTCTTGAAATTCGATCTCACTTCTTATATATGTATATATATTTCAAGCATAGTTTTTTTTCCGTAAAGCCAAATTATGACCATTTCGTTATTAACGTACACCATATTTCGTAGGAAATGCCATCTGCCCAAAGAGATCAACCCTCCTAATATCTCTAATAATAATGAATGAGCTGAAAAACATTTTTACATAAAGACATTTAGATCTAAAGATCACATCACATTTGCAACCATTAGGCCCAAATCACACCAAATGGCCTAGCATGCTCTCATCACCAATGGAATGCAACAACAATGCAATCCCTTCAGCCCTCGTTGATGATATCTAAAAAGACCCCAATGAATCAACAAGGTATGATATCCGTGGAAAATCCTTGTTTGAAAAATCACGGGACCACATTCAAACCCTAATCTCCCCCACAACAAATTTGGGCACTTCTCACTAGAATGACTTCAACAACTATGGGGATGAGTACAACATATAAAGAAATGGATAAACAATCACTCATTCAAAGATAAGTTTACCCAATAACGTCAACCCAACTTCATAGAAACTTCTTTTAAGGAAAATGTGCTCAATATCCAATGGTCATGGGTTGAAAGATACAAATCATATACGAATAATTAACGAATGAACTATTAGTAAGTATGGATATATTGATATGGATCCAAGATAAGATTCTGTAGGTGGTAATCTCTTTAGTTCGTGTAGAAATTCTAGTTTATAATCAATCTTATATCATCTTATCTCTTTCAAAATCATGGTTATCATATGTCAATTTATTTGTTCTTTGAATTCGAATAAGTTTTGTTTATATACAGTATGGAAAATAACATGTTTAATTGTGCCATGTCTAAAGAGTGTATTTGTATAAATTGTGATAATTTTAATTTACGAAAACAAGATTTTTAAGATTTCCAACAAATATATAGTATACTCCAATATAAGTCTTAAAGACCTATCCATATAATATCAATATATCAAACCTTGCTAAGCAACCCATCCCATTTGATTGTACCATTAAGATCCCGGGCAAAGAGAGAAACCCCAAAAACTACTTGAAGCGTGAGCTGAAGATTGGGAAACAACATATTAAGACATGTTCTTGAACCATAAATTGCTCACGCCTAATAATATGCAACCACCACCAACAACAAAGCCTTTTTCCACATTAAGCGTGCTCGGCTACATGGATTCTTTGCCTCCATTCAGATCTAACTTGGGTCAATCTCGAACTTAAATCAAAAAAATTAAGATCCCTTCGTATAGTCTCATTCCAACACTATTTAAGCCTTGCTCACCCTCTCTTAGCAGACTCAACATACCAAAACATGCAATCTCCTAACTGGTGCATCAACTGACCTCCTTTGCAAATGGCCAAAGCACCTTAAGCGATTTTCTCGCATCTTATCTTCGATCGGAGCTACGCAAGCTTTCCTTCATATCGTGTCACTCCGAATCCAATCTTTACGTGTGTGTTCACACATCCACCTTAGCATTTTCATTTCTGCTACAACCATTCTCTACGCATGTCTATGGTTTACAAGCCGACAATCAAATCCATAGAGAAAAGCCGGTCTCACGATTGCTTTGTAAAACTTTTCTTTGATTTTCATACAAACTTTCTTATCACAGAGAACATTAGATGCTCCTCTCCATAGTAGTGAACCTGTATTTATTCTATAAATAACATTTCCATCAATGTCCCCATCATGTTGCAAAATAGATCCCAAGTAGTTAAAAGAATATCTCTTCTGAATGTTATGGTCATCAATCTTCACCTTGATTACTTCACCATTGCTTCCATTAAAAGTACACTCCATATATTCAGTATGGGCCCTACTTATGTGAAATCCTTTAGTCTCCAATGCATGTCTCTAGACATCAAGCTTGTCATTTACTCCATCTCCAGACTCATCAATCAAGACAATATCCTCAACGAATAACACACACCAAGGTATCTAATGCTGAATGTGGCTTGCCAACTCGTCCATAATCAAAGTAAAAAGAAACGGACTCACACTTAAACCTAGATGCAGATCAATGTTGATGTCAAAATAATCAGTCTTCCTAGATTGGGTCCTTACACAAGATGAAGCCTTATCATATATATCTTTTATGAGGTTAATGTATAGGACACGTACATGTCTCTTCTCTCAAAACTCTCCACAATATCTCCTATGGAACATAATCATAAGCCTTCTCCAAATCAATAAAAATCATATGGAGGTTCTTCCATTTAACTCTATAAATCTCAATCGTTCTCCTTAGCAAGTGGATATCTTCAATAGTTGAGCAACTTGGCATGAATCCGGATTGATTTTCTTTTACTTTGGAAACTTGCCTCAAACTTCTTTCGATCACACGTTCTTAAATTCTCATAATATGACTCGTGAGCTTGATACCTCTATAATTTGAACAAACTTGAATGTCCATTTTGTCTAATAAAGAGACACCGCAATGCTTCTCCTACAATCTTAAGGCGTTTCTTGCATCGCCAAATAACATTGAATATTTGTAAGCCATGTCAAACCACACCCCCTAAAACTCTACTTACTTCTATAGGAATGCCATAAGGTCCTACACATTTCCAAGAACTCATAACCTTCAAAGCCTCCTCTACCTCTTTCCTTTGCATTCGTCTATAGCTTGCACAATTCAAGTAGCTTTCACTACTAGCTAGATCTCCCAAGGTGACCTCTCTATTTCATTCCCCAAAGAAAAGCTAATGGAAATACTGCGTCCATCTAGTCTCTATATACATTTGATTAACAAGTACAAGACCTCCTCATCCTTGATGCATCGTACTTGAAAAAGTCTTTGATCTTTCTTTCTCTTGCTTTGGCCAACCTGAATATATCTTTCTACTCCTCCTTAGAGTCAAAATTTTTGTACCCTAATGATATACCACCATCATGTGAAATTGCTAGATCCAGTAATCGTGGGGAAATCTCACACGGCATATAAAAATCATCTAATCAGGAATGTGATATCTCACATTAGATAAATCCTTAAGCTTTCCTTGTTAAGAATGCCATGCTGTCAGGAGTGACCCTCGTTATACCTTGTAGTCTGACACAATCATCCAAATCTAAGATTCTATCATCGCAGGATAAATTACTGTGTTGAAGAAATCATAGCATTTTCATGCAGCTTCCCCATATTAAGAAATAATCCCTATTCCAGGTCCGTAGGTCTTTAACAATGATATCTTTACATCTCATCCCATGCGACTGACTATCATAGCTCATGCACCCTTTCGGAGGAATCTTTGAAAAATATCCAACCGTTTCCCTAACTTAACTAGCAAGAGGAACACTACGATGAAGTACACATGGAAGGAGAATGAACATATATCAACATCAACAAATAACCATCGTGGGAAAACTATTCAAAACATAGATCTGCAAGCCCTCAACCCTCTTCACATATGTTAAATTGTAACTTCTTCATGTTGTGTTTTTCTCACAAAGTGGTAATCAATTTAAATGTGCTTCAAGAGACCATAGATACATGTTTAACTGCCAAAGCATGAACATTGCGGTCGTCATAGTCGACCACATCATCTCTATTGTGGGTTTTCATATTATTTGTAATAAAAAAATCAGGGTTAGCCATACACAAAATATCCTTCTAATGACTTACATGGCATCATCAAATGATACAAATATGCAACTAGAAGTCTAGAAGGCACCGGATGCTAGAAATCCGACAACATTTAGGCATCCTCGAAGAATGTGATATATCACACCGGTAAGTCATTAACCCTTCCTTCTCTTACTAAGACTACAACATGAGGACCATCTCTTGCCAAAGAGTAGGAAAAGGATTTTGGCTCAACCGGTACCATTATGCATGAAGGTTGACCTCTGCTTTAACTAAAGGATTAGAGATGTGATAATTTCCCAGAGAACATGCAATAACTGTTGACATGGTCTTTTCCTTCCAACTTCCCAAAAAGACCAACTTATCACTTATAAATACGCTGATGACATGGTACTGTTGTGCATTTTTATGGGATGGAGTCCTTAGTGCAAAATAAACCATTAATTTTTTTAATAAAGTTGAGATCCCACTTAAATGGTCTGGTGATAGTGCAGTGTCCCTACCACCCGAAAGACGAAAGTTCAAATCAACCCTTGTGGGGGTTGCGTTAGGTAATCGACAACCAGCGTAAAAAGTAGTCCAATGTTTCAACATGGATTTGAGTAAGAATCCATGTAGCCGACCATACTTATACTGGGAGAAGGCTTTGCTATTTTTTAAAGTAAGTTGAGATCCCAAGCTGGGACTCACCATCGTGGAAATTAAATAATGAATTGCTTTACGAGGGAGCCCTAAAGTCTTCTTATATAGAGAGAACTCATGTTGGAAAAATTACATAATAAATATAAAAACAAAAGGAATACATGAAATAGGAAAAGACAACTAATCCGTTAAGATGGGACATAGATATCAATCACCCTCACTTGGAACGTCACCTCTGGAATGGCCCTCTGGCAAGGGCCCTGGAGAACACATATGAAGTTTGTTCCCCTGAGCTAATGTGGGAAGTAGAGAAGCCCTTCTGAATCATGTCATGACTATAATGACAGTCAAGCTCAATATGCTTAGTCCTCTAATGGAAGGCATGCTTGTTGGCAATGAAAAGAGAAGTCTGGTTGTCTTGTCTTATTGTAGATGCACAGAAAAAAGCGCATCAATAGCTAGCTCAGTCAGAATAGATCTTGCCAACATCATCCTAGTACTTTCCTAAGCCATGGCTTAATACTCTAACTCTACACTAGATCTGGAAACTACAATATGTTATTTAGTCTACCATAACACCAAAGAGCTTCTTATGAACACTGCAAAATCTGAGGTAGATTTCTTATCGTTGTGAACCCAACATTAGAAGCGAATTTTAGGTATCTCAGAATCATATGAATTGCATCCATATGTGTCTTGCTGGTGGAAATGAGTTATCTGTTTATTCCATAGAACCCTAGGCTCTCTTATATAGAGAGGACCCATGGGTTAAGTACATAAGAGTCCGGAAGAAAATAGAAAATAAGAAACGATACAGAATAACATAACATCTCATAAATCTCTACACTCCCCCTCAAGATGGAGCATAGATGTCAATCATGCTCATCTTGGAAGAACATCTCTGAAAGGTTCCCCTGAGCAATGGCTTAGTAAAAATGTTGGTAGTCTGATCCTCTGAGCTAATGTGTGAAGTAGAAATCAAGCCCTTCTGGATCATATCTCTAGTGTAGTGGCAGTCTACTTCGATATGCTTTGTTCTTTCGTGAAATGCTGGATTGTTAAACAAAGCTGCTTGATTGTCACACAGAAGCTGCATGGGTAAAAATACATCTATATGTAAGTCTTCTAATACGGCTCGAACCCACATCATCTCCGTGCTCGCTTGCGCCATGGCCCTATATTCATATTCAGCGCTAGATCTCGCCACAACAGTTTGTTTCTTGCTTTTCCAAGAAACTAGAGAGCTCCCCACAAAAACGACAAAGCCTGAAGTAAACTTATGATCCTTAGGTTACCCTGCATAATCTGCGTCTGCACACGCTGAAATAGATAAATCTGTGTCCTTTCTAAGCATCAACCCTGAGCCTGGAGAAGACTTTAGATACCTCAATATCATGTATATGGCATCCATATGAACCTGTCTTGGCTGCTCCATAAATTGACTCACCCGACTTACTGCAAAAGCAATATCGGGTCAAGTTATAGTGATATAAAGAAGCTTACCCACCATCCCTTTACATCTTCTCCCGTCCACTTCTTCAGTATCATTGTCATACAGTTTCATACTTGGATCCATAGGAGTGCTCGATGGTCTACATCAACCCATGCATGTTTCAACCAGCAAATCTGTAATATATTTCCTTTGGGTCATCACCAGACCCTGTGCATTCCTGGCAAATTCCAACCCCAGAAAATATCTTAGGGTACCAAGATCCTTCGTGACAAACTGACGACCCAAGAATGCTTTTGCCATCTCGACTCCCTGAAGGCCATTTCCTGTAACCAGAATATCATCAACATATACCATGATAACGATCATACCTCTAGAAGTCTTCTGAATGAACAACTAACGATCCACATTTGATCTTTTGAATCCCTGTCGTTCAATTAGGTGGGAAAGCCTCTGTAACCACGCCCTTGGACTCTGTTTAAGGCCATATATCGCCTTGTGAAGTCTACACACCATATGATTCTCCCCCAAAGCAGCGAACCCCGGTGGCTGCTGCATGTAGACTTCTTCCTGCAAATCTCCATACAAGAATGCATTCTTGACATCAAGTTGAAATATGAACCAATCACGTACCACAACAACCGATAGAAGAATGCGAAGAGTAGAGTGTCGAGCCACTGGAGAAAATGTGTCCAAATAGTCCACACCATAGGTTTGTGTGAAACCTCTCGCAACAAGTCTTGCCTTGTACCGATCACGACTGCCATCTACATGGTACTTAACTGTGAACACCCATTTGCAGCTAACAATAGATGCGCCAGATGGAGCGGTAACCAGGCTCCATGTACCGCGGACTGTAAAGCATGCATTTCTTCTTCCATAGCCAATCTCCAGCAGTCAATTTTCATAGCCTCTTGATAAGTCCGTGGTATCTCCACGGAAGACAAAGCTGCAACAAATCTCTGAAAATCTCCTGTGAGACGGTGAAAGGAAACCTGGGAAGCAAAGAAATAAGACGCGCAAGTCCGTTTCTGCTTCCGAATCGCAATAGGGACATCAAGATCACCGTCCACTGTACTCGATGGTGCATCCTTCTCCTGCAACGAAAATCCTGCACATGCACATTATCTGACCAATCATTAGTAATAGAATCTGAACATACCTGAGGCGTGATGGATGCTTGACGTGCCGCCTGAGCAGGACCTGAACGACGTGTATACAATTTAGGTAATTGTGGGATAGGTGATTGTTGTGGTGGTGGTGGTGGTGATGGTGATGGCGTGACAATCTGGACAGGAATGGACACAGGTGGACTCAGACTAGGAGGAGGAACATAGACATCATCATTAGATGTGGAAGAAGCCAACTTGACACCTGCAGAGGAGAAGTACATAACGGACTCAAAAAATGTAACATCAACACTGACAAAATATTTCTTGACGATAACATTTCTGAGTCCGAGAGTAACCTACAAAGACACACTTGACTGCTCCAGGAGAGAGTTTATCAAGTCCAGGAGACAAGTGGTGAACAAAGGCAACCGTACCAAAGACACGAGGAATAAGTGAAAACAATTCCTTATCTGGGAAAATAATGGAAAGAGGAATTTTCTCACCAAGAACAGATGACGGCAAGCGATTGACAAGGTAGCAGGCTATAAGGACAGCCTCCCCCCAAAAAGTGATAGGCACACAACTCTAGATAAGCAGGGTTCGAGTGATATCAAGAAGATGACGATGTTTTCTCTCTGCCACTCCATTCTGTTGATACGTGTAAGCACATGTGGTTTGATGAATAATACCTTTGGACGAAAAAATGGGAGAGAGTGCGAGTGCAAAATTCCAATGCATTATCTGTACGAACACAATTGACAGAAGAAGAAAAAGCATTCTGCACTTCGATGATAAGATTTTTAATAATATCCCCTGCTTCAGATTTATTCTTTAAAAGAAAAATCCAAGATACACGAGAAAAGTCACCAACTACAACCAGATAGAACATGTGTCCCTGATGAACAGGAACACGACTCGGACCCTAAATATCAATATGGAACAACTCAAATGGGGAGCTACTGCTCCGACTCTGACGACTAGGGAAGCTAGAACGATGATGCTTTCCCAACTGACAAGCTTCACAATGAAACGACGAACTAGGAGAGATTTGAGGTAAGAGATGACGCAACTTCTGAAGCGGGAGGTGACCGAAGCGTAGATGCCAGGTATACGGAAAGACTGATCCGGCTGAATGGGAAGAGACGCCAACATATGAATTCCGGACCAGACGATAGAGACCATTTTTCTCAGAGCCACAACCAATCACCCTGCCGTTAGTATGTCCTGAAAAATGAGAGACGATGAGTCAAATATAGGACGACAGTGCAAATCCTTCGTAATCTGACTAATGGATAATAAATTCATGTAAAACTCAGGAGCATGTAGAACATTCTGTAAATGCATAGAAGGTGACAAGGTGATCTCCCCCTGTCCAATGATGGGAGAATGAGTCCCATCAGCTATGAGCACTGAGCGTCCAGCAGGAATGTCCCTGTATGACTCAAGTCTATCTCTGTCACGACAGAGGTGATGGGTGGTGCCAGAATCCATAATCCAATCTGAGAGATCATGGCAAGATGTAAAGGCAGTAGCACTACCTGAGGTACTGGCAGCGGCAGAAGTACTGGCAGATGCTGAAGCGGCAATATCTAAATATTCACCTGGAGAATCAGTAGATGATTGATGCATAATATCACGTAGGCACGCCACAAGCTATTCGAACCGGTGATCTAGAGTGGATGTCGATGGAGATGCAACATGCTCGGCTACACGCGCCGATGACGGAAACCCATGCTTAGAATAGCATGTATCCTTTGAGTGACCTGTGCGATGACATAAAGTACACGTCTGACGAAAACGACCTCCTCGGCCACGAGGTGCACGTCCACGAAAGGAAGACTGACCACCTCTCCCTCGCGATACAACCATCACCGAAGGGGGTGGAGTAGATGTCCAGAAAGAAACAGAGATGCGACTGAGCCTCCGGTAAACTTCCTCTATAGGAGGAATAGTAGCATCGACAAGTATCTGAGAGCGGCTACCTCATACTCATGATCAAGTGTTGCTAGTAGTACGCGCACCACGATAGCATTCCAGAAGGTCTTCTGCTGCACTGGAGTAGCCGTGAGTGGTATAATGCTATATCGTTTTTCAAACATCCCCAGCAGGGATGTGTACAAAGAGTGAAGCGGCCACCCATTCTGCTTCATCATAAAAATATCATGCTGGAGCTGTAACATCTAGGTCTCGTTCTGCACCTATGAATATGTGGCAGCCAGTATATCCCACATCACCTTGGTGGTAGGCTGTTGGAGGACATCATTGGCAATCTCCATCGACAGTGTTCCTGATAGCCAAACCTTAGCATAAGAATCATCGACCTCCCAGGAGGCATAGATCCCAGTCTTCTCTGCCGGCTTATCTTCGGTAAGTATATGTTTCTTACCGTTCGACTTCATGAGACTCATGAACTGCATCGCCCAGAGCTCATAGTTCGTCCCATCCATCTTGACTATTGGCGCTGGACCTTTGAATGCATCTATGGAGGGCATATTGACTTTACTTCCTGACATGTTGCTGGAGACGAAAACTAGGGATTGTAGACAAGAAACTGGTGTCTACATAAACTTGATAGGATTTGAATGCGTATGTAGACTTTTATGCACTCAAATCCATGGAGAGATGGTGGTCGACGGAGGAGGAGTTGCCGACGGGAGGGGGGTTGTCGGCAGGGAGGGTTGCCGACGGTAGGGTTGCTGGCGGAGAGTCGTCGGCGGTAGGGTTGCCGGCAGGGAGGGGGGCGGTGGTGAGGCTGGAGAGGCCGGTGGCGGCAGAGAGAGGTCTCGGCGGAGAGAAAGAGGAACCGGCGGCGCTACCGAGAGTTGGAGAGAGAGAGAGAGGGGCAGCGACGGGACGAGGGTTTTAGGGTTAGCGTTTTGGCTCAGATACCACGTTGGTGGAAATGAGTTATCTGTTTATTCCATAGAACCCTAGGCTCTTTTATATAGAGAGGACCCATGGGTAAAGTTCATAAATATCCAGAAGAAAATAAAAAATAAGAAGCAGTATAGAATAACATAACATCACATAAATCTCTACATGTCTATCTAGGTTGCTCCATGTATTGGCCAACTTTACTCATTACAAAAGAGATGCATGAGCCGGTAATGGTTACATATAGGAGTATCCTAACGAGCTCCCCATACCGCCTCTTGACTACCTCATCCATATCATCAACATATAACTTCATGATGATGGGGTCCATGGGAGTAGTTGCAATCTGCAATTTGCCTAACCTGTCTTGGAGAGAAGATCGACAACATACTTCCTTTGGCATTAAGAAGATCATGTTGAATCTTGGCAAACTCAAGTCCAAAGAAGTAACGTAAATCGCAAGGTCCTTGGTAACAAGCTATTGTCCAAGGTAATCCTTATCTACACAAATACCATGCATGGCATCCACGTAACAATGATATCAACAACATAGACCATTATATCAACAATAGATATGAGTCCACAGAATAAATAGTGACTCTGCAATCAATCTCATAATACCTTGGTGATCTATCAAGTTCGGAGCTTTTGAAATTGAAACTATGCTTTAGGACTTTTTTTAAGACCATAGATATCCTTATGAAGTTTGTAAATCCTTCCGACACTCCTCTCAATAACGAACCCAGGTGGCTGCTAAGCTGCTACATGTAGACTTCCTCCTGCAAGTCACCATAGAGAAATGCATTTTCCACATCACACTCAGACAAAGACCAGTCCCGTATCAGTAAAACAGAAAGAAGGATCTGTAGTGTGGAATGACAAACCACGACAGAGAAGGTATCTTAAGAGTCCACCTGTAAGACTGGATGAGCCCACGAGCCACATGCCTCACCTTGTAGCAATCAACACTGCTAGCAGCAGGGTGCTTCACTGTAAACACCCACTTGCATCCAACCACAAATGCCCCTGTAGGGACAGTAACTATGCTCCAGGTGCCACGTAATTGTACCACGTCCATCTCCTCCTCCATAACAAGACGCCACAGACTATCTCGCGTAGCCTCCTCATATGTTAGTGGAATCTCTATGGTTAACAAACCCACGATAAACCTCTTGAAATCCTTTGAAAGATGCACAAAATGAACTTGAGTAGCGAGATGATATTGGATACATGTACACCTAAACTTCCGTTGAGCAACGAGCACATAAAGATGATCTACACCATCTGTAACATGTAAAGAAGTTTCCTGAGGAAGGACCTACCTGTTCTATAATGTAGCATGCTGCATAAACAAATCACAAGTGCCATCAGTAGAAATATTGCACTAAGTGCATACATGGGGCGTGTTGGACGATGGGGAAGGCTCATGATAGGGGGAATAATGGGAGGCTTGCGAATGAAAAAAATGCGGCAAAAATTGCGCCAATGTACTAGGTAGCAAGGGTGAAGGAGCAACAATAGGCAGGGGTAGAGCTAGTGGAGAAGGTCGAGGAGCTGGTGGAGCTGGAGGCGGCGGTGGCAATATCCAAGTCATGGCATTTTACCATATCAAATCACCTTGCCAGAGAGGATGTCCTGAAACGCAAGAGAAGATGGTAAAAAATGACATGACAATGCAAGTCCTTTGTGATTTGACTAATATACAATAAATTTATAGAAAAGTTGTGCATATAGCACATTTTGTAGGCGCTAGACAAGGTCAACTAGGCCTTCCCTTGTCCTGTAATATGGGACTAAGTCCCATCTACATTGACAACTGATCTACATAGAGGAACAAATCTGTATAAGACAACTAAGCCATCTCTCCACACAAGTGGTAAGAAGCACCCGAATCCATGATCTAGTTTAACATTTTTTTAGGAACGAGTGGGTGATCCCCCGTAGTGCGGGTCACCGCCAAGTATCATTGATTAATCAAAAAAGAAATTACATTACCGCGAGATCCAGGCATTGTAAAGCGTGGTACAATGAGAGATTACATTTTCCCAGTAACAACTCTGACCCTTAAATAACGTCTCGTTACGTCCAAGACAAATGGACCACAGTACCGCAAACGACCATGCACAATCATCTGTGAAACCCCCCCCACCCTGCGAATCGAGGCCCAGAACGTGGCGAGATCATCCGTGCAGATCCACGAGATAGCAACCTCTCTCCAAACCCTGTCCGAGACTGGGCAACCCAAAAAAAGATGTACCGAGTCCTCCTCCGCCTCATTGCATCTGTAGCACCAAGTATCGGGTTGCGCCATCAATCTCCCTCTGCGGCTCTTATCAAGGATGCGTCCCCTCCTTAAGCACCAAAGGAAAATTCTATTCTGCTAGGGATTTTTGATGCCCAAAAAATTTTGACGTCGTCCTTCAGCTCCTGGTCCAGCTCTTGCGCCCTCCTGTTGAAGTCTTCGTACGCCTTTTGATCTATTGCTGATCTACTTTAACATATCTACCGTGTGACAAATGGTAAGAGAATAAGGAATACCTGATGTGCCAGAAGAGTCTCTGACAAGAGTCTCTGACAGTGGTTGCAACATCTGAAAAACATGTAGGTGTACTAGTCATAGCGCCGACATGACTCATTATCTCCCCTAGACTTGAGACAATATTATCCAACTTTTGATATGTAGTAGGAGCAAAAGTGACAGTAGGCTCAACATGCTCGGTTACATAAGCAGACATCAGGTATCCATGCTTTAGACAACATGCCTCCTCATGACGTTCGTGTCGATGATAGTAAGTGAAAAGATCCTGTTGACATATACAACCTCTATCATGAGCACCAAGCCATCTGAACTGAGAAGTACTTCCCCGATCACAGATATGTCCATAGCTGAGGGTATGTGTAGTGACAATGGATGGAACAATGATCTTGCTAAGACATCTGTAATCATTCTTCATCAGAGGCATAACAGCACCAGTGAGAAGTTGTGTGCGAGCGGCCTCATACTCAGAATCTAGGTTGTTAGAAACACACCGACCATCGACACATTCCTGTACACCATCAATTGCTATGTAGACGTGGTCACAAGCATGAATTTGCGAAGCTTCTCCAACATGCCTTGAAGAAAAGAATAGAAACAATGCAGATGACGACCCTTCTATTTGGCCGTGAAAATATCAAACTGCAACAGAGAAATCTGTCTCATTCTTCGTTTGATCATGGGGGGAGCAAAAATATCCCATATTGCCTTAAGTAGTGGGGTCATACAAAATATCATCGACAATCTCTGCGATGAGTGTCTAAGAGAGCCAAACACGAGCGTATGCACCCTCCCACTTTCACGAAGCATTCTTCATCAGCGTAGGAGCCCTGATCTTGTCTACTGACAGTGGTTTCATCGGAATATGCTTCTTGTTATTATACCGCATCAGGGTCATAAATTGCATGAACCATAACTCGAAGATGGTCCCATCCACCTGGGTCGTAAACTAAATGAAACACTAGACGAGGAGAAGATGTCATCCTTCATTTTAGACATGTTAGAAAAACAATTAAGACAGAAATCGACTGGGACAATATACCTATCTGATAATTTCTACACCATCATATAGGAAGCGGTAGTGTAGGCAGACAATGCCATAACCGTTTACATCAACATTAATTGTGCGTTAGGGGGATGGGGTGATTTAGTGGCCTCAAATCACCCCGAAAACGTCAAAATCAGAATATTCGTGGCACATGATATGCACGACACAAGAGAGAGCCACGAGACCCTGCATTGTTGGCTTCGTAACGACTGACGACAACAAAAGAGAGAGGAAGGGGTCGACGGGTAAGGCTAGGGCAAGTGTTCAGGAAAGCGGCTGAGTAAACCACATACTCGGTCGCATACTCGTACTCGGTACCATGCCGCTCCGAGTATGGTGAATCGACCATGTATGCGAGTTGACCTGCATACTCGACCGAGTATACCCCCTATGCGGCCACCTACTGGACCACTTTTATTATAAATATTTTTTTATTTAAGCAAAATCTAAATAACCCCACCCGCATAATAACATAAAACCACGTACTCATCGCATAAAACCGCATACTCCCCGCATATACTTCCAACAAGGGATATTAACATAATATTATATTTTTTAATAATACAAATACCAACATCAAAAAAACTGTATACTCCACGCATACCCTACCGCATACCGCATACTCTCTATGTAGTGACCCCTCCGACTGAATACAACATAACGCCTTCCTGAACATTGGCTAGGGCTCGAGAATACCGAGTTCTAATCTAGGATTGTCGCTATGAAACCATGTGGAAATAGAATAATGAATTCCTTTATGAGGGAGCCCTAGAATTCACTTATATAGAGAGGAGAACTCTTGTCGCACAAATTACAAAATATATATGAAAAGAAAAAGATCACATGAAAAATGAAAAGATAACTGATCTCTTAAAAAAATGTATTAATAAGCATAAAAACATTGTCCTCTCAACATAAAAAATGAAAAGAAAACCAAGCCATAAAGCTGGACTTGAATTGCTCCAAAACATTTTCAAAACAAAACATTGTTTGTGGAAGACGATTCCATTTCTTGCACATCAAATCGCCCAAACGTACACCGAAGGAGTCGTGCAATCATCATTGGAGTTGCTGCAGTAAGTCCCTGATGGATGTCCAGAAGGAGCTAAGATAAGATTCCCAGTCTTGAGCCTTGGAACGCTAATTTTGTCCCACACTTGTGATGAAGATTCACATTTGAGGAATACGTGGTCCATGTTTTCAACATCATCACCCCATCTCGGAAACTAGCATCGCCCGTATGAAGAAGCCTAACCCTTCATTCCTTTGCAAGTATTCGACCATGTCTCTTCAAATCCTCTTCCATATTAGACATTGGAAGAGAAAGACCCAATAAGTCTTCTTCACCGAGAAAGGCTCGTTCATCCATTGATATTGACCCCTACTCGAGGTGGGGTTGTCAACAACCCAAAATCGTGTAGCAGGCTGGTAAACTCAACCAATCTCTGCTTAAAAGAAGGCTGCCAAGAAAATAGGTGCCTCACAACCATTCAACCAAGCATGTGCCACTAAAATGCCTCGTCCCCATGCAATAGCAAATATCCTTGGTTATCACTCGCAAGAAGGGCCCAAGCCCGACAAATCATCCAACCATAAATGAAACAACTCGTCATTTTCAAGCACCGACATCATGAGGTTTAGCAAGTCCATAAGCACTTAGGAAATTCCCTGGCAAAATGAGGATGGATATTGCACCTGCTGAACTGACAAGGAACCATCAATGTGGTATGCGTTTTGTAGAAGACACCCTACAAAATCCTCTTTCGCTCTCTATATCCTTTTTTTTGAAGTCAAACAAGGGGAAAACACTCATAGGTCTCCACCCCACAGATGCATTAATAAAACAGAGGAAACAATTTCAGTTACCACTCTCTATATCCTAATGATCCATTTAGCCAGCAACGCCTTATTCATTGTATCAATACCAAGCACATCAAGGCCCCCACCCTTCTTTTGCCTATTCATTGTGACACACTTCATGTATGTGAAAAAATAATTTCAAAACTAGAAGGGATTATTTACGGAAGTGTAGTAAGGAATCAACGCTTCATGATATGAAACCATTCATGCAAGTATACTTCATGTATGTAAAAATTCATTTCATAACTAGAAGGGGATTATTTACGTGGGTACCGAGAATCTTTTGTAATGTTGAATATTATGTCTAGACAAGCAACAGTAGTAAAGTATTGATGATCTATCAACCATAGATGTTTTGCAAGGTTCAATAAAACCTGACCATCATACTTGAAAATATTATGTCAGGACGGAGTCAGGTTGAATAAAGATAAAATATACTTTAACCTAATTGTATAAGTAATTAGACATGTTCATCCTCTGCCGGGTAAATCTTTTGCCATCTCAGAGTCCAGAAAGTTCTAAAGAGCCCAAATAACTGTTATTTTTTGGAAGAAAAAAAGGGAAAAACACCCTTTGCGGGTGATCGCCTAACAACTCTATTACTTAGAAGATATTCTAGTTCTTTTACTCGTTTGAAGTGTCCACTTCAATAGCCTGTTAGTAGTGCAATGTGCCTACTACTCAAAAGACTAGAGTTCATATCTCTCCTTCATATCTGGGATCGATCCCAAAGATCTCTTATCTACAACAAATGGAACACCATACATGCAATCAAACAATCACAAATAATTTTACACATGGAATCTTTATCACCAATCAAGAACTAATCTTTGTTCGAAACCATCGTTAAATTGCATTAGCATGTTTTCTGTATTTCACATACTTCCTCAATGTCGATATCTCGGACTTAATTATAGCATTGTAGTTTATAGGAATGCAAGGGGATGGTAGATTTATTTCCTCCTATCGGTAGATACGAGCCCCACAAACAAAAGGGGAGGACACACAAGAAAACGTCTATAATGAAAAGAATAACTATACTACCATACAAATCCGAATGCAAGTTCTTTTATGCTATAGGTGCTCTTTTATTCTGTGTACAACATCCAACTCAATTTTTCTTGTATAATAGTAACAAACGCAGCGAGAGAAAACAATAACCTGCAATGGATTATGTGACGATGGAGGGTGGGGCTGGGTGGATGGATGCAAAATGCAAATGGCATTATAGTTGCAAGGAATAAAGAGAATTATAAAAAACTAAATAAGGAACTAAAAAAGATAGAAATAAGAGTTCCAAAATAGGAGCACGAGTTCCAAAAAACTAATTTTTAAATTCTACCGGAGGCGAAGGGTAGGATATCTATGTAAACTATAAATTTTTATAGGACACACATGGAATATGAAGATTACAAAGTACGGGGCATCTGCTGATAATACCAGCAATCATGAGCCAGAAGGTAAAATGCAATTAAGAAGGCAAAATGCAATTATTATCTAACCAGAGCAAAAAGAAATTTTAATCAAACCAGAACAAAAGGACCCTTCCAAAATTTCCAATATCTGCTACATTCACTTTACCTCCTTGAACGTATCTACTCTTTGTGGTGGACGTCTTTTTTTACCTTAAATATGGTTCATCAATATATTATATAAATGGCATCTCGATATTTCAGTTTTTTAAAATAATTAAACATCTGAACGCTTAAAAGTTCAAGTAATAACAGGGAGGAAAAGCATGCTTCTGATCTTTTTGGGTATAGGAACACGGGTCTACGAGAGATATCATTGAACACCCGAGGTGCTAAAAATGCAAGCTCTTGTTCTTAAAAAGATTTGGTCTTGGTTACTCTTTGGGACAGTGAAGGGAGGAGACTCACCTATAGAAACGCACCAAGCCTCGTTTACTATATATTGCATGCATTATTAGATAAATAGGATAGCTAAAAACATGGGGTTTTGTGAATTGGCAGGAAAATTGTTCATGGGTAAGCTTTTGGTTTCGGGTGACTAGGGGGAAAGTAAAAACTAGGTAATGATGCTAAGGAAGGGCAAGTTAGACGGAATCCCCATAGATGTAATAAAAGAAATGAATCGCCCGATGGCGTCCTTAATCCTTAAGTAATAAAGAAGGTGAGACTGGCTTGATTGGCGAAATTATCCGTTGATTCTAGGATCCGCAACCCATAAGTGACTTTTCATTGGTAGATTTAGCAAGACTATAGGGTCATCTATTCCTGCTACTCCCATCTGTCGAGATAAGATGAGCCCAGGGAACAACAAAGAAAGGTCTTTGGTTTCGATAGTTTTATCAAAAAAAGCTTTTAAATTAAATAAACAATTGGAATAAAAAAAGCGATAGCCGCCCTAAATACCAATGCTTCAGTTACATACCTTCTGTAGAAGTACAGCATCACGGTACAGATATGGGCCAGCCACAGAGAGCATCTGAAAGAGTTCTGCATGAAGGTCAATAGAAGAGAAAAGGGAAGAGGGGTCGTTAGATGTAACGAAGGCATCCACGCTGGAAGCAGTTGAAGCTTCATTCTGCTTATGTGAATGTATTTGACAAACAACAGCATATGCAGGAGCAATCGTTTTCTCAATGACCCTGCTCAAAATAGAGTCCAACATAAATAAATATTGCAAAGTTTACAACCATAATGCATGAAAAGCAATGTAAGATCTTATAGTCAGTAGAAAACTTTGCCATTGACAACAAGACTCCCAGATCAGTATCTTAGAATTTTGAGATATACTCTACATTCTCACGGGGCAAACATATGACGATACTGTGGTTTAATGTTAGAAGTTACTATATTAACTGAAAATGGTGCCACCTTTGTGTGCAGTTAGAACTACAGAGTTGTCGTAATTGGAAGTAAGCAATTAAGACGATCGCAAGACCTGGAAATAAATCATCGATTCAAATGAGAACATTTGTGGGGAGATTCAAATTAATCACCGATTCAAATGAATCATCAAGGAAATGAGAGATTATAAGACTCTTTCTTTTTTATGATAGGGCAGTGTGCCTACCACACTAAATTTGAAGACGTATCAACCATGTCTGACATACGCACATCAAATGCATGTTACCAGTTGGTCTTCAGATTTGAAGAATGTAAATATTTTCGCGAACAAAGCACCTATCTATCTATTCATGAATAGTCTGATCATGTCGCACAGGATTGCTGGCGAGTTTGATGGTCGCTTAATTGTCACAATAAAGTTTTATAGTTAGATGAAATGAATTCATACTTCTTAAAGCATAATTTCCACCTTGAGCGTCTCCAGAATATCAAGATTCATAGTAACATCGCGCCACATCGGGCACACAGAATACGTTTCTAGTTTCAAATGATACAAAGACTTCCATCCTTTCCACCTAAGGTCAGTGTTGTATAAGTCGGCCCACTAGGCCGATTAGTGGGTCTGACTAGTTGAGTCGGAGGGATGGCCTATGGACTATTGAATTAACGATCAATAGTCAGTCGGTCGACTACTCATCCCTATTAGTCGACCTACAAAGCTGACTAGTCCATCGATTTTTGCTTTGAGATACCGGTTTTTTTGTTTTTGATCTTCTAAATGCATACATATTCCAATATGCATGTAGTTTATTTAAATTCAGTTCTTTTATTTCATTATGATAATATAGAAAATATATTAATGTATAGGAATATATGTATAAAAATATTTATATATTTAAAACAATATAAAAAATCAAATCGAATAAATTCCGACTAAATCTGATTAGTCATCCGACTGCCTATTAATCCTTTGTCAGTGACCCGGTTGACTGACTACCAACTACCAATTTCTGAAACATTGCCCAAGTCAACTGAGTATCTTAACTTGTAATTAGTTTGTCCATCAAAAGGTTATAAATAATGCTTCCATGCTTGAATCTATGACTTTCTTCACAACATAAAGGTGATCAAAGCACACCTATGAGGAATGCATAGGACCATACAAGAACTTCTTTGACCAATAATAAATTCTAGGCTTCTCATATCGTAGAGGAATGCACATTTAATTTACTTTGTAAGGTCTCCATTAAAAAATATTTTTCATGTCCAATTGATGTCGGCACCATCCAATGGAGACAGTAAGGAAGACAATAAATTGGATAGAAATTATCTTAGATCACATAAGCAGCGGTTTCCAAAATATATCCATATTTCATATATAACGTTAAATAACTAGCTTGGATTTGTATGTCTATATGTCCACAAGCTCTTTCCTTTATAGTATAAGTCATGGTATTAAAAGGCTAGCCTCGAGGCGGTCGAGGCGGAACGAGGCGGGGCTTTTTAGCCTCGAGGCGTATGCCTCAGATGGAATGGATGAGTCGTACGCCTCAGAAGGTCGAGGCAGTCCGAGGCGGTGAGGCGGGGCGAGGCGGTCTATGAGGCATTTTCTGAAATTTAAAGCATTTTTTAAGGATTTAAATTGTCTTATTGGTAGCTTTAGATGGTTATAAATGTATAGTTGTATAGGATATATATTTACAAGATGAACGCTTGAAATTTTAAGTTTGTTCATATTCATATTAAGCATCAAACATGTCTGATTTTTCCAAAAAATTCTTAATATTACACTCTTAAATACACAATCAATAAAGTTTAAAGAAAAACTAGTGTTAAGTGAGGTGACATAATGAGAAACGTAATATAGCAACTAGAAAAAACAAGATTAGATTCAAGGCATGTCGATGTTGTCATATTTTATATATTAGTCATGTAACAAATACATCTAATCATAATTTTTCATGCACCACATTATTTTTTAGTGAAAAATAGGTTGTCTTTGATATTTTAATGACAATTATAGCTAATGATTCTATTGTTGATTGCTAGAAATTTAGTAGATAGGTTTATGGAATTTACATATCCTTTCTTTCACGTTCTTATCTTCATAATTTCATCATATATTACAATGTTATATATTATATGTATGTCAATTAAGATAATTTCATCATAAATATATTTATTATACTTTTTATAAGTATTTTTCTATACAAACTAAGGCTTACGCCTCGACCGCCTCGAGGCTACGCCTCGCCTCGCTTCCAGGGAAAACGCCTCGTTCCGCCTTTCATTTTTTAAAACCTTGAGTATAACCAGCAAAAAAATGGAAACTTCCAGAAAATCCCCTAACAGAAACAAATAGAAAACATGTATAACGACTCAATTGAGAATAAGCAACAAATCTTATAAATGAAATCTTTTGGAAAAATATGAGACTTATTTATTCCGTTGAACCCGATGCTCTCTTATATAGAAGAGGGACCTATGGCTGACAAAAGAAAAAGGAATCAGGAAAAGAGTACGGTATCATAAATATATCTCTACATCCTCCCTCAAGATGGAGCGTACATATCAATCATGCTCAGCTTGGACGAACACTTCTGGAATGATCGTCTGAGCATACCTTTGGCGAAGATATCTATAGTCTTATCACTTGAGCCGACAAGGGAAGTAGAAATGAAGCCCTTCTGAATAATGTATGGTGTATGGTGGCAATCAACAACGATATGTTTCGTTCTTTCGTGAAAAACAAGGTTATTTGTAACGAATAAGGCAGCCTGATTGTCGCACTACAGCGACATAGGAAGAGGAACATCTATGTGTAGATCTGCTAGAACTGCTCAGACCCACATCATTTCTGTGCTTTCCTGTGCCATAGCCCTATATTCAGATTAAACACTAGACCTGGACACTAACGTTTATTTCTTTCTTTTCCACGAGACAAGAGAATCTCCAAAAATATAGCAAATCCGGTCGTCGACTTCCTATCCTAAGGACATCCTGCATAATTTGCATCTGTGCACGCTAAAACAGTGATGACGCTTCCTTTTCAAAATAGCAGACCTACCCCTGGAGATTATTTAAGATACCTTAGTATTATGTGTATGGCATCCATATATACCTGATGAGGTTGCTCGATGAACTGACTAACCCGACTAACAACAAATGAGATGTCATGTCTAGTAATAATAACATAGAGAGGCTTTCCAACCAGTTCTCTATATCTTCTCCTATCTACCTCATCAATGTCACCATCATATAGCCACATGCTAATATCCAGGCATGCTCGTTTCACTTAGCAAATCAATGGCATAATTCCTTTGGGTCATTACAAGAACTTGTTGATTTCTGGCAAACTCTAATCCCAGAAAGTATCCAAGGGTACCAAGATCCTTGGTACTGAATTCACGACCCATGAATTCTTTCGCAATCTTTATCCCTTGTATATAATCTCAAGTAATGAGTATATCGTCAACATACACCTTAATAGCAATTGTACCTTTAAAAGTTCTTTGTATAAAAAGAGAATGATCTACATCCGACCTTTTGAATCCTTGCTTCTTAATCAAATATGAGAGCTTCTAAAACCAAGCTCTTGGGCTCTGCTTAAGGCCATTTATTGCATTATGTTGTTTACATACTTTCTGGCATGCTCGTTTCACTTAGCAAATCAATGGCATAATTCCTTTGGGTCATTACAAGAACTTGTTGATTTCTGGCAAACTCTAATCCCAGAAAGTATCCAAGGGTACCAAGATCCTTGATACTGAATTCACGACCCAGGAATTCTTTCGCAGTCTTTATCCCTTGTATATAATCTCAAGTAATGAGTATATCGTCAACATACACCTTAATAGAAATTGTACCTTTAAAAGTTCCTTGTATAAAAAGAGAATGATCTACATCCGACCTTTTGAATCCTTGCTTCTTAATCAAATATGAGAGCTTCTAAAACCAAGCTCTTAGGCTCTGCTTAAGGCCATTTATTGCATTATGTAGTTTACATACCTGCGAACACTACCCCTCAGCAGCGAACCCTAGTGGATGCAACATGTAGACTTTCTACTGAAGATCACCATACAAGAATGCATTTTTAACATCAAGCTGAATAAAGGCCAATCCCGAAACTCTGCAAATGAAAAGGAATATGTAGGGTAGAGTGACAAGCAACCAGAGAGAAAATATCTACATAATCCACCCCATATGTCTGAGTAAAACCTCATGCAACTAGTCGAGCCTTGTACCTATCAATGATCTCATCTGCATTTTGTTTTACTGCAAACACCTATTTGCAACTGACCATAGACGCCCCAAAGGGGGCAGGAACCAGACTCCAAGTACCTTGTGATTGTAGGGTTGTCATCTCCTGCTCCATAGCTAAACGCCACCGACTGTTCTTCAATGCCTCCCGGTAGTTTCGTGGTATGTCCACAGATGACAAAGCAACAACAAATCCCCTAAAGTCGCCAATCAGATAATCGAAGGTGATAAGAGAAGCAATCAGATATGAAGCAAAGGTACGCTTCTGCTTCCCAATAGCAATAGGCACATCAAGATGATCACTACTCCTGTCGGTAACCTGTGCATCAACCTTCTGCAAGCATGCCTGCTGAGAAACATCTCCAGTCACATCATTAGAGATAATGTATTTAGAACAAACACGAGGCGAGCTGGATGACGAAACATGAACATGAGCAGGAGCAGACCGTCTACTGTAGTGTCGTAGTTGGGGTGGAACCAGAACAATGGGTGGTTGGAGCGATAGGGTCGACGGGGGCAGTGTTTCAAATTTAGCGAAATTTCACCGAAATTTCGATTTCAACATTCCACCGAAATCTCGATATGGACACTTCCTTCACAAATCTATATCGATTTTTATCAAAAATTTGTGAAATTTCGACGACATTTTGAAATTGTTTCATTTTTTCGTCATCTCGAAATGAAATTGAAATCGAGATTCAAAACCTTGGATGGGGGTGATGGAGGTGGTGACGGAGGAGGTGATAGAAGTGGTCATGTCGGTGGTAGACTCATAGGTGGAGACCGCATGTAAACCTCATCCTCCGAATATGAAGATGTCAACCTGTCACCTGTAGGCGAGAAATACACGTCTGACTCAAAAAATCTGACATCAGCACTAACGTAATACTTCCTATGTAACATATCATACATTTATACCCTTTCTGACTCTTAAAGTACCTGATAAAGACACATTTGACAGCCTAGGAGAGAGCTTGTCAATCCATGGAGTCAACCGATGAACGAACACAACAGACCCAAAGAAACGGGGTGTAAGAGAGAACATCTTCTTGTCTGAAAATACAAGAGAAAAAGGTATCTTCTCCAAAACACTGACGAGGGCATACAATTCACAAGATAGCAAGCCTTAAGAACCGCATCTCCCCATAATGAATATGGGGCACGACTCTGAATAAGGGGAGTACGAGAGACTTCTAGTAAGTGACGATGCTTTCTCTCGGCAACACCATTCTATTAAGATGTGCAAACACAAGATGTTTGATGAAGAATACCACGAGACGAGAGGGATTGTGAAAACACACGACTACAAAATTCCAGAGCATTATCAGTTCGCACAAATTTAACAGAGCTAGAAAAAACATTCTGCACTTTTGTAATAATTAATTAATTATAATAGTATTCCATCTTCAGATTTACTTTTCAACGAGAAAATCCAACACATACGACTAAAATCATCCATTACAACTAAATAAAACATGTATCCTTGATGATCAGGAACATGACTCGGACCCCAAATGACAACATGAAAATACTCAAACAAGTGCATAACATCATTAGCAATTTCTAGTGTCAAGTACCAGACAACCAGACTTAAGCATATGCATCATCAGCCTCCTATGAGGCATTCAACCATACCTTCTCCATTGGCTCATCCTCGATAAGAATATATTTCTTACCCATGGACTTCACTAGGCTCATGAACTGCATGGCCCACAACTCATAATTGGACCCATCGATCTTGATTATGGGCGTTGGACCTTAGAAGGTGCCTCTTGTGGTAGGGATGTCTACCTTACTTTTCGGCATGTTGCAAGTTGAAGAAGACTAGGTTAGCAGACTTCAAGACAGGATTGCCTACACTGACATAGAAGGAATTAGTTACATGTGTAGACTCAAACTACAACCAAGTCCATTACCACGAACTGAACCGAAGTAAAGGTTGTACAGTCTACACGCGTACGCGTAAGAACATGTGCATATGCGTGAGAGAGAGAGAGAGAACCCGGAGACAAAGAGGCTGACGAGGAGAAGCCAATATGGAGGAGAGGGTGGGGGTGGCCGACGACACTGGCTCAAGAGAAAGAGGCTGGCGGCGACACCTCAAGAGAAAGAGGTCGGCGACGGCATCACCTCAAGAGAGAGAGGCCGACGACGGCAACTGGAGAGAGAGGTCGGTGGTGGCGGCGGTCGGAGAGAAAGGAGCGGTCGGTGGTGGTCTAGGGTTTCTGGGGCATTAGAGCTTCAGTCTAGGACCACGACATTGATACCATGTTGGAAAAAATATTAGACTTAATTCATTCCATTGAGTCTTGGGCTCTCTTATATAGATGAGAGACCTATATGTAAATTACATAAGATTGACAAAAGAAAAACGGATAGAGAAAAGAGTACGGTAACATAAATATATCTCTACAAAATCCTTATCTTAAGAGATATTTCATCACACCCTTCCTGATGAGAATGCATTTCATGCTCCCCGCATCAATATCAGCTAAGAAAGTAAGAGGGCTAATAAAACTTGTTTTATGATGGGGATCTTGATCTCGAATAAAAGAAAAAGAAGAGCTTAGATTAGTAAAGGTTTCATTCGGCTCTTGAGGTCAAGAATGATGAGATCTTCCCATATTTGATTGTTACTTGAAGTTTTCCTATGAAGGAAAGAGGTTGAATAATAAGGTTAGTTTTCAAAGTGCATTCAAGAACTTGTGCTGAAAGTGCACTAGGATGGGATAGCAGCTTGCAAAAATATGTGCAATTCAACAATTCACGAACTAGTGCTAAAATAAAAAGATGCATAAATAAACAACCAGAAAATCAATCCATATAACCCTTAGACAGGTTCATCGAACACGATGCCTATGTCATGTGCTTGAAAACAGCCTACGAGAGGCTTATAGAGACTTGCTAATTGAACAAGATCGTGTGTAGTCTACTACAAGCACACAACCTCATAGATTTATCGTCTACACAAAAAGAAGAACTTTCACCAAGAACACCTCAAGGTAAACCTCACCAAGAATTTATCTTCAGTATACGAAGATATGGCTTCACAAACAATGCATTCAAGCCCAGGATAAAGATAAAATAAAATATCAAAACTTAGATCTTTCGATAATGATAGAGGGTATAAGCATTAACACCTCTTTAAAGAGACCAACTACAAAAGACAGATTGCCTTCATTCCTTAAGGATCCTATTTTACCCTTTTAATGATAATATTGTGTACGAACCAAGTACATCTCAAATTCCTGAAATCAAACTAACTAGATTCATTGACACACAAAACTTGAGCATAGGGATCATTCGCTGCATGCCCATGAAAAAGGCTTGTCATTAATAAGATGCCCCCTTGATAGTACACCATGCTCGGAATATTATCTTAATAAGTCACATTCTTGCAGTATCCAACAAGTGACAATTCTTATATAACAAACATTGAATTCTTTTGTGGTTGATTATGACTTCGATGAGTCTTGATTTGCAGCTAACATGAACAATCTTGGAAACTCAAGAAGGTAACATTCCTGCTCCAGTCATATTTCCAAATGTAAAAGGATCCCCATCCCTAAAATGCGGCATCAGGAGAGATTACAACCACATCTGCACCGAACAGATTCCATGCCAGAAACTAAAGGGCATGCACATCTCCCTCATGCTCATTTCCAAGCTTGGGTGCACAAAGCTTAGTACAACGGTATTTACCAAGACCGAAGATGTTCACCACCCACTTCACAAGAAACTCATGATTTATCTCTTTGATCTTGACACCTAGCCCCCTTTCTCCATCGACGGCTTGACCACATCCCAATACAGCAATAAGTGCCCTTTGCATTCGGGTTCGACTTGGAATAGAGAAAGCAGTGTACGAGAGTGCCTTCTAGTGCTTACGAATACCTATAGTGATACATCTAGCCAATATGAAGAGGATAGTAAAAGATGTCATGACAGACTTGATAAGCACTAGACTACCATCCCTCAATGTATAAGATGACTTCGAAACCAAGAGTGTCTTCTCCAACTTCTCCACAAAATGAAGCCATTGCACCAGAAATATATGACTGCAAGACAGCGGGGAGCCCCAGTCAAGTAATAGGTAGATCACATCAAGGGGAAGCAAGAGCCGCCATACATATCTAAATCTCCTCCTGAGAAAAGCCAACATGGACAAAGCCAAGCTTGCCCTATAGATCTTGAGATTGGAAATATCACCAAATCGGTCCAGCACCACAAACATGCCCCTAGCCACCGCCTTCGATGAAAAATGTCATATCATCGACCTATTGAAGCAAAGGGACAGAGATATCCTTGCAAACGAAGCCACAACTAAAACCACCATTGTCAATGCACTTAATTAATAAAGAAAAAGAGTATTCTTGTCACGACAAAGATCAAACACGCAAGAGGACATTCTTGTCACACACCGCACTGAGTTGGAAGAGACCTCCCTCAAGTCGTCGATTCACTGGCATTGAGTAAGAGTATGTTATGATGTCTTGTTTAATCAAAGTGATTTGTGAGTCGAGAAATCCCTAAAGTGGATGGAATGCCAAAATAAATTTCCAATCCACATTGTCGTAGGCTTATGAGAAGTCCACCTTCAATAATATATCCATTGTATGTTGCCTCATCGAATCTGTAGTGGTGATGAGCATGGGTCGAGCTTGGGCAGAGCCTTATAAAGCACAAGACCAAGCCTAATCAAGCATTGAGTCGAGCCAAAACCCGCTAAATTTTTTTATCAACCCAACCCAAGCACGACGCATTTTTTACGGGTCGGCTTGAGCCGATCCGACTCATATATTCAATGGCATTTTCAGATTTCTCACTTCAATGTGCTGAACTAAGATGCAGGCTCGTTGTAATCATAAAATCAACCATTTTTAGTACATAATAAGGAATCTGGCATAGACACTAGCATATTGCATAGAAAACTTGCTAATAAGAACCCTTGAAATACATAGGTAGATAAGTGAAATAAACTATAAAAATATTAGAAGCTAACCCGATTCATTGAAAATGACTTTGCTAACTAAAGGAGTAAGGCCCTTAGTGAACACTATAAGTCAATGTAATTTGACTGTGAACACAATCCGTCATTGCTTACACGGGTGCAACATATCACGTCGATCCCAATGCATGACATGCGTGAGAACGTGACTATCGACCTTATCAGATTCCATCTTCATCATGTCAAAGATGGAAATCTTTGCGCTGAAATTTTGGTCCAACAGAAAGTTACTAGAACCTAGACCCTGTGAATGATTGTCGACATAGAGAATTCATGAAGATTGTCCTTACCTCCATCTAGGGATGAGCATTGGGACGAGCCGACCCAGCCCAACCAAAAGCACGGCGCACTCTTACGAGATGCCTAGCCCCTAAATCTAAGAAGAATATATCTTTCTCTACTGAATTACAGGATTGGGAAGAACTATTATGTAACTCCATGATAATATTCGAAAGGAAAAAAATTATTCGAAAGGAAAAACCTAGAACCAAAACTTGCTCGAAAATGCAAGGAAACCAAGCCGTCTCAGAGAAACCTCTGACCATTCATTAGTCATAGTAGTGTTAAGCGGTAATTATTACAGTGTCAAAAAATACATTAAAGGTTATAAGTTGTATATTATAACAATAATAATATTTATAACAATTACCAATGTAATATAATATAATAAGTATTACAATAAGTGTTAAAATCCATATGTTGCAAAGCATAGATTAAAAATAGAAAGTATATTTAGTATCAAAATCAACAAGTGATGGTAAATTGCTTAAGGCTTAGCAGGGATTTTAATATCAATAGATTTAAAAGGGGATAAATCGGATATCAGCAAAAATCATGGAAATGGCTTAAAAACAATTTCCTTCCGAATTAAGAACAACTAATACATTAATAGTGCATTGCACCGCACATAACATGAAAAGAACAAGGTGTATCTAACACAAAATAACGCATCACATTGCACATATCATAATTTCATACACATAATAGAAAGGTGAGATATATAAAAAAGAAAACAAGAAATTCCGAGACAGGATATATAGATTATAGAATATGTCAACCATAGAAATAAACAATCATAAGTTCCAAAGAGGATTTAAATTTAAATTATTACAACAACAACAAAGCCTTCTTCCCGCATGAAATAGGGTCGGTTACATGGCATCTTTACCTTCATTCAGATCTATCTTGGGTCATTCTCGAGATTACATCCAAAAAATAAGATCCCTTCGTATGGTCTCATTCCAACACTTCTTGGGCCTTCCTCGCCCTCTCTTAGAAAAACATCCAAAAACTCGCATTTCCTAACTGTAGAGATATTTATGTAGTCATTGTACTGTTTATCAATTTTTATTTTCGTAGTTGCTACTTGTATAATTTACCCATAGTGATGCAGCATGGAACCCACGGATAGGGCCCCATAGTTGTCTAATATTCTTGGTCAATTTTATTTACGTTTATTTAAATTGTCGTGTCCTTAATTAAATAAATGAGATCGCATGTGATCTCAATAAATTAGTTACAGATATGATTTTTAAATTTCGGTCGGTTAATTAGTTAGAGTCAAATTAGAATAATTAGTTGTCAATTTAAATTAGTTTACTATTTTTGTAAACTCATCCCTCCTATATAAAGGGATGAGGGTTCATTGTTCTAGTCGGTCAAGTATTAAGAAAATTTGAGTTTATCTCATTATCTCCCTCTCTATCTCCTCTCCTTCTCCTTTCCCTCGTGGTCTTCACGGTTCTTCTTCTTCAGCCCCTCGTTACCGACGAGTTTTCTCTTCTCAATCCCTCCTTTTCTCCACCGAAACTCCACCGCCCAATTTATTTTATTTATCGACGACGCGTTTTCGTTCTGCATCATTTGGTATCAGAGCATGGATACCGAATCGTTCCTACGATTCGACGATCCAGACGAGTATTGAAGTTTGAAGTTTGGTTTCAGCCGTCCGTCTCTCGGTTCGCGCTCGCATTCACGTTCAAAGTTCCATCAGCGACTTATATCATGCCTCAAAGTCCAAGCATGGTTAGCCGCGCAAATCGGTGAAGATTTGTTCGTCAACGACAAAAATCAGAATGACGCACCTGCTGTTCAACCTGATTTCAGCCCAAAAGATGAAGATATTTCCATTCTAGATGAAGGTTTATTTGATACAACTCATGTGCAACAAAACAATGAAGACAAAGGGCCGATTCTTGATGAAAGTACGGGCGAAGAATTTGGATTCGAAGTCGAAGTTGCTGTCCGGGATATTTCAAACCATCCGCCATCGCCGATACCATCCCCAATGGCAGTCCCAGCACCCCCAGCGGCCCCCCAGGCCGTCCAGGCCCTCGCCGCACCACCGACTGTTATAAAATAGAAAGCGGAAGCGGAATAACATAATAAAGAAGAATAATCACGAAGAACACAAAGACTTTTATGTGGAACCCTACTCCGTGAGGAGCGGGATGAAACCACAGGAGAAGCCCTCAACGGGGCGGATATTCTATTAGAATTTCTCATCTGTTACAGGAGGCCTGGGGTTCTTTATATAGCTTCTACAGGGCCTCCAAGTCCCACCACTAGGCGGTATGGGACTAAACTCAGTGTTGGGGTAAATGGATCCTGGAGGTATCCATTTACCCACCTATTACATAAGTGACGCATGCTCCAAATACTCTAACAATCCCCCTCAAGCTGGAGCATGCAATGCTCAGCTTGGACAAACAGAAAGAAACTCAACTCACAATACATGACACTACAGACAATATCAACCCAACGCGCACAACTGCTGCAATCGAGGACGTTGCTTCTCATGGCGTGCATGTGAGGAGGACGAACGGGATGAAGTGTGAAACTGGCTCAGAGAATGGCACTCTACTGTGGAGTCCCTATGATACCACATGAAAACCCTTGCCCTTAATGGCATAGGGAATAGTCCTCTGCTCTGGAGTTTCTATGGCTCACATGAAAGCTCTGGCCGACCAACAAGAATGACAAATGATTGGCATGCGTCATCGTCGAGTCTGAATCTGAAATTTGTAGAGTCTGAATATCTGCCTGGTCTGCAAAATCTGATATCTGAATCTTAGAACAAGACCTGTGACTCTACATATACTCCCCCTTTCTCCCATACTGGTCGGAATGACAGTATATGACCACGTTGGGAGAAGATAAAATAATACATAAACATGGGGATGAATAAAACATCACTTAACCGATAATGATTTTTTTTCTGGCTTTTTCTCTAATTTTTTTTTAACCATATTTTTTTTAATTCGTACGGCTTTTCTTTGTACGTGCCTCTTTCATTTTTTTTATGCGTACGGCTTTTTCAAATGTACGCGCCTTTTTTTTAAACAAAAAATCCTTGACCCGTTTGGGCCTAAAAAAACTCTCACCACTTTTTTTTAAAAATCTCTCTTCTCTCATTTTTTTTAAAACTCCTTTTTTTTTAAACTTGACATCCTCTCTCCTTTTTTTTATACACGGACCCCTTTCTTTTTTTTTCAACTCACCTCTCGGCCCTTCATTTTTTTTCTTAATAGCTCCCGGCCTATAGAGGCCCGAAAGTTCAGAGGCCCAAAAAGGGCTTTAAAACCGTCAACGCTAGGGTTCCCAGTGGGGAAACCCTTCTCTTCAATGGAAGCCTCCGCCGCAAGGAGGGGATGCGGACTTGCGCTGCCCAGATGCGCGCCGCTTGAAGCGGCCTGGAGATGCGCCTGGATCGAGGTGGGGCGCCGCCTGAGGGAGGAGCGCCGCCGCCTGTTGGAGGAGGCACCGATGGATTCTGCCGCCTGGGCGGCCCTGGGGTTGCGTCGAGTCTGGGCGGCCCTGGGGCGGCTTGGAAGGGAGCGCAGGGGTCGCGCGGTGGTGCACCACCATCGGAGCGGCGCAGATGCGCCTGAATCACGCAAAGGAGATGGAGAGATCTCGGCAAGAGGTCGCCGACGCCTGGGTCCGCACCTGGGTTGCTGGTGTGCGACGCTTGGAGGTTCCGGAGATCTGAATAGCGCAGCTTGCGCGCGAAGACTTGGAGAGGAGCCAAGGTGCGCGTGAGAGAAGAAGCGCTGCAGACCGCGCACAGCCTGGAGGCTTCGTGCGCAAGGTGCTCAGATGCACCACTTGAGATGTTCGTTCTTTGCTGCTGGGTTGGGGTTGCAGATCTGGGCGGTTGGGAGTCCGTGGTCTGTGCGCGATAGCGGCTTGCTTTAGCCTGTGCGAATCTGCGGTGCTTTCATGGAGAATCTGCAGAGAGTCTTGATACCAGGGAAAGGCTTGATGAAGAAGCACCGCCTGCAACACCACTTGAGAGTCGAGAAACCCTAGATGCAAGACTCGAACAAATCCAGAACCGAAATTTAGCGCAGCCGAGGATATGCACGCAGAATAATTTCTAGTGTTTCATCTAAACCCTAGAACAAGAACTTGATCGAACAACAGGAATAATCTTCAAACTCATATCTTCGAGAACTTGCACAATCGCATCTCGAATAAAAACTATAAATCATGAAAACCCCGAGAAACGAACCCGCTCTGATACCATGTTATAAAATAGAAAGCGGAAGCGGAATAACATAATAAAGAAGAATAATCACGAAGAACACAAAGATTTTTATGTGGAACCCTACTCCGTGAGGAGCGGGATGAAACCACAGGAGAAGCCCTCAACGGGGCGGATATTCTATTAGAATTTCTCATCTGTTACAGGAGGCCTGGGGTTCTTTATATAGCTTCTACAGGGCCTCCAAGTCCCACCACTAGGCGGTATGGGACTAAACTCAGTGGTGGGGTAAATGGATCCTGGAGGTATCCATTTACCCACCTATTACATAAGTGACGCATGCTCCAAATACTCTAACACCGACGGCCCCTCCCGCTACCCCCAACCTCCCCTGCGACTCAACCCCGGCCACAGCGGCGCCCCCCACAGCTTGATCCGTCGCGCATGGCGGTGTCACCAGCCCGCGACAACACACGCAAATCAAGTGCGGCTATCATCTACGTCGTGTTTCGGTCACGAGACCCCCTCGCCGGGGTGCCAACTTTTACGAACCCCAGAACGATTTCATCCGGGGTCGTCCTTGCACGACTCCACGCCCTCCACGTCACCATTACGGCGTCGCGCACCCCCGCCATTCCTGGAACGAGTACCACTGAGGTTATGATTCGCCCGCGAACCGCAGGTGCATCGTCTCCTAGCGCTGTCACCTAGCGCTGTCACCGCAGGTGCATCGTTCTGCATCACAAGCTCTCACCTAGCGCTGTCAATTGTGTCTTTGTGGGATACTCTCTGACTCGGAAGGGATATCGTTGCTATGATCCTCTAAACGAGAAATAATATGTCAGTGCTGATGTTACATTCTTTAAGTCTGTTATGTACTTCTCTGCTGCAGGTGACAGGTTGGCCTCATCCACATCTAATGATGAGGTCTATGTTCCTCCTCCAATTTTGAGTTCACCAGAGTCCACTCCAGTCCCAATGGTCACACCACCACCACCGCCACCACCAAAACCACTACTCTTGCCACTACCAAATTATTATATACGTCGGTCGGGTCCTGCTCCTGCTACGCATCAATCAACCAACACGCCTAAGGTATGTCCAGATGATATTATTAATGATGGGTTGAATAATGTGCATGTGCAGGATTCATCATTGTAGAGGAATGTGAACCAGCGAGTACAGTGGTTGATGATCCGGATGCTCCTATTGCTATAAGGAAGCAGAAACGCATTTGTGCATCGTATCCTATTGCCTCCCAGGTTTCCTTTCGTCGCCTCACAGGGGACTTTCAGAGATTTGCAGTGGCTTTGTCTTATGTTGAGATACCACGGAATTATCAGAAGGCATTGAAGATTGATTGTTGGCGTTCTGCCATGAAGGAGGAAATGGTTACTCTACAGTCACGGGGTACATGGAGCTTGGTTCCCGCTCCCTCAGGAGCATATGTCGTTAGCTGCAAATGGGTCTTCACTGTCAAGTATCACACAGATGGTAGTCTTGATCATTACAAGGCAAGGGAAGTGGCGCGGGGGTTTACTCAGACATATGACGTGGATTACATGGATACCTTCACTCCAGTTGCTCGTCATTCCACTCTTCGTATTCTTCTGTCAATTGTTGTGGTGCGTGATTGGCCCTTATTTCAACTAAATGTTAAGAATGCATTCTTGTATGGTGATTTACAGGAGGAAGTCTACATGCTGCAGCCTCCGAGGTTTGTTGCTGAGGGGTATAGTCATATGGTTTGTAGACTTTACAAAGCAATATATGGTCTTAAACAGAGCCCAAAAGCGTGGTTCCAGAAGCTATCCCATATAATTGAACGACAGGGATTCAAAAGATCAAATGTGAATCACTCGTTGTTCATTCAGAAGACTTCTAAAGGTACGGTTGTCATCACGGTATATGTTAATGATATTTTGGTGACAGGAGATGATGCTCAGGGGATAGAGATGGCAAAAGCATTTTTGGGCCGTCATTTTGTCACAAAGGATCTTGGTACCCTACGATACTTTCTGGGGTTGGAGTTTGCCAGGAATGCACAGTGTTTTGTAATGACCCAAAGGAAATATATTACAGATTTGCTGGTTGAAACGGGCATGGTTGGATGTAGACCCTCGAGTACTCCTGTGGATCCAAGTATGAAATTATACGACAACGATACTGAGGAGGTTGATCGGAGAAAATATAGAGAAATGGTGGGTAAGCTTCTTTACATATCTATAACTCGATCTGACATCGCCTTTGCAGTGAGTCGAGTGAGCCGGTTCATGGAACAACCAAGACAGATACATATGGATGGCATATATGTGATGCTAAGGAATCTAAATTCTTCTCCATGCTCAGGATTGCTATTTAAAAAGGACATATATTTATCTATTTCGGCATGCGCACATGCAGACTATGCAGGATGTCCCAAGGATCGAAAGTCCACTTCAAGCTTTGCAGTTTTTGTGAGCAGCTCTATGGTTTCTTGGAAAAGCAAGAAACAAGCCGTTGTGACTAGATCTAGTGCTGAATCTGAATATAGGGCAATGGCATAAGCAAGCACGGAGATGATGTGGGTCCGAGTTGTGCTAGAAGACTCGCACATAGATGTACCTCTACCCATGCAACTACATTGTGATAATCAAGCCGTATTTTTCATCGCCAAAATCATGCATTTCGTGAAAGAACTAAGCATATTGAAATAGGACTGCCATTACACCATAGACATGATCCAGAAAGGCATGATTTCTACTTCACATGTGAGTTCAGGTGAGCAGACAACCGACATTTTTACCAAGCCATTGCTCAGAGGACCATTCCAGAAGTGTTCTTCCAAGCTGAGCATGATTGATATCTATGCTCCATCTTGAGGGGGCGTGTAGAGATATTTATGTAGTCATTGTACTGTTTATCAATTTTTATTTCCGTAGTTGCTACTTATGTAATTTACCCATAGGCTTTCCTCCAAATAAGAGAGCCAAGGGTTCTTTGGAAGAATAGAACAACTCTTTCCTCCAACACTAACTAGTGCATCAACTGACCTCCTTTGCAAATGGTCAAACAACCTTAAGCGGTTTTCTCGCATTTTATCCTCGTCCGGAGATACACAACCTTCCCTTCTGATTGCAACATTCTGTATCAGATCTTTACATGTATGTCTCCACACATTTTCATTTCAGCTCCTGTCATTCTATGCATATGGCTATGGTTCACATGCCAACACTCAGATCCATAGTGCATAACAGGCCTCACGACTGCTTTGTAAAACTTTCTTTCGATTTTCAAAGGAAATTTCAAGTCATAGAGAACAGTAAAAGCTCCTCTCCACTCTGCCAACCTACACTTATTATATAAGTAACATCTCCATCAATTTCTCCGTCATGTTGCAAAATAGATCCCAAGTATCTAAAAGAATATCTCTTCTGAATGTTATCATCACCAATCTTCACTTTGATTTCTTCACCATTGCTTACATCAAAAGTGCACTCCATAAATCCAGTCTTAGCCCTACTTATATGAAATCCCTTGGTATCCAAAGCAAGTCCCCAGACCTCAAGCTTCTCATTTACTCCATCTCTAGTCTCATCAATCAACACAATATCATCAACGAATAACATACACAAAGGTATTTCATCTTGGATGTGACTAGCCAACTCGTCTCTAATTAAAATAAAAAGAATGGATTCAAAGCCGAACTTTGATACAGAACAATGTTGATGTCAAAATAGTCATTTTCCCAAACTGGATCCTTACACAAAATGAAGCACTATCATAAATATCCTTTATGAGGTTAATGTATACCACTGTTGCAAAAGTCGGCCGACTAGACCGACTAGTCGGACCGACTAAGCGAATCGGGGGGGTGCCCGACTTGAATAGGCTAACTCGGCCTATAGTCGGTCGAGCCCGACTAGGCGGCCGACTAGTCGGTTGAGGCGGCCGAGTAATCGGCCGATTATTGCATAAGGATCCATGCCGGATCCGATTACCAAATAACTTAGCCCTTTCGAGGGTTACTGTCAACAGTAACCTCTCGCCCCCAGAAACCCTCCCCTCGCTCGAAAACCCCAAAACACCCGACCCCCTCTCGCGCTCTCCATTCCCCCGACCCCATCGTCGCTCGCCTCGCCGGCGCCGCCCTGAGGAGTCGCCGCCCCGACGCCTCGAAGCTGCTGCTCCAACGCCTCGCCGCCCCCTCGCCTCCAGTGCCTCGCCGCCCCCACGCCTCCTGCGCCTGGCCGTCTGCACTGTAAGTTAGGTTTTTTTATTTTTGATTATTTTTTGTTTTCTCTTCTACTTTTTTATATGTTGATAATGTTGAGGATAAATGTTAATGTGTTCTAAGTTATTGTTAGCAAATATGAATTGTTAGGTTATTTTTTCTTCATTTCATTTTGCTTAGGTTGATCTTAGAAGTAAGTAGTTGACATGTAGTTGCTTAGAATTGCTTAGGTTAAAGATGTTGAACTTAGATGTTATCATGTTAATATGTTATTGTTACTTGTTAGCCAATAACAATGTTAGGTTAGGTTTTCATTTCTTAGGTTGTTTTTATTTCTTATTCCAAATGGTTAGTTAATTTAGATACTTGTTGTTAATTAGATACTTGTGTTTGATGATTACTTGATTAGTAATTTCTGAGTTTGTGACTATGTAGATGGATACACCTCCCGTGAACGTCGCTTCTGGTAGCGACTCGTCTTTTTACGTGCCTCCAGGATCAACTGATCCTGCATGGCAATATGGTTATCTTTCGAACCGTACAGATCCGAATACAGTTACTTGCAGATTGTGCAAGAAGGTTGTCAAGGGAGGTGTGTACAGGTTCAAGCAACATCTAGCATACCGTAGAGGCAACGTGGCTGCATGTCCAAAGGGGGACGAAGATACGAAGAAGAAGATGATCGCATATCTTGATGACGTTGCAAGGAAGAAGAGCCAGAAAGCCGTTGATGTTCAAGAGCTGAGAGATGATGTTGATATCACTGGAGATGCGGGTTCGGCGAAGAGACCACGAGCATCCGACTCGTTGGAGCAGAATGTCGCATTGGAAGGTTCGCGTCAGATGACCATAAAAGATGCATTCTCCAAAGAGCATCGTGATAGGGTCACCCCGTATATAGCCAACTGGGCATATACATCGGCGATTCCTTTTAATGCACTGACGACGAAGCCCTTCATGCAGATGGTGGAGGCGATTGGGAAGTATGGGCCTGGACTAAAGACTCCCACGAGGTATGAGCTTAGTGGTCCTCTTCTGAAGGATGCGGTGAAGAAAATGCACGATGACTTGCAATGTCATCGTGATACGTGGAAGTCGACAGGATGCTCTTTGATGACCGATGCGTGGACAGACATGCGCGAAAGAAGCATCATCAATTTTTTGTGTTAATTGCACCTTGGGGACTTCATTTTTGAAGTCCATAGATGCCTCAAATGAGGCACACACTGCGGATTACATCTTCAAGCTGGTGGATGAGTGTCTTAATGAAGTGGGCATAGATAATGTGGTTCAGATTGTGGCGGATAATGCATCTGCCAATGTAGCAGCGGGAAGATTGCTGCTCACCAAATATCCACGGATTTGGTGGACTCCGTGCGCCGCGCACTCCCTTGATCTTGCTTTGGAGAAGATAAGCAAAGAGACGAAGGTGAGGAGTGCAATCACAAAGGCAAAGAAGCTTACGGTGTTTATATACTCTCACACCAAAACTCTAAGCTTGATGCGTAAGTTCACCAACAAGAGAGACATTGCAAGGCCTGGTCAAACAAGATTTGCAACCACTTTTCTTACTCTTGAGAGCCTGAACGAGAAGAAAGACAAGCTTAGATTGATGTTTTCCTCAGAAGAGTGGAGAAATTGCAAATGGTACAAGGCCAAGAGGGGAGAAACAGCGAGTTCTATTGTTTTCAGCCTTACATTTTGGAATCACGTTGCACACGCCGTCCGAGTTTCACTCCATTGGTTCGTTTATTGCGTGTTGTTGACGCAGATCGACGTCCATATATGGGTTTTGTGTACGGAGGGCTTGAAGAGGCCAAACGAGAGATAGTTGCATCATTCAATGGCGTGGAGTCATCTTACAAATTTTTTGTGGATGTTGTTACCTCCAAGACCAAAGGGAGGCTCGATACTCCATTGCATCTAGCGGCTTATTACTTGAACCCATTTTTCTTCTACACCGAGTCTCGTGGTGATCCGGATGTTGTGGTGAGGAGAGGGTTTAAGGAGTGCATGGAAAGATTTTATCCAGATTTGGATGTACAAGATGCAATTACCAGGGACGAGCTTCCAGCATACAGACTTGGTCGCGGTGATTTTGGCAACCCTTTAGCTGTGAGACAGAGGATGACAAATGACAACAATTATGGCACAGGTATTTCATGCTGGACAATTCTCTCTTTGGCAATATTATATTATATTTATATTGATGAATTCTCTATTTAAATAGCTAACTGGTGGCATAATCATGGAGATGGCACGCCTTATTTGAAAGCCATGGCCATCAAGATCTTGAGCTTGACGTCTTCATCCTCCGGATGTGAGCGTAACTGGAGTACCTTTGACTCGGTAATGACTCCATTCCATCGACCAAATTTGGTTACTAATAGTAAAGTATAATGTGGTAATTGATATAAATTTAAAATTTGAATTTTGATGTTCAGATCCATACCAAGAAGAGGAACAGATTGGAGACGAAGAAGCTGAATGATCTTGTGTATGTTCGTTTCAATTCGAACTTGCGGGAACGTCGAGTTGAAAAAGAAAAAGATCCTCTCTCATCTCGTTATCGTGCATACATGGCTGAATGGACTGGAGGTATCGATGCTCATGATGAGGAGGTTTTTCCAGGTTCCGGATTGACATGGAGTGCTATAGCACATGCTAGTGGTGCTGAAGAGAATTTGGAACCGAGAAGGAGCCAGCGAGTTGACCGTAGCAAGGGAGCTTCATCTTCGAGCTCCAATGCTACACCGATGAATGAGAACGAGGAGTTATATCTTGATGATATAGAAGAAGTAGAAGAAGAAGAAGATGATGATGACGACGACGAAGAAGAAGAAGAGGAGATGGACTTGGATAATGACATTGAGGATTGATTCGATTGACATGTTGTAGTATTTTTTTTGGACATGTTTTATGTGCTTTTGAACATTTCCTACTTGTAGTATTTTTTTGGACATGTTGTATGTGCTTTTGAACATTTCCTACTTGTAGGATTTTTTTGGACATGTTGTATGTGCTTTTGAACATTTGCTAGTGTTATGTACCAAATATTTTGAATGTTTGATCTTAACTTCCTTCATTTTTCCTTCTCTTGATGTAATTTCTTAAGCTCTTGAAAATATTAAATTTGTTAAAATTATGAAGATAAATGATAGTATATACATTAAAATTTGATTTATATATTAAAAATAATTAAAAAATTCAAAACCGACTAATGCCCGACTAAATCCGATTACTCTCCCGACTGCCGATTAATCCTTAGTCAGTGACCCTACCGACCGAGTACCGACTGCCGACTTCTGCAACCTTGATGTATACGACATGTACTTGTCTCTTTTCCAAAACTCTCCATAATATCTCTAATGGGACAGAATCATAATCCCTCTCCAAATCCATAAAAATCATATAGAGGTTCTTCCCTTAGCTCTATAAATATCAGTGTTCTCTTCAGCAAGTGGATGCCTTCAGTAGTTGAACGACCTGGCATGAATCTGAATTGATTTTATTTACTTTGGAAACTTGCCTCAACCTTCTTTTGAACACACGTTCGCAAATTTTCATCAACTTGATACCTCCGTAATTCGAACAATTTTAAATGTCTCGTTTGTTCTTATAAAGAGACACCACGATAATAAAAACTCCCATAGCCGAAAATAAAATGCTTATGGTGAACTAAATATAATAGTAATGGACAAGAAAAATGACAAGGATCATAGTCACAAGGACCGTGACAAGATTCTGTGAAGTAGAATAGTACTAGATGGGGGCAAAAAAACAACAATAATAGTACTAGATGGGGGTAAAAAGAAAGAACAACATTAAAAAATATTCATATGATTAATCATTTCAGGTCAAAAATCATCAATTTCCCCAAGTTCTCGGGAAATGTTAGAAAATAAACATGCGAAAGCGAACATGGAAAAGGAATAAAGAAGAATAAAGAACAACGGGATTTAACGTGAAACCCTATTCCGTGAAGAGCGGGATGAAGCCACGGGAGAAGCTCTCAAAGGGGCATGTTATGCATTGCACTTTCTCAATGGTTACAAGAGGTCTGGGGCTCCTTATATAGCCTTTCCAGAGCCTCCAAGTCCCACCACTAGTCGACGTGGGACTAAACACATGGATGGGGTAAATGGATCTCCCCACGACCCATTTACCCTGCTACAACTCATATGACGCACAACCAAATACTCCAACACTCCCCCTCAAGCTAGACCATGCAATGCTCAGCTTGAACAAACATAAAAAAACTCAACTAAGGCTACATGACACTACGGACAATATCAACTCAACACGCACAACTGCTGCTGTCAAGGATGTTGCTTCTCATGCCGTGCATGTGAGGAGGACGAACGAGTGAATCTCCTCGTCGGAGAGCATCTGCTCTGAACTGCGCATGTCAGAGTCACTACAACTGAAAACGAGTCTCCTCGTCGAAGTACTCTGGCCTGCCACAATAATGTGGACAACTGCTCCATCTCTGAAAAGGGTCGAACTGAAAAGGCCGTGGAAGTGCAATCCTCGTCTGAATCCACGGTCGCTGGAGAATGGAGTCTGAAAAGTCTCCTCGTCGGAGAACTGGGTCTCTCCCATCTGGCACAAAGAATGGTACACTACTCTGGAGAACCTACGATACCACATGAAAACCCTTGCCAACATGGCATAGGGAATGGTCCTCTACTCTGGAGTCCCTATGGCTCACATGAAAACTCTAGCCAAAACAACACAAGAAGGATGGGGACCACGATAAAAGATGGCATACACGTGCTCATCTGAAAAGACCGCATACTCGTGCGTGTCTGAAACTGGAGAAGACTCGGAAACATCTAACGTCGAGTATTGAATATCTCTGAACTGTAGAGTCTGCAAATCTGACTGGTCTACATCAAATATCTGAATCTACAACAGGACCTGTGACTCTACATAATACTCCCCCATTCTCCCATACTTGTCGGAAAATAGAGACATCAACAAAGTTGGGAGAAGACAATATAACGGGACAAACTTGAAACCAAATAAGCCGATCTCTTTTTTTTCGGCTTTTCAAAAAAATTTCTCATCATTTTTTTGCCCGGCTATTTCATTCTCTCTTTTTTTATAGCCGTCAACATTTTTTGTAAATAGCCACTATTTTTTTCTTTTCTCTTTTTTTTTAAATGCGTACGGATTTTTCTTGTACGCGCCTTTTTTTAATAAATTGGGCCGACCAACATTTTTCACTCCCCCTCTATTTTTTGCTTTTTTTATCACGGGCCAAAGGGAGGTGCAACCCTAGTTAGGGTTCTCACGCGGTAACCCTGTATTAGATGAAATGCTGCCCGCCAACCTTTATCTGGAGAATCGAGTTCCTCTGGGAAGGAACCTCTAACAACGGCCGCACAACCTTTAGGGGCCGCATTTGCGATGGGAGGAGGTGTGGTGGCAGGCTGGAGAGAAAGGTGACGCTGTGGGGACCTCCGCCTGGAGGTATTGGTGCGACAGGATGGATGTTGCCGCCTGAAGGATGCAGATCGGCTAGAACTCGCCGCGAGGAGGGACGACATCGGGAGGAGGTCAGGAGCGCACCGCCTACGCGGGTTGCGGTGTCGCCGTCGCCGCTTTGCCAAAGGGCAGAGAAGGGAGATGCGGCTGTGAGGGATTGTGCACATCGTGTAGAGATGCAGATCTTGGAGAAGGAGGCAAGCGTGCCTAGAGGATCTGCGAGAAGGACCGATCGCGCTTCGCGAGATAGCAGGTGCGCGCCATCGAAGAAGACTTGTCGCCTGGAGCGTCTGGAAAGAGAAGCACTGAGGAGCGTCGCTTGGGAGATATGATGGCGGTCTGGAAAGGAGGGTTGCTGCCTTTGCTGGTGGTGCGGCAACCCTTGTAGGAGGTGCTCGATGGGTCTCCTCCTGGATGTATGGGTGATGGCCCGGAGATGCTTCTACCCTAGGGAAGAGAAGAGGAGGGAACATCACCCTTGATGCGGCTGGAAGCGTTTGAACCATGTTGCTGGGAACTCGCATCAGGCTACTTGCGAGGGCTTCATAAAACCCCGAAACATAAACATGAACAGATTTCTGCCAGAACAGATCTCGAACAAGAACAACAAATCTTCAACACAAAAAAAACAAATCTCGACTATCTAAGAACTTGAAATCCTCAAGAATCGACCCGCTCTGGTACCATGTCAAAAAATAAACATGTGGAAGCGAACATGGAAAAGGAATAAAGAAGAATAAAGAATAGCGGGATTTAATGTGGAACCCTACTCCGTGAGGAGCGGGATGAAACCATGGGAGAAGCCCTTAAAAGGGCATGTTATGCATTGCACTTTCTCAATGGTTGCAGGAGATCTGGGGCTCCTTATATAGCCTCTCCAGAGCTTCGAAGTCCCACCACTGGTCGATGTGGGACTAAACACATGGATGGGGTAAATGGATCTCCCCAGGATCCATTTACCCTGCTACAACTCATATGACTCACAACCAAATACTCCAACAAGAAACATAGGAATTGATTAAGAATTTGTCATTACACTTAATCATTAACTTAATAGGCACAACAAATTAGAAGCCTGCAATATAAGACACTGATGTGAATGAAATCAGAAAAACAGCATATGCCCTCCTCTTAAGCACCAGAAAGCAAACTAACGAGATAAAAATACAATGTGAAATTATGATACCTGATCAACCCATCGGAAATTTGTACATGTTCAGCAGGATTCAGATGAGCAAGTCTATCAAACAATATATGAGCATGGTGCCTGGAAAAGAACAACTCGAGGTCAACTTTCTAAAGCATGCAACCATAAAAAGGAACAGCACCCAGTATAATCAGAGAGAATAAAGAACTTCTAAATGGTAAAGCCAGATGTAACAGGATGACTACCTATACACCTACCCTCCGATTCTTTCACAAAAAAAGGCTTCAACCTAATTATAGAGAGCTTTTAGGGCCTTGGCCCATTGCAATCTACAATCCATTCCATATGTCAACCATAACTATCAGGTATGTGGATCTCATAGCCTCAAATGCCAATTTCAGTGTCATTTCGTCAGTCAGAAATGCCAGAATACAGCATGCTGAGACATTAATATATCCTAGAAATTAATATAGTAAAAAAAGAAACTATGACACACTACAAGTTTAATAATAAAAGAATTCCAAAATTATTAAAAAGTATGAGATAAAATATACTAGATAAAATATACTCAATATTATACACATGATGACTACATGTTCTCGGGTGGAAGCATGTATTATTATATATGTTCATACTGAGAACTTCTACAAGTTATAGGATTATTGCAACGAGTCCATTGTAATTTACTGATATACGTGATCACGAACTTCTCATATAAGCAAAAGGACTAGGCAAAGAAGCAGTAGAAACAACTCTCTCAAAAAAATACAAGTATATGACAAAGTTATTGAGTAACAGAGAAATTTCACACATTGGAAAAAACTAGAAAATTTACTAAGGAATATTTACATCACCAATTTCAGGAGACTGCATATATCAGGCAAAATATCGGGTGAAACACTGGAAATCGATATTACCGAGGGTATTGATATCAAGAACATGGCAAAACAATAGCTCAAGTGAAATATCGCAGCAATGGAAAAATATCTAAGCCCAAGGTGCATGTAGAGTTTAGTACACGAGAGAAGAATAACATTAACTACAGACACAACTGATCAATTGTCCAAAATTTTCCCTGCTATTTGATGGCAGAAATCTTATTCTACCCAAAACTCAAAAAATGCATAAAATATCAAATATCCTCTACGTGAAATTTTATATTGGTATCTAGGTGGCTTTATTAGCATTTTGGATATCGAACTAGATGAAACTCACCTTAAAACCTACGTAAAAATAGATTCAAGATGAGCGTCTGAAAGCTGCATAGCTAAATAGAAGAAATGTAACAGTAAATGACAACAACCACATGCATTACAATTGTAAGTTTTTTGACTTAACCACAAGCAAACAACAACAACCCTTCTCTGGCTTTAAGTGGGGTCAACAACGACGGTTTGTTAGTTTGAGTAATAGGAAAATAGATTAAAAAAATAGCATATCCTTCTCAATACATCCTTCCAAGATTCATTTAGTTCTCCTTACCCCTTAAACAATATCATTTTTTAATCTCTCGCACCTTCAAACTGAAGCAATAGGTGGCCCATATTCGCACATGTGAACCAGACAATTTATATTGCCAATCAACTTGTTACATCCCCACACATCCTACCCATATGAAGAGTATACCTGATTGTTTTCATCCAGTCAGGGAGGCTGATCATTTATTTTAGTCAAGGGAGGCCGATGATGGGAAATATTACATTCATAATGGACATACAGAATTTCGAATGTGCTTGGTTATTAGAAGCCTAAAAATGCTAATGACAAAATCCATTGCAACTTTCAAGACTTGGATAGATTTTAAGTTTGTCTTTTACTGAGAATTGCTAGAAAAGAAATTCACTTTCAAAACACACTACTAGAGCACTCAGCTAATTAGTAACCCCGTCAGTTGTTTGATGATGTTTCAGAAGGCATACATCACACTCCAGATGACACATTTTTTCTCGAAAGTTGTACGTTTGAGACTTACACCTGTCAACGTTCATTAATCCTCCTCTTTAAACATTCAACTCTTTAACTGCTCTTTGATCATTCCACTCTTTGAAAGATTGCTCCGCGTAGTCGATGACCGAAATGATAGCCTCTCAATTTTCTAATATGCTAACTAAACTATCCTAATTAAATTAAGTAGCCTGAAAACTTAATTTCCTCGAAATAGACAAAATAACTGATTAATTTATATTTGGAGTGGTTGAAAGGTCTTTTGTTCATTTTTTAACTTGTGCCCCATCCGAGATTCTGCATCAAAATATATGCCCAACTTTTTTTTTGCAATATCACTTGTGACCCTACTTTCTTGCACCATTAATAGTTGTGCCACTTGATAGTTTGGTCGTTAATAAAATGAATCAAACCATGATTTACACAAATCACGGAGTGATTAAGAAAGATCTTATTGCAATTGTTCCCCTATAATTTTCACCGCATATCTCCTCTCAATACCCTACATCCTCATCCCAGCAACAGTCGGGTCATGTGTGGGGCTTCGCCAGAGCAACAGTCTCCTTCCCCAGAATGGTCTCCCTATGTGCAGGCTTTGGTGCCTTGTTAGGTGGTTTCGGATATTCTTGTGTGGCACCATCACGATGAAACCACATGAGAATGCCTAATAGGATTGATGTTCTATTATGTTTTCTCTCAGTGAATGACGAGTGTATGGGGCTTCTAATTTAGGCCTGCCAATATCATGAAGATCCACCAATAGACAATGTCCGCCTAACATGGTTGCATGTGGTAATTGGGTCTGCCGTATATCCTCGTACACAAACTCTTTAAGAGATACATTGAGCTTGAGATCTTTTTATGCTACCTTTAAACTCTCTCGAGTGAATTTTTTTATACTTCTTTAAAACATACTAGAATGGGCAATGCAAATGGTTAAATAGAATCCTTTCAAGAATTAACACTTTCAATATCATCATTTATAACATCTATGATACTTGAAAGAAGCTAATAAAAAGATATTCAAACCTATTTTTTTTACAAATGACTTTCACTCGTTGGTTTAGTTGGAACGACTCGTAATTTTATTACATAAAAAAGTGACATCTGTGCAACACAAACAAAGCTAACTGTTTGTTTCAATACAATTTTCTTTATCCCCTATTATTCTCATCAAAATACCATCAAGCAGTCTCTTGATCGAATTCAACAATATCCTAAATTGGTAAATTATACAATAATATTTCAAAATGAACAAAATTCTAAAAAGAAAATGCAGTTGCAAGGTTTTAAGTGGAAGAAACAAACAAATAACAACAAAAGAGCCTTCTCCCAAATTAAGTAGGATTAGGTACAAGGATTATTTGCCTTCATTTAGATATATATATGTTGACGCATATAGAATAACTGTACCTCTTCGTTATTTTATTTTTTTGTTTATCTCTTTATGTAATTTACCCATAGGCTACTCTCCTATATAAGAGAGCCTAGGGCTTATGGAATAGATCATCTCATTCACTTTTTCCCAACATGGTATCAGAGCGACGGTCCTAGACCGGAGTTCTCGAAACCCTAACCCTAACAACCCGACTCGCCGGCCCTATCTCTCTCCTTCTCTCTCTCGATCGGCGCGCCTCCAACGCCGCCGCCACTCCTCCTTCGCGCGTCGGTGCTCCTGCGCATCTTCTCCAGCGCGCAATCTAGTGTGCAGGAGATTGTGCCTACGCCACGCGCGCATCATCTCCAGCGCGCAATCCTCCAGCGCGCGATCCTCCAGTGCGCATGCGCGTGAAGGGCACCATCTCCAGTGCGCCTGCGCGTGAAGCGCACCATCTCCAGTGCGCCTGCGCGTGAGGGGAACCATCTCCAGTGCGCCTGCGCACCATCTCCAGTGCGCCTGCGCAATCCTCCAGCGCGCTTGCGCACCATCTACAGTGCGCGATTGCGCACCCGCGCGTGAAGGCCACCAGCGCGCGTGAAGGGTATCGGACAGTGCGCAGACCGTTGTGCGCATACCGCGTGCATCTTCGTCATTTCTGTGCGTGTGCAGACCGTAGCACGTGCGCATTCATGGGGATAGTTGCTTGGGGTCTACACATGCAACTAATCCCGTGTATGTCATTGTAGACAAAGATTATCTTCTGTCATTCGCTCCAGTCTTCCATCTCCAGTATGTCAGAAAGCAAGGCAGATATCCCGTCTATTGGCGCATTTCGTGGTCCAGCGCCCATTGTCAAGATGGATGGTACGAACTATGAACTGTGGGCAATGCAGTTCATGAGTATGATGAAGTCTACAGGTAAGAAGCACATTCTTACCGAACCTGAGCCTGCGGAGAAGACTGGAGTCCATGCCTCATGGGAGGCCGATGATGCATATGCCAAGGTGAGGCTATCTGGGACATTGGCTATTGAAATTGCCAATGACATTCTACATCAACCCACAGCCAAAGACATGTGGGATATCCTGGCAGCGACATATTCTCAGGCGAAGAACGAAACGAAGATCCTTCAACTACAACATGATATATTCACAATAAAGAAGAACGTCCGTCCTTTACATTCTCTCTACACATCACTGAGAGGGATGTTCGAGAAGCTCTATAGCTTCATACCTCTTACCGCCACGCCAGAACAGCAAAAGACATACAGGAATGCGACGATGGTGGGTATGTTTCTCGCTGCACTTGATCCAGAGTATGAGGCAGCACGGTCTCAGATTTTGGCGGACTCGACTATTCCTCCCATGGAGGAAGCTTTTCACAGATTGAGTAGGATCACAGTGCCTTCAGCAGCTGCGAGTCAGAATTCCTCAGCTAATGGCACGCATTCCCCTATCACTGGTCAGGGGGAGATTAGATTGACACCTTCTATGCAGCTTAAGAATGTCCTACATGCACCACATTTTTCTATGGATCTGTTGTCAATTAGTCAGATTACGAAGGATCTCCATTGTCGAGCTATTTTTGATCCATCTTCTTTGATTTTTCAGGACATCCGTACGGGCAATGTGATTGGTCATGGCTATGAGCAAGGAGGCCTTTACCGTCTGAACCAGACCCCATTTGCAGGAACCACATCCTCTCCTGCTGGACAAGTATCTCCTCTCCTGTGGCATCTGCGTTTTGGTCATTTACCGCTTCAGAAGTTGTGTCGAGTTCTACCCTATAGTCTCTCTCACACATCTATCCAGTGTGAGGCATGTCAGTTGGGAAAGCATCACAGGTCGTCCTTTCCCAGTCGTCCAGGTCGGAGTAGTAACTCCAAATTTGAGTTGTTTCATATAGATGTCTGGGGTCCGAGTCGTGTTCCCGATCATCAGGGACACAGATTTTATATTGTATTTGTGGATGATTTCTCGAGAGTGTCATGGGTGTTTCTTATGAAAAATAAATCTGAAGCAGGAAATATTATTATCCATTTTCTAAATGAAATTCAGAATGTTTTCTCAACATCTGTCAAACTTGTGAGAAGTGATAATGCTTTAGAGTTATGCACCCACACTTTGGCCAATTACTACTCCTCAAAAGGGATTATTCACCAAACCTCTTGTGCTCATACATCTCAACAGAATGGGATTGCTGAAAGAAAACACCGTCACCTTCTTGATGTCACAAGGTCTCTTCTTATACACAGTCATGCTCCCTACTCCTACTGGGGTGATGCAGTTCTTACTGCATGTTACCTAATCAACCGTATGCCCTCGTCTGTCTTGAATGAACAGATTCCTTTTTCACTCATTTATCCAGACAAGGATTTGTTCGCTCTTACTCCTCGTGTGTTTGGGTCAGTCGCATTCGTCCATCAGTTGTCGCCTGGTACTGACAAGCTCTCTCCTAGGGCTGTCAAGTGTGTCTTTGTGGGGTACTCCAGAACTCAAAAGTGGTACAAGTGTTTTGATCCAGTGCGTCGGCGGTATATGATCAGTGCAGATGTTACATTTTTTGAATCTGTTATGTATTTTTCAGCATCTGGAGACATGCAGCTACCACCTATACCTCCTGATGCCATACTAATGGCACCACCGCCACCACCTCAAACAACATCACCGCCACCACCACCACCACTGCCACCACCAGCGCCACCGCTAGTCTCTCCACTACCATTCCATTACACCCGCAGGCCTCCTCCAGCTCATGGTCCTGACCCGTCAACTAGCTCGCCTTAATGAAAATATTAATGATGATGGATCTGACGACATTTTACAGCAGGATGTAGTGCAGGAGCATGGTGAGAATACAAATGATTTGGATGTTCCAATTGCTCTACGCAAGCCGAAGAGAAGTTGTGCCAAATATCCATTATCAGCACCTGTGTCTTTTGAGAGGCTATCTGGAGACTTCAGGACGTTTGCATTGGCACTTTCAGCTACAGACATTCCACGGGATCATCATGATGCTTTGCAGGATGCTAGATGGCGGCTAGCAATGGAAGAAGAAATGGCGGCACTTCAATCCAGAGGAACCTGGACCTTGGTTCCAATACCTCCAGATGTCAGCCCGGTGAGTTGCAAATGGGTGTTTACAGTGAAGCACAATGCAGATGGTTCCATTGACAGGTACAAGGCACGTCTTGTTGTACGTGGCTTCACACAGACATACGGGGTAGATTACCTTGACACATTCTCCCCTGTGGCGCGTCATTCCACTCTACGGATCCTGTTATCAGTTGCAGTTGCTAGAGACTGGCCGCTTTATCAACTGGACGTGAAGAATGCATTTCTGTATGGCGACTTGCAGGAGGAAGTTTATATGCAACAACCACCTGGTTTTGCTGTTGAGGGGGAGTGTTCCAAGGTATGCAGATTACATAAGGCCATCTATGGCCTTAAGCAGAGCCCCAGAGCATGGTTTCAGAAGCTTTCAGATCTTTTTGAGAAACAAGGATATAAACGCTCCAATGCTGATCATTCCTTGTTTGTACAGAAGACGGCTAGAGGTATCATTGTAATCATGGTTTATGTTGATGATATCTTGATTACAGGTGATGATGAGCAGGGCATTAAGCAGGCAAAGGAAAGGCTGGGGACCGAGTTTGTCACCAAGGACTTGGGAGTCCTTAGATATTTTCTGGGGCTGGAGTTTGCTAGAAATCCATATGGATTAGTAATGTCACAGAGGAAGTATGTTACAGATCTATTGAGTGAGACAGGTATGCTAGGGTGTCGACCTGCTACGACACCAATGGATCCTAGCATGAAACTGTATGATGATGACACAGAAGAGGTGGACAAGAGAAGGTACAGAGAACGGGTAGGCAAACTACTGTATGTCACGATCACTAGACCTGATATATCATTTGCAGTGAGTCGTGTGAGCCAGTTCATGGAGCAACCACGTCAGGCCCATATGGATGCAATACACATGATTCTGAGATATTTAAAATCATCTCCAGGTGCAGGCTTGCTATTTAAGAAAGGAAAGGAGATCTCTATCACGGCATGTGCGGATGCAGACTATGCAGGATGCCCCAAGGACAGGAAGTCCACATCAGGATTTGCAGTCTATGTTGGAGATGCTCTAGTTTCGTGGAAAAGCAAGAAACAGACAGTGGTAGCTAGATCCAGTGCTGAATCCGAATACAGGGCTATGGCTCAGGCTAGCACAGAAATGATGTGGGTGAAATCTTTACTTGCAGATCTATGTCTTGATATACCTCTTCCTATGATGTTGGAATGTGACAATCAGGCCGCCTTGTTCATTGCAAATAACCCAGCCTTTCATGAGAGGACCAAGCACATTGAGGTTGACTGTCACTACATACGTGACTTGGTTCAGAAGGGGTTCATAGCTATATCCCACGTCACATCAGAGAATCAGACTGCTGATATTTTCACCAAGGCATTACTTCGAGGCCCATTCCAGAAGTGTGCGTCCAAGCAGAGCACGATTGATATCTATGCTCCATCTTGAGGGGGAGTGTTGACGCATATAGAATAACTGTACCTCTTCGTTATTTTATTTTTCTGTTATTCTCTTTATGTAATTTACCCATAGGCTACTCCCCTATATAAGAGAGCCTAGGGCTTATGGAATAGATCATCTCATTCACTTTTTTCCAACAATATAGGTTGTGGCAAAAGAAAAGAGAACTTATTTATTCATCGTAGCCCTCTTTTATATTGGAGAAAAGCTCTAGGGAGACAAATTACATAGATAGCTGAAAGAAAAGAAAAAATACAGGATAACACCTAAAGAGATATAAGTATCTCGACACACACCCTCAAGCTGGAGCATAGATATCTATCATGCTCAGCTTGGAACAACAACGATGAAAGGGTCCCTTTGTACGAGCTTTGATGAACATGCCAACAATTTGATCGCCTAAAGCAACATGAGAAGTGTATATAAACCCCTTTAGAATCAAATCACGGGTGTAGTGGCAGTCAACCTCGATGTGCTTTGTTCTTTCATGAAAGACAGGATTGTTTGCTATAAACAACGCAACTTGATTATCACATTGTAGATGCATAGGAAGTGGCACCTCCACAGCTAGGTCAGTCAGAACTGACTTGACCCACATCAGTTTTGTGCTCCCTTGGACCACTGCCCTATACTTCGATTCTGCGCTCGATCTGGCAACAATCGTCTGTTTCTTGCTCCTCCAAGAAACTAAAGAGTTGCCTACAAACACAATGAAACCTGAGATCGACTACATATCCTTGGGACAACCAGCATAGTCTGCATCCGCACATCCTGACACTGTCGGGGTTGTGTCTCTCCTGAATATAAGTCCTGCACCTGGAGAAGACTGGCGATACCTCAAGATCATGTTGACTGCATCCATGTTAGACTGCTTAGGTTGCTCTATAAATTGGCTAACTCTGTTGACAGCAAATGATATATCAAGCCCAGTGATAGTGACATATAATAGCTTCCCTACTAGCTCTCTGTACTGTCTCTTATCTATCTCTGCAGATTCATCAACATATAGTCGTGCATTGGGATCCATTGGAGTAGTAGCAGGTCTACATCCTGTCATACCCGTCACAGATAAAAGATCGATGACATATTACGTATGTGTCATTTCCATTCCCTGTTGGCTTCTTGCAAATTCTAGACCAAGAAAATACCTCAGCTTACCAAGATCCTTGGTCACGAACTGTTGTCCAGGAAAGTCATTGGTTGCATGAATACCTGCATTATCAATGCATGTAACAACAATATCATCAACATAAACCAAAATAGCAACAATACCCTTCTGGGTCCTCCTAACAAAAAGAGAATGATCCGCAGTAGATCCGACAAAGCCCTGTAGTCCAATCAACTCTGAGAGCTTCTGAAAACAAGCCCTCGGACTCTGCTTATATGTCCTTATGAAATTTACACACCATACTATACTCCCCATCAGCAGTAAACCTTGGTGGTTGCTGCATATATACCTCTTCGTGCAAATCGCCATATAAAAAATGCATTCTGGACATCAAATTGGAAAAGGAGTCAGTCCTTTACCAGTCCTTTACCACAGAAAGAACAAAGGAATAAGACGTATCAAGATAATACCAGAATTATGAAAATTTTAGTGTTGATGCCTATCTGGATTACTTGACTTGATAAAATCAAAAAGATGTGTAGTATAGACTGAAGCGCAACAGGAAAGAAGGTGTCTTGATAGTCCACCACATAAGTCTGAGTGAACCCACGAGCAACTAACCGGGCCTTGTATCTGTCCACGGAACCTTCCGCACGGTGTTCAGTAGTAAAAACTCATTAACTGCCAACAATGGTACTAACCGGGCCTCGTGGTACTCAGAGACGACTACCACGAGATCATAAAGTTGTCATCTCTTCCATTGCAAGATGTAAAGGTCCACTCTGTAACGCTTCCTGATAGGATCGCGGTATTTGTACTGCTGATAAGGCCAAACCTCTGAAAGTCCCTAAATAATTGCGTCAGAGAGACATAAGAGGAAAGAGAAGCACCGTACACGAACGCCGCTTTCATCATATAGAAATAGGCACATCCAGGTTCATTGTATCCTCAGAAATAGTGTCATACAGAACATCCTGCGCATTCAAATCACCAATGCCATCAGCAGAACTCAAATGCTCAGGACATACCTTGGTAAACATGCCACCATGCGGATGTTGGTGGAGGCACATGAGCACGAGGCCGACGCTGATAAACCTGAGGAAAGAAAGGAGGTTCGGCAGGAGGTGGGGGTGGTGGTGGTGGCATGTAAACCTCTTCTCCATTCTCTGAAGAACTGAACTTGTCACCAGTGGGAGAGAAATGCATGATAGATTCAAAGAAGCTGACATCAGCACTAACATAGTACCTTCTCCGAGCAGGGTCAAAGCAACGATACCCCTTTTAGATCTTCGAAGACCTAGGTCTTGGAATACCCAACAAGCACACACTTGACCGCTCTAGTAGAGAGCTTATCAAGACCTGGAGACATCTGATGGACAAAAGCAACACAACCAAACACACGAGGTGTAAGAGAAAAAAGATCCTTCTCGGGAAACGCAATCGAGAATGGAATCTTTTATCCCAGAATCGATGAAGGCATGAAGGCATACGATTCACCAACATGGTTTAAAAAAACGTGCCTCGAGGCGCAAAGGCGCTCGAGGCGAAACGGGGCGTTGAGGAATCGCCCTGAGGCGACCGCCTCAGACCCCCTGGCAGAGGCGTGCGCCTTGGATGCCTGAGGCGGTCGAGGCGAGGCATTGAGGCAGGGCGAGGCGCAAGGTGAGGCGTTGAGGGCTTTTTCAAGTATTTTTTCAAAGAAAAAAATGGTCATATTCGTATTTTCATATGTTTATAAAGGTTTTATTGTTGAGTATATATTTATGCAAGATGAATGCTTAAATTTGACCTCTTTCATATTCATATGCTTAAATTTGACCCCTTTCATATTCATATTTAACATTAACATGTCCAATTATTTCAATAAACTCTTACTATTACACTTTTAAACATATAAGAAAGTGTATACGAATTCAAATACCCATATAAGAAAAAAACATTTGGACGGGGGCGCTGCCCCCTGCAACCCCCGCACTGGTAGGGTATGGTGGCACAGGGGGAACATCATACTGTTCTTCATCTGGTTCAGTAAAACATACGATTAGGATTCAAATCGTATGCTTCATATCAACAACTTGGATATCTATAGTGGAAACTTAACCAATCCTTTTTTGATAAAAAAATAGTGATAGTTATAGCCAATGATTTCCTTTTGATTGGGTAGAAATTTAGTAGAAAGGTTTATAGCATTAACATATCATCATATAGTTTCCTTTTAATTTTCTTTTTCGTGTTGTTATCTTCATAATATCACCATATAATACATTGTATATACTATATGTTTGTCAGAATATATTATTTCACCAATAAATATATTTACTATATATTTTATAATTATTTTTCTATACAAACTGAGGCTTACGCCTCGACCGCCTCGAGGCTACGCCTCGTTCCGCCTTTCGTTTTTTCAAACCTTGTTCACCAAATAACATGCAGTGAGAACTGCATCCTCCCCAGTACGAGTGAGGAGCACAACTCTGAATCAGAAGAGTTCTGGTGACATCCAAGAGACGGCGATGTTTCCTCTCAGCCACCCCATTCGGTTGGGACGTATAAACACACGATGTCCGGTGCACAATGCCATATGATCTAAGAAAATGAGAAAGATGAGTACTACAGAATTAAAGTGCATTATCAGAACGAATATACTTGATATTTGCATAAAAGGCATTCCTTATTTCATTAAAAGACTGAATAATAGAACTAGCATCAGACTTGTATAATAGAACACCATGGCTACTTTGACCCTGACGACTCTGGAACGTGGACCTATGATGACTCCCAAGTTGGCAGGCATCGCACTGGAAAGTAGAGCGAGAAGAGATCCAAGGAAGACGACCAAAACAGAGGTGCCACGTATACAGAGAGAGAGAGAGAGACCCAGTGCGAAGACAAGAGACAACGGCATACGGAGATTACACCAGTCTGTATAGGCCTCCTTGCTCACTGCCAGAACCAATCACCCTGCCCATTAAAATATCATGAAACACAAGAGCAGAGGAGTCAAATATGGAACGACAATGCAAATCCTTGGTGATTTGACTAATAGATAATAAATTCATAGAAAATTCAGGCGCATAAGGAACATTTTGAAGCCGCATTTCAAGGGTTAATTGCATCCCCCCTTGACCAGTGACGGGGGAGTGTCTCCCATCAGCAATCACCACAGACTTGCAAGATTGAGTCGGGCTATAGGTACTAAATTGACTTCTGTCACCACAAAGATGATGAGATGCTCCTTAATCCATTATCCACTCTGACAAGTCTGCCTTGTAACAGCAAGTGATACCTGATGTGGATGTAGTGACTGAGGCTGCTACCTCTGAAGATCCCGATTGTGAGATAGTTGACCCTTGAGATGGCATAATCTCCCTGAGTCGTGCAACTAACTCATCAAATCTTTGGTAAGATGCGATAGGAGAACTACTGCTCGGTTGGATCTGTTTTGCCACACGTGTTGAAACAGGAAACCCATGCTTAGAATAGCATGTTTCCTCTGAATGACCTGGCCTGTGGCAATAAGTGCAAGGCTGATGAGGGGGTCTATTGCTACCTCCTCTTCCACGTCCTCCTCGACCACAGAACTGCGTAGAGCTCCCTCGACCACGAGATATTGCCATGGCAGAAGAAGTCTGTGACACAAACGAATCACCAGAAGATATGGAGAGTCTGCTCAGTCGATGATATGACACTTCCATCAGAGGAATAGTGGCATTGGTAAGAATTTGTGCTCTTGCTGCATCATACTCTAGATCCAGTGCTGCTAGAAAGACTCCTCTCATCATGTAATCCTTATATGCCTTGAGTTGCTCTAGTGTAGCAGTCAAGGGAATATAACCATGTAACTTCTCGAACATACCCCATAGAGAAGTGTAAAGGGTATGGAGAGGACGACCATTCTGTTTAGAAGTGAAGATATCACGTTGAAGTTGCAGAATCTTTGACTCATTCTTCGCTGGAGAATATGTAGCGGCGAGAATGTCCCGCATAGCCTTTGTAGTTGGCTGACTCAAGATGTCATTGGCTATCTCCATGAACATTATTCCGGACAGCCATACTTGTGCATACACGTCGTCTGCCTCCCATGAGACGTTAACCGCAGTCTTGTCGACAGGCTGCACCTATGTGAGAATATGCTTTTTTCTATTGCATTGCATTAGAATCATGAACTGCATGGCCCACAGTTCATAATTAATTCCATCCATCTTCACAATGGGTGTTAGACCTTTGATGGCACCCAGAGATGGAATATCTGCTTTGTTGTCTGACATGATGACAACAATCTCTCAAGACCGGGGTTGCAAGCTTGAACAAAGATCGTCTACACAGATATATAGGAAGAAGGTTGTAGGTGTAGACTCATATCACAACAACTTCCATTCTCTAAAGGCTCCTTCGGAAGGCGAAGGTGTTCGTAGGTTATCAAGTCGCACCCTAAAAGATCAGGCCAAAGCCCAACGAGGGGCTTGCGGTGGTACAGGCACGCTGGAAGCGTAGATGCACGTGAGCGCACAGGCGTGCGCCCAGAAAGCACGCAAGCGCACAGTGCACTGGAATGCGCAGGTGCATGGGGGCACGTACAGAGCACACAGGCGTGCGCATAGGCAGACACACGCATAGGAGTGCGCAGGTGCGCAGTGCACGCAGGCGCGTTGGGGCGTGCGGCGACGTGCGGTGGCGGCGGCGACTCCCAAAGACAACGTGTGGTGGCAGCAGCAGCTCCCAAAGCGACGCGAAGGGTTTTTGGTGGGAACTAGGGTTTTGGGTACATGCTCCGGTCTAGGACCGTCACTCCGATACCATGTGGAAAAAGAATAGAGAACTTATTTATTCATCATAACCCTAGAACTCTCTAATATAGGAGAAAAGCTCCGGGGACAAATTACAGAGATAGTTGAAAGAAAAGAAAAAATACAGGATAACACCTAAAGAGATTTAAGTATCCCGACATAGGTCATTCTAGGACTTAGATCCAAGTAATTAAGATCCCTTCGGATAGTCTTCATCCAACACTTCTTGGTCCTTCCTCGCCCTCTCTTACCTGCCTTAACATTCCGAATTATATATCTTCTAACTAATGCATCAACAATCCTCTTTTGTCAATGGTCAAATCACCTTAAGCGATTCTCTCCTATCATATCCTCGATAGGAGCTACACCAAGTTCCCATATGATTACATTGTTCCCCAACATACTATAAAAGATTCAAAGTATCTAAAAAATCCTTCTTCTAAATGTTATCTTCTATAATCTTCACCTTGATTCATTCACCATAACTTCTATCAAATGCGCCCTCCATATACTCATCTTTACCATCTTATATGAAATCCTTAGTCCTTAAGACATGTCTCCAAACCCCAAGCTTCTCAATGCTCCATTTTAGTTTCATAGAACAACCCAATATCATAGGCAAACAACATACACCAAGGTATCTCACCCTGAATGTGACTAGTCAAATCATCCATGATCAAAGTAAAAAGGAAAGAGCTCAAAGATTAACCTTGATGCATACCAATGATGTTGTCGAAGTCGGTCTTCTCAAACTAGATCCTTACACAAGATGAAGCCCCATCATTACATCATTTATGCAGTAAATATACAGGACATGCATTTATCTTTTTTCCACAACTCCCCACAAGATCTCTCGTTAAAACAAATCATAATACTTCTCTAAATCAATAAACACCACACGAAGGTTCTTCCTGTTAGCTCTATAAATCTCCATTTTTTCTCATAAATACATGCATAGCTTCAAATATTAAGCGACTTGGCATGAATCTCCTTTTTTCTCAATAACATGTGCATAGCTTCAATTATTGAGCGGCATGGTTTGAATATGTATTAATTTTCTATTACATTGGAAACTTTCCTACCAAATTTCGTAGTATGACTCATCAATTTGATACCACGGTGATTCGTAAAATTTTGAATCTCTCCTTTCTTTCTTGTAAAAAGGGACCATAATATTTTCTCTCCATTTTTCAATCATTTTCTTGCTTCGTCAAATAACATTGAATAAATTTAGGAACCAAGTCAAGCCTCATTCGCCTAGAACCATCCAAACTTCTTTTAGAACTCAGCATCAGATTGGTTCTAAATCTTATCATTGTCGATCTCAAGCCTGACCCGGGTAAATGAGCGGGTGTTATGCTAGGTAATACATCGTAAAATAGTCGGATCTCTCAACATGGATTTAAGTGGAAAAAAAGTGAAAAAATTCATTACCTAAGGTGAAACCCTCACCTCGCCTTATCACCTCAGGACCGCCTCAATCTTCTGAGGTATACACCTCGTAAAACCATCTAAGTCCTTGAGGCTAAAAAGCCTCTCTACCTTGAGGCATAGGCCTCGACCGCCTCGAGGATATCCTTTTCATAACATGACTATCACGATTACTTTGATTGTCAATGTTTTAGTTACGGATGTTGCATCAATTTATCTAATCAATTTTACAACAAGTAGCCTCTTCCGCAAGTTCATAGCTTTGAACTTTATACTAGGATAGAGAGATTCAACCATTCAACTTCTACTAAAAGAAAGAAGGTTGGTTATTGGGGGGGTATCTGTCGGTTGAGGGGAGGATATGAGTGAAGGGTGGACGAAGGTGGGGTGACGCAGCCGACCAGAGGGTCGTCCAGTTGGTGACTCGGAGGAGCGTTTCACAAGCATCTTCTTGTGATGCCGAGCGTGTGGACATCGGGCGGCGGCGTACATAGATCCGGTGCACGATGCTTTGGGTGTGGTACGAGTGGTCATCGACGTGACTGGTGCCATCATGGGCGTTTGGGTAAGTCTAAGGTTACAGGAGGTGGAATCCGATCTCGGATAGTTGTTGGGATCAGTCGACGAAGCGGCAGATGTCTGGTAGCAGCAATGGAGGACATCGAGAGCTTCTTGGGCCAGTCGTTTGGGGGTAATGTGGTACAACTTGATATGGAGTCGGCCCGTGCTCGAGGGCTCAATTAGGAGGAGGCGACACTCCTGATTGCTCACACGTAAAAGGCGGAGGGGTGTGTACACGGGCGGGTGCCGCGGCTTTGGGATGGGGCAGGGGAGGCTTCTGGGCCAACGAGGGTGCTGATGAAAGGGCTCACGCTGCTCGTAATGAAAATGAGGATGGTGCAGGAGTTGATGGCACCTCTAATGCAAGTCCGAGTCTTAGTGGCGAACGGTTTGCCGAAGGGAAAGCCAATCGATGCGGTGGTGATGGTGATGGGGTTGTGCAGACCGCTACCCCTCATTTTCAAAGCCCACTTCCAGGGTATGCCCTTCACCTGAAGCAACGGGAGGTATCGCAGGGGTAGTCGACCTCCGAAGATGGGCAGGGGACATCATGCAGTCGTTGGCCGGGTGCCATGTTACCAGAAATGGTAAGGGAGTTTTTTTTCTAATTTTGAATCCTCGGTCATGAGTGGTAAGGTGGAGTCCCAAAGAGGCGATCAAGGTTCAGAAATTTGTTATGTGGTATTCGTTCGATCACGCGGTCTGAATCGAGCAAGCGAGCAAGTGGAAGTATAAGCGGATTATGGGGATTCTATTATTTTAATATAAAAATAATTAACAATATAATAACAAATTTAAACATTAGATGTTTATGTTTCAAAAAAATATAACAGGCAAGAAATATGATGTAAAGACTTTTTTGTACAGCGTGATTTCAACCAACTAAATAGGGGGAAAATGGCAAAAAAGTGACGATAAATAAATTTTTGCGGATTTTTAGTGATTTGCTAAGATCCAACAAAACTGAAAACAAAAGACTATAACCACTTGATGAATCCCTAAATGGAGAACGAACTAACTGTCATGGATGCCCTTACTTTATAGTGTTGAGATAATTATATGTCTTTGTCGTTATATATATTTTTCTATTTTGTTCCGTCTTCTTTAAGTAAATTCTCCTTAAACCTTTTCTCCTATATAAGAGAGCTCTAGGGCTACGATGAATAACACTTTTCATTCTCTCATTTCAACATGGTATCAGAGCGACGATCCTAGACAAGAGCATGTGCCCTGAAAGCTCGTCCCCACTAAACCCCTACACGATGTCGCAGGCTCCTCTTCCTCACATTGTGTCACCGCACGTCGTCGTAGCTCTTCTATCATGCACCTCCGTGGCGTGCATCGTCGAGCATCGCCCTCGGCGCTTCACGCATCGTTCCGCAGTCGCTTCAGCGGTGTTTGGGCCTAAGCACACTTGCGCTTCCGTGCTGCCCTAGTGTAGGCCCAGCACGGCTCGTGGTTCCATGCGTAGGCCTAGTGCGTTGCCCCAAAGGTGCTTGCATGCCCTTGTGCATCACTGCAGGTTTTCAGTTGGGCTCTGTTTCAATCTTATAGGGTGTGATTTGATTGTCTAAATCACCCTAGCCTTCCAAAGAATGGAAGTGGTTGTGGAATGAGTCTACACCCACAACCATCTTCCTTTATGTCTGTATAGACATTGTCTTTGTCGAGTTTGCAACCCCAGTCTTGAGAGATTGTTGTCATCATGTCTGAAAGCAAAGCAGGTATTCCATTCCTGGGTGCCATCAAAAGTCCACCACCCATTGTGAAGATGGATGGAACAAATTATGAACAGTGGGCCATGCAGTTCATGAGTCTAATGCAATGTAATGGCAAAAAGTACATCCTCACACAAAAGGAGCATGTTGGCAAGACTAGGGTTAATGCCTCACGGGAGGCAGACGACGCGTACGCTCGTGTATAGCTTTCTGGAACAGTATCCATGGAGATTGCCAATAACATTTTGAGTCAGCCCACGGCTAAGGCTATGTTGGACATTCTCGCCATTACATATTCTCCGGCGAAGAACTAGTCAAAGATTTTGCAACTTCAGCACGACATCTTTACATCGAAGCAGAATGGTCGTCCTCTCCATACCCTTTACACTTCCCAAAGGGGAATGTTTGAGAAGTCACATGGTTACATCCCCTTGACTGCCACACCAGAGCAACTCAAGGCAAATAGGGATTCGGTGATGACAGGAGTTTTTCTAGTAGCGTTGGATCCAGAGTATGATGCAGTGAGAGCACAGATTCTTACCAATGTGACTATACCTCTGATGAAGGAGGCATATAGCAAGTTGAGTAGGCTCTCCCTTTCTTCTAACGGTACTCAATCGTCTCAAACATCCTCTGCCATGGCAGCATCCCGTGGTAGGGGAGGACCTACTCAGTTTCGTAGTCAAGGTGGTCGTGGCAAGGGAGGGGGCAGTCGGCTTCCTCGTCAGCCGTCTACTTACTGTCATAGGCCAGGTCACTATGAGGAAACATGCTGATCCAAGCATGGGTTCGCAGCTTCAGCATGTGTGGCAGAGCAGATCCAGCAGGTTGGAAGTTCTTCACCTATCTCAGATCAGAGATTTGATGATCTTGTGGCACAACTAAGAGAGATTATGCCTACTTCTAGGGTAACAAGCTCTCCCTTAAGATCCTCAGAGGTAGTCGCCTTAGCATCGACATCCACTTCAGGTATAGCATATGCTTTTACTACATGTTGCAGGGCAGATTTGTCAGAATGGATTATGCATTCAGGAGCATTCCATCATCTCTACGGTGACAGAGGACAGTTTAGTACTTATAGCCCGACTCAGTAAGGACGGTTGGTCGTGATAGCCGATGGGACATATTCTCCTGTTACTAAGCAGGAGGAGGTGCAATTGATGCATGCAATGCATCTTCAGAATATTCTTTACACTCCTGAATTTTCTATGAATCGACTATCCATTAGTAAGATCACCAAGGATTCACGTTGTTGTGCCATAATTGACCCTTCTACTCTTGTGTTTCAGGACATTCTCACGAGCAGGGTGATTGGATCTGGAAGTGAGCAAGGAGGTCTCTATAGGCTGGTGCTATCACCTTATGTGGGTACCTCTTCTCTTAGCACTGGCTTTGTTTCTCCCTATATGTGGAATCTTTGGTTTGGTCATCTTCCTCTACAAAAGCTGTGTCATGTTCTTCCACAGATTTCTCCTCGCTCTACCTTTTAACGCGTGGCCTGCCAGCTAGGAAAACATCATCAGTCCACATTCCAGAGTCGTCACGGTCGAAGCAATCATAGTCTTTTTTAATTAATCCATTTTGATATTTAAGGTCCTAGTCGTGTCTCTGACCATCAGGGGCAAAGGTTTTATCTTATTGCAGTTGATGAGTTTTCTAGATTGTCTTGGGTCTTTCTTCTTAAAAACAAGTATGATGCTAGTCATGTTATTCAGTCCTTTATTAATGAAATAAGGAATATTTTTTCAGCAAATGTCAAGTTTATACGCTCAGATAACAGTCTTGAATTTTGTAGCACTAAGCTTTCCCAATTTCTCAGATCTTATGGTATTGTGCATCATACATCCTGTGCGTATACTTCACAACCGAATGGGGTGGCTGAACGAAAACACCGCCACCTTATGGATGTTATCAGGACTCTTTTGATCCAGAGTCGTGCTCCTCATTAGTATCGGGGGGATGCGGTTCTAATTAGGTGTTATCCGGTAAACTGTATGCCCACTTCGGTTATAGGGGAGAAGATCTCATTCTCGATTGTGTTTCCTGAGATGGATCTTTTCTCTCTTGCGCCTCGTGTGTTCGGTTCTGTTGCGTTCGTTCATCATATGTCTCCAACTCTTGACAAGCCCTCTCCTAGAGTTGTCAAATGTGTGTTTGTTGGGTATTCTAAGACCCAAAAGGGTTATCGTTGTTTTGACCATATTCAGCAAAGGTACTGTATTAGTGTGGATGTCACCGTCTTTGAGTCCATTACGTATTTTTTCCTACAGGTGACAAGCTTACTCCTTCAGAGAACGGAGAAGAGATCTATATGCCTCTATCTCCAATGACACCACCACCATCTTCTCCATCGTCATCTTCTTCATCTCCTCCACCACCTGTTATGCCTACTTCTTTCCCCAGGTTTATCAGCGCAGACCTCGTTCTCATATGCCTCCTCCATCATCTAGCATGGCCAAGGTATGTTTTGAGCAATTAAGTTCTTCTAATGGCACTAATGATTTGTGTTTGCTGCTTGAGGTGAAGGATGCATTGGATGATACAATTTCTATGGATAATGAGGACATGGATGTGCCCATTGCTCTACGCAAGAAGAGGCGTACATGTAGTATGCATCTTCTGTCTTCCCATCTTTCTCTAGCACGTCTCTCTGAAGACTTTCAGAAGTTTGTTGTGGGATTGTCAACCGTGGATATAACACGGTCCTCTCACGAGGCCTTACAGAGCAGTCCATGGCGTCTGGCATTAGAAGAGGAGATGGCAACTTTAAAGTCTCGTGGTACGTGGAGTATTGTACAGGCCCCTCCAGGCACGTCTCTGGTTGGCAGCAAGTGGGTGTTTACTGTAAAAAATCGAGCGGATGGTACTGTGGACCGTTACGAAGCCAGATTGGCTGCTCGTGTCATGGGTTAACGCAAACTTATGGGGTGGATTATCATGATACTTTTTCTTCAGTTGTGCATCATTCCACGTTGTGGATTCTTATTGCAATTGTTGTGGTGCGTGACTGGCCCCTTTTCCAGTTAGATGTCAAGAATGCATTCTTGTATGGAGATCTACAGGAGGAGGTTTACATGCAGCAACCACCGGGTTTTGTTGCTGAGGGAGAGTCCAGTATGGTGTGACGTCTTCACAATACCATATATGGCCTCAAGCATAGTCCGAGGGCTTGATTTCAGAAGCTCTCAGAGTTGATTGAACAAAATAGCTTTGTCGGATCTAATACAAATCATTATCTTTTCGTTAAGAGAACTCATCGAGGTATTGTTGTTGTTCCGGTTTATGTTGATGATATTGTTGTTACTGGTAGCAATGAACAGGGTATTCATGCAGCTAAGGACTTTCTTGGACGACAGTTCGTGACCAAGGACCTTGGCATACTACGTTACTTCCTTGGCTTAGAGTTTGCACGCAATCAACGTAGTATGGTTATGACACAAAGGAAGTATGTTACTGACCTTCTGCCTGAGACTGGCATGACAGGATGCAGACCTACCGCTACACCAATGGATCCCAATGCTAGATTGTATGATGATGATCATGAGGAAGTGGATAGGAGACGGTATAGAGAGCTTGTACGGAAGTTGTTATATGTTATTATTACCAGGTATGACTTATCGTTTGTTGTGAGCAGAGTTAACCAATTCATGGAGCAACCTAGACAGGTTCATATGGATGCAATTTGCATGATTTTGAGATATCTGGAATCCTCACCAGGTGCAGGCCTTCTTTTTAAAAGAGATGTGTCTCTCTCAGTGATTGGATACGCAGATGCGGATTATGTTGGGTGTCCCAAGGACAGGAAGTCTACTTCAAGATTCACTGTATCTGTCGGTAGCTCATTGGTTTCATAGAAGAGTAGAAACAAACAGTTGTTGCCTGAACAAACACTGAATCAGAATATAGGGCAATGGCCCAAGGGAGCACAGAAATGATGTGGGTCAATACTGACTGACCTAGCTATTAAGTGTCTCTTCCAATGCACCTCAAATGTGATAATCAAGCAGCTCTGTTCATAGCAAATAATTCAGCCTTTCATGAGAGAACAAAGCACATCGAACTAGATTGCCATTATACCCGTGATTTGATTCAAAAAGAGCTTATTTCCACCTCTCATGTTGCTTCAGGCGATCAGATTGCAGACGTGTTTACCAAGGCTCTTGCGCGTGGTCCATTTCACAGTTGTTCCAAGTGGAGCGTGATAGATATATATGCTACAGCTTAAGGGGGAGGTGTTGAGATAATTATATGTCTTTGTTGTTATTTATACTTTTTCTATTTTGTTCAGTCTTTATGTAATTTCTCCCAAGAGCTTTTCTCCCATATAAGAGAATTCTAGGGCTACGAGGAATAGCACTTTTCATTCTCTCATTTCAACATATAGCACATCATTAGCATGGGTCTAAATTTCCTAAAGAGGCAAAACATAAGCATTAAAGTAGAGGGCACGTAGAAGCTGAGGTAATGGTCCCAGAAAATAAATAACAGCAGCAGTAAATGAAAAAAAATTAGTTGAAACCAAATCAATATAGTTGAAATCAGATCAATACTCGCACCAGAAAGTACTCGAATCGTATATTAAACCATAGTCCATCTTGGATTCAGAACGTACTTGAATCATATTAAAACATTAGAAAATATCCATAGATTTTTACTATGTAGCATTGTCTTTATGTAAAAAAACCTCCTTGTTAGCGGAGGAGCACGTCCAAGGCGGAGGCGGAGGAGCCCTTGTTAGCGTAGGAGCACACTGGATGCGAAGGAGTACCAGTTGGCGGAGCACACCAAAGGCGGAAGAGCACCTATTGGTGGCGCACATCGAAGGCAAAGGCGGAGAAGCAAAGGTTAGGGATTGGTTTCGTAGCGTAGAAGGTGGGCTAGGGCTTTTGATGGGGCTTCGAAGCATCGAGTGGGGGAGGGCGGATATGGTTGGGTTTATCGGGTGGGTATATTACGGTTACCGGGTCGGGTATGGTTGGGTTAGAGGCTACGGCACCTTAGTAAGCCCTATTACATATGTGACATGCAACCACATATGTGGTTTACTCGGACCGAGTATGCGCCGAGACCACATAACCAACACATATATCTTATGTGGTGCGCTACAGGGTTCGTGGCCACATATCCGACTGCTTGGGCCAACGGTCTGAACACTGGGTGCGGAGGTGTGGGCCCGATGGAGATTGGCGCATGGCCTCAAATTTCAGCGAAATTCAATCGAAATTCTGTCGAATATCGATATCCAGTCGAAATCGAAATTCGACCGAAATGACCGAAATATGGGGGTCCTAGTACAAAAAAAGACCGAAATGACCGAAATGGTCGGTCGAAATTCCACCGAATTCTGTTATGGTCGATACCGAAATGATGACCGAAACCAATTAAGGCCTTGGATTGGCGTAGGGTACAAGGTGTAGGGACCGATGGGGATTTGCATATCTCTGGGCACAACAAAGCTTCCCATGCGGAGGCCCACCTGGGTCGGGCCAGGGTGCGAGATCTGTTTATGCAATTTAGGTACCTACCCTTATTGGGCGGCCATGACCCGATTGCAGCGAATGCGAATACGATTGACTGTGGCTCGATTGCAGCAAATGTGGACCAAGGCACGCCCAGGCGGGCAAGTGTTGCTGACCCGATCCGATCTTTAGGCGGACTTGACCCAACTATCTTTGTGGTTTTTGGATATCTGATTCTCTGTTCGGTCGAATATGTGTGGCTTGAGCATGTGCCATAGACGCATGCGAAGGAGACGGTGGCTTCGACGATGGAGGTGCGTGAGAAGGAGATGGTGGCACAAGTGTGCGAGGAGTTGGTGGCTTTGATGGCGGAGAAGGTGTTGGTGTCATCCACAACGAAGGCTTCGACGACGGCAAAGCCGGTGCGGGAGTACCTTCGATCCTTTGAAGCTACTCCGGTGGGGTCTGAGGTAGGAGGCAGGTCAACCGTGCCGCTCAGGATCTCCGAGTAGGCAACGTGGTATTGATGGGAGAATGGGAAGAACTCTACTGGACAACGGTGGGATGCAGCGTCTCGAGCAGTGTGTCAGCTCGACAACGGTGTCGGTTCGAAAGGACGGTCCGGTCGGGTTGGCGCGTTTCGGGAGGACCTATGTGCATCGTGATCTTCGGGAGCGTCGAAGGCAACGATGACTTGAGATTTATAAGTGGCTCAAGGCGTTGGGGAATGGTGAGTATGAGGCCTCTATGAAGCACGATTATCTTTCTCTTGATGGCGGTTAGAGGGGGACGGCGATGGCAAGTGATGTTGGTGTAACCCTTTTCGGTGATGTAACAACGGAAGGGAACCCCGGTGAGGAGGAGCACAACGAGGAGGATGAGATGCCCGCATGAGAAGATGTAGAGTTTTTGGAAGGCCCTGGAGGTGGCAGTTGTGGAGTGTTTGGGCCCGGTTCCTCCAAAGGAGGCTTTTAGGTCCCCAAACGAATATTTTATCCTGGAATGTGAGGGGCATGAGAAGGCCAAAAAAGAGGGTTGAGGTTCGGGCCTTGATCTTTGTGGGAATGGTTGATGTGGTCCTTCGACAAGAAATGAAGACTTCAATGAATTTCGACTCGATCTAGAAGGAGGTGGGTGGTAACATATTGGAGGAGTTTTGGGTCATAGAGTTAGCCGGTGCCTCAGGAGGTTTGTTCACAGGTTGGAATGGGGAGAAGTACACCTTGGACGGTGGAGAGATAATAGGCATGCACTCTATCTCCGTTGTGTTGAGGCGGATGGCGGATGACACCGTGGTTGTCATCACCAACATCTATGGTCCAAGCAACGGGGAGAACTGTCGCGGTTGGTAGACGAGCTGGCTATTGCACGTGTGCAGTTGCAGTCAATCCCTTTGGGTCATTGCCGGCGACCTCAACGTTACTCTCCATCCGAAGGACTGATCGAGAAATCGAGGGGTCTGCGATGTGTGGTCTTCTAAGCTATGGGACTTCATTGCGGATTTTAAGCATTAGATTGTTGATGCATCGGGATGTTTGTACACATAGCGGAATATTCGATTGAGATCTCGTCTGGACAGGTTCTTAGTTTGTTTTGAGGCAGTGACAGTGTTTCCGTTGGCAGGGGCGTATAAGCTCCCAAGAGCGCATTCCGATCGTACTCTGTTGAAGTGGTCATAGAGGGAGAAGGTTCGACCTAGAACTTTCTATCGTTTTAAGTGGACATGGCTACTTGAGAAAGACTTTCGTGAATTGGTGTTTTCATTTTAGGTGGAATGCAAGCCACCAGGGTCAACTATGGTGCAGTTGGTGGCTAAGCTGGATGCATTAAGAAGATACTAGATGGTATTCAACAGGGAAAGCAAGGTGCAACATCGGTCTAGAAAGGCGGTGGCTCATGTTGAGGCATGCAAGTTTGATAGGCTGGAGGATGAGAGGGTGCTCACAGTGGTGGAAACGGAGGAGAGAGGCAGGCATCTTGCGGATATTGGCCTGGAAGACAAGGAGGTGGCAAAGAGGCTGATATCCAGACAACGCTGGTTGAAGGAGGGTAATGCAAAAAAAAGGTTTTTCTATGGCATGGCTTCCAGGAGAAGGCGCAGAAACTACATTCATTCCGTTGAGGTTGGAGGTACCGTGGGGAATGGTCCTCTACTCTGGAGTCCCTATGGCTCACATGAAAACTATGGCCTATAAAACAAGAAAGGATGGGGACCTCTGAACTGATGGCATACATGTGCTTATCTGAAAAGACCGCATACTCGTGCGTGTCTGAAAATTGAGTCTCTCTCTGGAGAACTCGAAAATTGTCCTCTCAACTTGGAGTACCTCGAACTTGGACTCTGACCAATCTGTCGAGTCCGAAATCTGAATTGTCTTTGTAGAGTCTGACAATCCGGATGGTCTGACGAATCTCTGAATCTGGAAGAAGACCTTTGACTCTACACCATACTCCCCCTTTCTCCCGTACTTGTCGGAAAACTTGTCGACCAAGTTGGGAGAAGACCAATAAGCCGATCACAAAAATTTCGACTTCTCAAAACATGGATAATGTTTGGCCGTTTCAGCTCTATTTTTTTTACGGCTCCCCTATTTTTTGAAAAAAAAAATGAAACATTTTTTATATAAATGCGTACGATTTTTTTTGTACGCGCATCTTTTCTTTTTTTCAATTTTTTTTACAAAATAGTATCCTCATTTTTTTGTTATGACTTTCTCCCTTCCTTTTTTCAGAACACGGTTGTTCCCCTTCTTTTTTATCAAAGCAGCCCACTTGAGCCTAAAATATATCAGACCCCTTTTTTCTCAATACATACGGCCCAAAGGACCCCCCCCCCCTTTTTCAGCCCGCCAGCCCCCCTCCTTTCAATTTTTTTACTAGACGGGGCCCACATCTCCCCTTCCCTCTTTTTATTTTTCAACCGTACAGGACATTAGCGTTCCCAATCGTGGCAACCCATCTCTCTCAGGCGTCACCCCGAAGGGGCATCTTCATCGCTCGGCGCCGCCAACGGGCACAGGGCGATCCCTGCGGCGTGGCGTCTTCTACCGCCTGGATCTGGCGAGAGGGACGGCGCAGCGATGGCGCACGAGGGGAGGTAGGAGAGGAGATCACCCGCGCCGCTGGGACCCTTGCGGCTAGAGTATCGCGTGCGGGGAGGGCGAAACTTGGAGGGCGTAAAGGGGGCAGTCATGGATTTGCACCGCCCAGATCTGCATATACTCCCTGTTGCAGGGGGGTCTTGAAGCCGCGCGAGACCGCTGGAGGGCTTCCTTCTGATGCCTGGTGCTGGAGGGTTGACCTGCAACAAGGACATCTTTGCACGGGTTGAGATGTGGCCTGATGCTAGAGGGTTGGCGCGTGGAGTCTTTGCGCCCTGCGCGAAGGAACTGGAAGGAGATTTGTGAGGCGGTGCGCCGCCTACAAGTTGGGATTCGCCCGCTAGGGCGGAGGGAGTCGTCTGGATCTTGGTCTCGTTCCTCATCTGTGAGTACGTCGCAGCAAGAATATCCCACATGGCCTTAGCTGTGGGCTGATGTAGGACATCATTGGCAATCTCCATTGTTAGAGAACCAGAAAGCCAGACCTTGGCATATGAATCATCATCTTCGCATGAGGCGTAAATCATGTCTTCTCCGCCGGCTCATCTTCGGTAAGAATGTACTTCTTACCATTGGACTTCATGAGACTCATGAACTGCATCGTCCATAGCTCGTAATTCGCCCCATCCATCTTGACTATTGGCGCTGGATCTTTGAAGGCGCCAATAGAGGGCAATATCAACCTTGTTTTCTGACATAGTTGCCGGAGACGAAGAACTAGGGTTTGTAGACCAATGAAGAATTGTCTACATAAACATGTGGGGATATGAGTGCATATGTAGACTTATGCACTCATACCCATGACGAGAAGAGGCGGCGTCGAGTTGGCAAAAAAGGGGCGGCTTAGGGCCCACGCACGACGCCCTGCGGAAAGGAGAGACAACGGGGAGGAGGAGAGGCGGCGGGGATGGGGTGGGTGGCGGATATGGGGAGGGTGGCGTTGATGAGGGTGGCGGCCAGGGTTTAGGATTGCTAGGGTTTAGGGTGGAGGCTCTGATACCATGTTAAGAAATAAACATGCGAAAACGAACATGGAAGAAGATAAAGAACACGGGATTTAACGTGGAACCCTGCTCCGTGAGGAGCGGGATGAAACCACCGGAGAAGCCATCAAAGGGCCTTGTTATGCATTGCACTTTCTCAATGGATACAGAAGGTCTGGGCCTCCGTATATAGCCTCTCCAGAGCCTCCATGTCCCACCACTGGACATTGTGGGACTAAACACTGGATGGGGTAAATGGATCTTCTCCATGATCCATTAACCCTGCTACAACTCATGACGCATACAACGAATACTTCAACTCCTTTAGGAGAGAACTTTACACACATCGCCTTATCTGGGATAGGATGCGGATACGGCTTTCGAGGAGGATGTAGTCGTGATTCCGGTCGTGGCCATGGACGAGAATCTGGGCGTGGATGAGGCTGTGACTTTGGTTGTCACGGGCGAGATTCTACTGCCCATGCACTTACTGTGGTCAATGGAACCACCCTTCTGAAAGATGTTGATAGAAGTTTGGTGTACCTCTTTATCAGACCAATAACGCCTATGAGGATGCCTATGATGTGGAAGAGGTGTCGCCTGTAGCAACCTTTAGTGGCAAGATAGCTAATCTTAACGATGTAGATTACTCCTCTCATATCCAAATCCTTTAGAGTCCATGGCCTACCACCTCTAGTGGCACTACCACTACTGCTCTGGCTATTCCTTCAGGTACAGTAGTCAATTCTGTTGTAACTCCTGCTCCGGATTGGAATTATTAATCATGATGCCTCTACTCATCTAACTGGAGAAAGTAGTCTGCTAACCTCCTCTACACCATCTACCTCTGTGAAGTTAGTTCAAGTCGCTAATGGGACTCAATCATCAATTACTACTGCCGAAACAGTGGAATTCTCTTCCAAGCTCCGACTTCCTATGGTCCATTGCGCTCCTAATTTTCCTTTTACATTGCTATCAGTTCATAAGCTTTGTGTTGACCTTGATTGACGTATGATATTTGATTAGTTTTGTTGCTATATTCAGGACATTCGGACAGAGCCAATTTTTTAAGGGGCCATGAGAAGAACGGCCAATATTATCCTGACATACCCTCGGACTCCAAGTTTGTCGGTGATGCATCCTTCCCCAAAAATCCGCTCCTATGTTATCCGCACCTTTGCATCCCTCTGTCAAGGCCATCTCCATGATGTTTCTTGAACTCTCTAATCTTAAGCCCTTTCAATGCGAGGCATGCGAATTCGGGAAACACCATCGAGCTTCGTTTCATGTTCGTACCGAGTCCCATAGTACTATTTTCATTTTGTCCATTGTCATGTTTGAGGACCTTGTTCAGTTCGAACATTAAGTGGTCATCTCCATTTTATAGTTTTTGTTGATGATTATAGTAATTCTTCTTGGGTGAATCTAATAAAGGAACGTTTGGATATTGATAAAATTGTTAGAAATTTCTTTCAATGTGTTAAAACCTTCTTTTCTACATGTGTTAAGATCATTCGGAAAGATATGGACTCCATTTTCCTTAATTTACCCTACTAAGTCATCATTCCCCATATCTCTGTGAATTTTTGGTTGTATTGACTTTGTTCATAACTACCATGTAGATGACAAAGTATCCACTCGAGCCATCAAATGCACCCTTCTTGGGTACTCTCATACCCAGAAAGGCTAACGCTGATATGCTCCAGTCGGGTGTCGATATGTGTCTATCGATATCACCTTCTTTGAGCAGACAAGTTATTTCACACAGACTGTGAGCGACATCCCTCTGGACATCCATCCACCAATCATCTATATTCACCAACGTACCTCTATACCTTCTACACCAATATATGTATCTTTTCCTGTCCCTTTTATTTTTTTTGACACTCAAAAGAGGGGGATACACTCATAGGTGTTCGCCCCATTTTATTAAGGAAAGGTGAATGATATACTTACTTCGAGTTCTCCCTTTTATGCACTCGAGTTCTCCCTTCCTCGAGTTCTCCCTTCCTGTCCCTTTGACCACTTTGACCACTCATAGATGTCCCTTTTATGCCCCATTTTATGCAGGATGATATGACCACTTCGAGTTCTCCCACCACTATTGTCATGGATAAGCCTGAGGAGCTTCTTATATCTCTACGCAAGCAAAAGAGGCAATGTATGTATCACTCCATGTCACATTTTACTTCTACTGATCATTTGTCTAGCAATGACAAGATATTTGCAGATGCTCTAAATGTTATTTACATCTCCAGAGATCAATTCAGAGCAATGTAGGATAATGGTTGGCGAAAGGCCATGCATAAGGAGATGAATTAACTAACCCCCCGAGGCACGTGGGATCTTGTGTCGTGTCCCCTAGGAGTTCATCAAGTGTCTTACATGTGGGTCTTCAGGACCAAACAGTCGCATGATGGATCTGTTGACAGATGGAAGCGAGACTAGTTGTCAGAGATTTCATACAAATCTTTAGGGTTGACTATTTTGAGACATTCTCACATGTTGCCAAAATAGGGCCGATAAGTATCATTTTTTCTTTTGTTGTCAACAAGGCCTGGCCCATTTAAAACCTTGATGTAAAGAATACCTTTCTTTATGGTGACCTTGAGGACAAGGTTTACATGATGCAACTGTTGGGTTATGTAGTCGAGGGGGAGCATGTATATCGACTATGTAAGGCCAACTATGGCCTGAAGCAGAGCTTTAAGGCAAGGCTTGACAGGCTCACTATGGAGCTCAATACTCGACTTTCAGAGGACAATATCTGACTACTCTATTTTTGTTAGATGACGGTATATTGTCATTGTCATTCTTGATGTCTATGTTGATGATATGGTTGTCACAGGAGATGATGAAGGTCTTTTGTAACGAAAGACCTCAGACAGCTTTGTTATGTTCTTGGAAATGAGGTAATACACACTATAGAGGGGCTCCATCTTTCATAAAGAAGTATTGTCTCGATATTCTGATTGAGGTAGGACTACTGGGATGCACGTCATCTGGTATACCTACAGACATTGTTGTAAAAGTCTCCTGACTTGCCCGACTAGTAGGTATGCATGGTCTAGTCAATGGGGTGATCGACTGAGTATTGACTAACTATGACTAGGTCGACTAGTCAATCAATTTTTGCTTGGAGATACCATATTTTTTAATTTTTTGCGCTTTTTTAAAGAAAACTTATTCTAACGTGTTTATTATTTTTATTTGAATTTATTTACTTCATTTCTTTCATTATGATAATATAAATTTTGTACAAATCTATGTAAATATATAAGAATAATATAAAAATGATTTATATATTTAAAATAATTGAAAATTCAAAGTAGATTAAAGCTCGACTAAATCCGATTAGTCGCATGACTGCTGATTATTCCTTATTCATTGACCCAACTGACCGAGTACCGACTGCCGATTTCTGCAACCTTGCCTACAGAAATGAAACCATTTAACATTTATTGATCCAGCTTTTGAGGATGCAACACGGTATAAAAGCCTAGTGGGAAAATTGTTATATATCACTGTTATTAGGCCAGATATATTATATGTTGTGAGCAGAGCCAAACAACATATGGAGAAGCCTCTTTACAGACACTGACAAGATGTTCTTTTGGTCCTTGATACTTAAAGGAATCTCCTGGACGTGGATTCTTCTATGGAGCGAATGGACATACTAATATCTCCACCTGCAAAAGTAACTTCTAAGTATCAGCTCAGACATGGATTTAAAGCTATGATAACGCCTGACTTACTGTATGGGTCACAGCAAGGCTTCATTATATACAAGCGACAGGTTAAATAGAACTCGAAGCACACAAATTACAACAACAACAAAAAAAAGATATACTGAATACAGGTAATGATGACACAGAGCACGCTGTTAGGACAGTCGGAATAGGCAAAAGTTATAAAGCACAAATAGTAACAAAAGGCAACAGTAGGGTAACTAAAAGTGGCTCGACAGCTTCATACCAATCATTTACAGATAGAAAACCCATTAGCAGTCCGAGACATTGGTTGTTCTCGAGTTCAGGAGCACGTTCTGCTACTGAATCACTCTCCATGTCTAGAGCAAGATATAAATCTGTAATACCCTCTTGCTTCTCCTCGTCCAAGAGATCTTTCCCCGTAGCCGCAAGGTTTATCTTGCCAATTTTTTTTACCTGAAAGGTTCTTCTTGTTCAATGAAAATTTAAAAAACTAGCAGGTATCAAGATAAAAGTAGCATCATGCATCCCCGTGCAAAATGTAGGAGTTCAAGAAAGCAGAATTTGTCAAAAATCCTCCTAACTCACCTTTTATAGTCAAGATAGGACGAGAAAACATATAAAATATAAAGTGATAAAGTCGTTCGATATTACTATTTACTAAGATGATCAAGTATATATAACTATTAGCTCACCTCAATAACGACTTCCTAGGCATGTATGTGCACCAGTATCTATATATGCGTAAGTATATCTTGCACTGCTGTGCATGAATATTAACATTTCTATGCAAATGTTTGCGTGCCAACACATGTGCCTACACATGATGTAGCAATAATAAAAAGATCAGTAGTGATCTTTGGCATAATACCAGATGATGCAGTGAAGACTATTAATTATATCTTTTTAAATAAGTAAGATTCTGCCCCCTTGGATGCAATGCATAGTAATGACAGTCTTTTTTCGACCTTGTAGGAAGATCAGCAGTATCTAGAAAGGCATTGCCAATGTCCGCATTACCAATGTTACCATTTTTTATCAATAGTTACAAACGAAAATTTTTCAAACAATTATGATAAACCCAGAGAGAAGGTTCCAGCTATCCAACCCAATAAGATTGAGCATAATACTTTCCCAAAGGGAAAGCAAATCTCGCAGATTTTGCAGTGATAACCCATCAACATATGTAGCAAAAGAATATAGGCATCTGGTGGTGCATCGACTAACTTGTGTATTCCTCTCAATTGCAATTGAAATATGTCATCTATCATGATTGTCAATCATAAAATACTGAATGACAAGCTGGCATATGAGCCCATGAAATCAGGAAAGAAGCAATCAGCCCAAGTGACATAAAATCAGAAGGACGTGGATTTAAGGACGCCCAAATCACAAGGATTTTAAAACAATTACAAAAGATACACTAAGATGATTATTCGAGAGGCATTAAGAGGGTGAGCTTTTTTTCCGATGATCATTTTTTTTCTCGAGATGTACAACGCAGAAGTTGGCAATAATCAACCTTCCTCATAATGAAAATCTCAAGCATACTTGACGCAAGTTTTGTTAAGCAATTCAAGACTGGTGAACCTACTTCATCCAAAAGATCAAGACCCATAGATCCGTATTTCTGGAAATGAGTTGTTTCTACATTGTAATATTTTAGAACTAATATATTTCTCTTTCAATGTATGTATGAGACAGCATACATCTGCGTTTACCTTTGCTATTGTCCGAACTATTTGCTTTTGGTTCGTATGAACTTTATAGCTCAATTTGCTTTTGAAAAGGGAGAGTTTATCAACATCTATTCAAGTTCAAATTATCATCGCATGCATTATGCAAGTGTATAACTAAAATTTGCTCTTGCGTAGACTTGTTCCTGCTATGAGCCATTGCTCGAAATATCATGACCTACCCACAATACTATCGCTGATCTGGTGATATTAAAAGGGAGCATGAAGCTTTTTTCGCATGGGTTAGCAATACATCGCCTACAGTAGAGATTTTCCTCGATATTTTAAAGAAAAAGAGTCCCATATGAATGACTTCTTTTCGTATTTTGCACATATCAAACTTAAAAATAAACCCTTCACCTAAATTTCGTTTTGGGTTGTTGTCCCCGAGCACCCACAGAGGGAGTACGCTTGATGCCCCCATTTATAGGCTTGTTGACCATGTCTCTAATTGAATAGACAAATTACGATTCAAGAACTCTCAAGATTCTCAACAAAGTTGACGACATATTATATGGTTTTTTAGCCATATAAAGGGGGAAACACACATGCCAATGCCCATCCCAAAATATATTATAAGGTTAATATTGTATTCTTTTTATCCAATGGTAAATATCGTGTTTTTTTATCCAATGGTTAATATCGTTTATAATTTGCATGTTTCAAAAAAGGTTTTTAAATTTCGAACTTTTGATCTTTAAGTGTAGTCTTAGTCATAAATTCTAATAAGTGATGAATTTTCTTCAATTTATGTGAGTTATTATTTATATTATGGTATTGGTATGTTATGAATTTTGGATTTATGAAGACTGAGTTATTTGTAATTCAAATATATTTATGCATTCTACGTGATTAAATTTCTGTCTGCATGCTTTGCACAAAACTACATATCAGCATATGAGTTGCCGGAAAATTTGGTGACAATATTACCACAAAACTTGTATTTAGACCTCTATTTTAGCAAATAAGTATGTTTCTTTATAGTTTTCACTGATCGAAAGAGATTGGATCCTTCCATGATCCATTTACCGCATCTAGAGTTTAGTCTCACATCTACCACTGGTGGGACATGGAGAGACTGTGGAGGCTATATAAGAAGTCACAGACCTCCTGTATCCAGTGAGAAAGTTCAATGAAATATATGGTCCTTTGAGGCGTTCTCCTATGGTTTCATCTCACCCCTTAGGAAGTAGGTTTCTACGTAAAATCATGTGTTCTTCAATGTTTTATTCTTCTCTGATATTCGCTTCCGCATTCTTTATTTTCTAACATGATATCAGAGCGGGTTCGATTCTCGAAGATATATTTTATATTTTTGTATGAGATTCGATTTTTTTGTTCCATGTTATTATAATTTATTCGTTAAAGATTATTATCCTATATTGTTCAAGTTCGAAAAAAAATAGGGTTCCAGGAACCCTACTTCTGGATCATCTTCAAATCTCCGCCCACGGAGGAACTTCCGCATCGACGCAGCATCTTCGATTTCTGTTCGATGAGGGATCTCCAGTTCGTGTTCCCTAGTCATCCAAGCCACGTGCAATCTCCATAGCGGAACCTTCCCATGTTGCGCATCTAACAACTCTCTTCTCCAAAGGCACCCTTATTGCATCGTCAGCCGCACAACCCTCCTTCGGCGACGGAACCACACGAGGTGGCACTTTAGCAGCCGAAGGCGGCACCTCGCCTCTCAGCAGCTAAAAGCAGACATCTCAAGTGGAGATCTCGTTGAATCTTCCATGCGAGATCTCCAGGGCCACCGATGTCCAAGTGGAGGCAGTGCTCCTACCTCGCGCCCTTCTCCATCTTTGTGCAGTGCAACCTCCTTCTTCGCGTAAGCCCTAGCCCTCAAGCATTAGGACCCCACCTCGTGACTCCCTCACGACCTCTAGATCGACTCCATGCGGTGTCCTCTCCTGCCCAAAACGTCGCCCCTCCGACTTCCAGAGGCGACGAACCTCAAGCAACCTTCGCGGCCGTGTTCGATGCTCCAGGCAGAGCATCTGTGGAAGGAAAAGAAAAGGTTGTATTCTGTCTAACCCTAGAACTCTCTTATATAGGAGAAAATCTCTAAGAGTAAATTACAAAAACAGTTAGGTGCGGGCGGCTATGCACGTCAGTGACCCTGTGATTCGTCACACGTTCATTCACCTAAGATGTGTGGTGTCTACCGATTCATCGTCTCTACTTGTTTGAGTATATTCTTTCAGTTTCGTTGTTATTTTGATCTCGATTGATTTTATAGAGGAAACTCTTTTCGTTTTTATTTTGAAATATATCCCGATATAAGGGGAAACTCTACCGAAATTTTCCGAGAAATACGTCCCGATATAAGGGGAAACTTTACCGAAATTTTAAGAGAAAATATGTTCATGGCGTTCTTCGTGTTCTTCGCGTTCTTCGTGTCTCTGCGTTCTTCGCGTTCTTCGTTCGTTCTTCACGTTCTTGACACGTTCTTAGCTTTTTTTATACGAAAATGAAATTCCGTCTTTTCAGGAGCCTTAAAATAGCCTTTCTAAAAACGAAACACGATAAAGCCTTGCATACACGAGAGAGCTCGATTAGGTAACGAAATCTTTCCTTTTGTTGTTGGGTTTTCATACGAGATTATTGAAATTCTTAATTTTATGTTCTTTTCTATGAAGAACCCTAATTTTTGGCTATTTTTGAAAAAGTCTGAACAGTTTCTTTGAGATTCCCACTAAAATAAGATTTAAGCATCAAATCGATGTGGTGGCTTTGAAAGTTAGGTTTGGGAGTTAAAATAGGCATAAATACGACTATATATGCATATGAATAATATGTATGTGAGTCTATACTAAGTATTGTTGATTATGCAAATCGAAGACTTAACGAAAGAATTACATCATGGGAATTGATGTGGTCTGAGTTGGATCCTGAAAAGGATCGTGTGTCACGTTAAGGATGACTGGGAGTAGAACTAAAGGTCGGGCATGCAACCTGTAGGTTTGTCGGAAGGAACCTGTATTGGTGTTTCCCTACCTAGGTGATACGCGGTTGCCCTGTTACGATAAGTTCGCACGAAATGAATTATTTGCAACGCGTGGTACCGGGAGCCAATATCTTCGGGTTGAACGACGGAAGATATGGTCGTGTCAGGTAGAGGCACGGGTGGTTCAATAGCGGCTGGGTCACGATAACATGTATTTAAAGCCGCTAGGTTATATGATTAAATGTTAGCCTGAGGCTTTAAGCAATCTAGTCCTTGAGGACGGTGTGCACATTTGTTTTCCAAGCTGAGGGTTTGAGACCCTGTTTAATAAAAGAAAAGAAAATTATCAGGGTAGTATTGGAGGATTGGTTGAGGCGACGTACGGCGGCATAAGCTTACCAAGATCAACGCAATCTCCAATCCCGAAGTGTCCACAGCTTCGGAGTCCTTATAGTGGTCAGGTAATTTCCCTGGACTAATCCCTGGCGTAGAATAGAAAGGAATAGGAATTAAATTAACAAGAATGAATGAAACCTTTTGTAATAACAAGTTTTGCAAAATTACACAATTTGTTTGCTTTTCTCTTCTTCGTTACTTAACAATCGCTAATTTTTATCCTATGATTTATGGAAAACCCAACAGGTACTGGTGAACCATCGCAAAAACTTTAAAAATTCATCCAGCTTACATACTAGACATCCAGCCAGCCACAGTAGCTTTACTTTTTAAGGTAGTTAGTAATCTTTTGTACATGTAAATGGTTATAGTGGGGCAGTGTATCATCTGAACTTTATTTTGTGAATGGAAAAGTGTTGAAATACTTTCTTCTGAGTATTTTATCTGCGGTCTGTTTCTAAATGTTAGTTGTGATTGCTGAATAAATTATTTCTGAGTAACCAGATCCGGATATGGGAGGATCCGACGACCCGGAAATCGGGGTCGCGACAGACGTCGTTACGTGGAATGTTAGAGAAGCTCTATAGCTTCATGCCTCTTACAGCCGCTCCAGAGCAACAGAAGACCTATCGGAATGCCACTATGGTGGGTGTTTTTCTTGCTGCCCTTGATCTTGAGTACGAGGCAGCATGATACCAGATCTTGGCGGATTTTACTATTCCTCCTATGGAGGAAGCTTTTCATAGGCTGAGTCGTATCACTGTTCCCTCGTCTGCTACGAATCCAACAGCCTCAATCATGGCAGCAAATCGAGGTCGTGGAGGTCTCCATCAGTTCCGCGACCGTGGACCTCGCGGCAGAGGAGGTCATGTTCGGCCATCATTTACTTTTTTTCATCATTCTGGACATACCGAAGACACATGCTATTCTAAGCATGGATTTCCGGCTTCTGCACGAGTCGCTGAAAAAATTCGAGCCCCCAGCTGCATCATCTATGGATCAGCGCTTTAATGATCTAGTAGCCTATCTAAGGGGCATCATTCCTCCATCTGGTCCCGCTGCATCAGCACCTACTTCTGAGAGTCGCGCCAACGTTGCCGCTTCTGTATCTGCACCCACCAGTACATCATGTAGCACATATGCATTCACTAGCAGTAGTGGATATGATACTTTAGAGTGTATTGTGGACTCTGGTGCGACACATCATCTGTGTGGTGATCAAGGTCTACTTACATGATACAGACAGATTTTTCCATGCCATACAGTGGTTATTGCTAATGGAACACATTCCCCGATTACTGGTCAGGGGGAGATTAGACTGACACCATCCATGCATCACAAGAACGTGTTACATGCATCTGATTTTTCGATGAATTTGTTGTCCATTAGCCAACTTACAGAGGATTTACACTGTCGAGCAATTTTTGATCCATCATCTCTTGTTTTTCAGAACATCCTTACGGGGAACGTGATTGGGCGTGGTTATGAGCAAGGTGGCCTCTATCGCCTTAGTCGGACCCCTTATGCTGAAACATCAACTCTACCTGCTGGACCCATCTCCCCATTATTATGGCACCTGCGCTTTGGACATCTACCGCTTCAGAAGCTGTGTCACGTGTTACCTCAGGTTTCACCTCACGCATCCAATCAATGTGAGACTTGTCAGTTGGGAAAACATCATCGGTCTACTTTTCCCAGTCATTAGTGTCGGAGTAGTACCTCCAAGTTTGAGTTATTTCATGTCGATATCTGGGGTCCTAGTCGTGTTCATGATCATCAGGGACACAGGTTTTATGTAGTTATTGTGGATGATTTCTCTCGTGTGTCGTGGGTATTTCTGTTAAAGAATAAATCTGAAGGGGGAATATTATCATCAATTTCATTAATGAAGTTCGTAATGTTTTTCTGCATCCGTTAAGATTGTGAGAACTGATAATGCCCTGGAATTATGTGCTCATACCCTATCCAGTTATTTTTCATCTCAAGGGATTATCCACCGAACATCCTGTGCCTATACTTCCCAACATAATGGGGTTGCTGAAAGGAAACATCGTCATTTACTCGATGTCACCAGGTCGCTTCTTATACAGAGTCATGCCCATCATTCTTTCTGGGGTGATGCTGTTCTTACGGCATGCTATCTTATTTATCGAATGTTGTCATCTGTCTTAGGTGAGAAGATTCCATTCTCTCTTATTTTTCCTGACAAAGAATTGTTCTCCCTTACTCCTCGTGTGTTTGGCTCGGTAGCCTTTGTTCACCAGTTGTCTTCCGGGACTGACAAGCTCTCTCTTAGGGCTGTCAAGTGTGTCTTCGTCGGGTACTCCAGAACACAGAAGGGGTACAAGTGTTATGATCCATTGCGCAGGAGGTATTTCGTCAGTGTTGATGTCACCTTTTTCGAATCTGTTAAGTACTTCTCGTCTACAGGTGATCAGTCGGTTCCCTCTGACACTACTGATGCTATATACATGCCACCATCACCACCAGAACCGCTATCACCTACACCTCCTGAGACTGTGCCTATTTCACCATTGCCACTCCACTATACTCGTAGGCATGCCTCTACTCATGGTCACTACTCATCATCTAGCTCGCCTGAGGTATGTTCTGAAAATATTACTATTGATGGATCTGATGATTTTCCTGAGCAGGATGTGTTACAGAGGCCAGCTGCGGAGATAGATGATTTAGATGTACCTATTGCTCTACGAAATCAGAAGCGGAGCTGCGCGTCATATCCTATAGCATCTTCTGTGTCGTTTGACCGTCTCAAAGGAGAATTCAGGAACTTTGTCATTACATTGTCAGCAGTGGATATTCCACGGAATTATCAAGATGCACTGAAGGATAGTCGATGGCGCTTGGCCATGGAAAAAGAAATGGCAGCTCTTCAATCCAGAGGCACCTGGAGCCTTGTTCCTGCACCTGCTGATGTGTCTACAGTTAGCTGCAAGTGGGTCTCTATAGTTAAGCAGAATGCAGATGGCAGCATTGACAGATACAAGGCTCGCCTTGTTGCTCGAGGTTTCACACAGACATATGGGGTGGATTATCTTGATACATTCTCGCTGGTTGCTCGCTATTCCACCCTATGGATCCTCCTTTTTGTTGCAATTACTCGTGATTGGCTGATATACCAGTTAGATGTGAAGAATGCATTCCTATACGGTGCCTTACAAAAGGAAGTCTTCATACAACAGCCACCTGATTTTGCTGTTGAGGGGAAGTGTCCTACGGTGTGCAAGCTTCATAAGGCCATCTATGGCCTTAAGCAGAGCCCCAGAGCTCGGTTCCAGAAGCTCTCAGACCTGTATGAGAAACATGGGTACAGACATTCTAATGATGATCATTCCATGTTCGTATAAAAGACACCCAGAGGTATTATTGTTATTATGGTGTATGTAAACGATATTCTGATTACAGGTAATGATGAACAGGAAATCCAGGGGGTAAAAGAAATGCTGGGTCGTGAATTCGTCACCAAGGACCTTAGGGTTCTTAGATATTTTCTGGGACTGGAGTTTGCCAGAAATCCTCATGGGTTGGTAATGACCCAGAGAAAATATGTTACTGACCTGTTGAATGAAATAGGAATGCTTGATTGCCGACCTGCCACTATACCAATGGATCCTAGTATGAAATTATATGATGATGACACTGATGAAGTGGATAAGAGAAGATAAAGAGAACTGGTGGGCAAACTTCTCTATGTTACTATTACCAGGCCCGATATCTCCTTTGTTGTGAGTCGATTAAGCCAGTTTATGGAGCAACCACGCCAGGTACACTCAGGTACCTTAAGTCATCTCCAGGTGCGGCGTTGTTGTTTAAGAAAGACATGGAGGTTACTATATCAGCTTGTGCATATGCAGATTACGCAAGATGCCCCAAGGATAGGAAGTCCACCACTGGGTTTGCTGTGTATGTTGGTGATTCTCTAGTCTCATGGAGAAGCAAGAAGCAAATGGTCGTAGCAAGGACCAGTGTTGAGTCTAAATAGAGGGCTATGGCCCAAGTCAGTACAGAAATGATGTGGGTAAAGTCTGTGCTTGCAGATCTATATATAGAAGTCCCACTTCCTATAGCTATGGAATGTAACAATCAGGCGGCTCTATTCATTGCAAATAATCCAGCATTTCATGAACGGACCAAGCACATTGAGGTTGATTGTCACTTCAGACGTGACATGATTTAGAAGGGATTTATTGTTACATCACATGTTAGCTCAGAGGATCAAACTGCAGACATTTTTACCAAGGCATTACTTCGAGGGTCGTTCCAGAAGTGTTCGTCCAAGCTGAGCATGATTGATATCTATGCTCCACCTTGAGGGGGAGTATAGAGATATACTCTCTATGTATTTTACCCATAGGCTACTCTCCTATATAAGAGAGCCTAGGGCGGATGGAATAAACAAGTTTTCTCATTTTCCAAACAATAATATAGTTTGGATTATGTTGTATAAAGCTTTCAAACTTTGAATCTACACGTAGAGAAATTCAGATATCCAACTTTGCACCAATGCACCCGTACATATTTACTTTGCAACAATATACCCTTTACTCATGTTGTAAAGGTAAAAAATATACTTGACCTTCCACAAGTACACTTTGACCCATTTGATGACCTACTTTTTAATACTCTTATTACACTAGTACAACATTACCTATAGCAATATATCTTTATATTGAACTCGAGAGATATAAATGAACTACCTTCTACCGTTTGAAAAAACATCCGTGCATCACTACACTAAACTGGGCCATGCATTGTCCACCATGGGCTAAAAGATGATTAAGATAGCCATTCATGGTTACTATGCTTAAAAAATTATGCTGCTTAGCCCTCATCTACACCCAAAAAAATGACTCCTAGGGACAAGGTTTTCATGTGGTTTCATAGGAAGTCAAAAATAGAGATCTCATTCTCTGAGCCAGTATGCAAGAGATCCAGTTCTCTGATGATGAGACTCGATTCAAATTCCATTCTCCAGCGACAGTGGACTCCGATGAGGATGTTTCTACGCTTTTCCATATTAACCCAACAGAGAGATGGAATAGTTGTGGGTCAGAGTTCTCCAGGTGGAGACTAATTTTCGTTTCAATAAATTTGATAGATGTAGTACAGAGCACACATTCTCCAGCCAGGAGACGTGGTCCAATTAACACTCCAACCGCTCAATTCCTCCTCACCAACACGACATGAGAAGCAACGTCCTCAATAGGCAGCCAACAGAGTTTGCATTGAGTTGATATTGTATGCAGTATCATGTATTGTGTAAGAGAGTGATTTCTTTCTATTTGTCCAGCTAAGCATTGCATGCTCTACCTTGAGAGGGAGGTTATAGTATGTGTCATATATAGAGATGGGTAATTGGATCCCTCCAGAGTCCAATTACAACATCCACGTGTTTAGTCTCACGTCTACAGTTTGTGGGACTCCGATCTGTCTGTGGGACTATATAAGAAGCCACACACCCATCGTATCAGCTGAGAGAAAACAATACATAAGATCCAACATGTTGAGAGGTGTTCTCCCAAGGTTTCATCCCGCACCTCACGGAGTAGGATTCCACGTAAATCCTGATGTTCTACCATGTTCTATATTTCTTTATCTCTAATACACTTCCACAATATCGTTTTCTACAATTCCACTTCACCACTGCATAAATCCCAAGGTTCTCACATGATGGACGCATGCAAGTAGAAAAGTTAGAACAAAAAATGTCGCAAAAAAGTTACGGATAAATAATTAAAATATTGGCACTTTGATTGGCAAATCGATTGGCATTTTGATTGGAAAATCGATAGAGATAATAGATACGATGGAAAAAAAGGAAAAATCAAATACTATATATCTAAGTGACAATGGGTAGGAAAGAAAATAATAGAGATCATGAAAACACGCTTTAAATTATGGTATTCATGTAAAGAGAAGGGAAGAAATGGTGTTGGAGTCATTGCCCACAAGGATTTAAAAAATAGTGTGGTTGTGGCGCAAAGACTTGGGGATCAAATTATTTTGCTCAAAATGGGGATTTAAGAAGAAATTCCAATTGTCAACTCAGTTTGTGTACCACAAACTGATTTAGAGGAAAGGATTGGGCATGTTTCTTGGGAGGATTTGGATATAATTATACAAGGAAACCCACAAAGATGGGATAATTTTGCATAAGTAGAGACTTTAAAGGACATGTAGGGAAGATACTTTAGGTTATGCTAGTGTTCAAGGAGGTCGTGGCCTCCGGGAAAGAAATGAAGAGGGAAAATTCTTTCTACATTCTGTAATGGCCTATGACCTTTTCATAGCAAACACTCATTTCAAGGAAAGGAATGAGCATTTGATTACTCCACAAAGAGATTGATTGTTTTGTAAAGTCTACAAAGTAATCCCATGAGAGAGCTTAACAACTCAAGATCGCTTATTAGTCACAAATGTGCAAATAAAAGGGTCAATAAAGAAAATGATGGTTCCAAAACCATTAGAACTAGATAGTGGAATATTCATTGTAGCAATCAATCTTCAAGAAGAAGGTTTGCAAGACTTATCTTCAAATTTATAGATGCTTGTATCTGAAGTATAGAAAAAGAGAAGCTAGACAAGTCTAACGGATGAGTATCAGGATAAAAGTAGGCTTGCCGGTAGAGTGAAGAGATGCAAAATAAGCTAAAAATTAAAATGCCTTGCTTTAAAGCAATGTATAAGGATGTAACAAAGGAATCTGTCACGAACTACAAAATAGCGAAGAAGGAATCAAAGAGGTAGTAAGTGAAGCTAAGTCAAAAACTTAGGAAGTTTTGTACAAAAATCAAGACACGAAGTAGGGCCAAAAGGAATTATTCAAATTGGTCAAAGCAAGAGAGAGAGAGAGAAAAAAGATCTCTTTCAATTGCGAGATGTATTAACGATAAGGAACGATATGTGTTTGTTACTCAAAAGGATCTAGAGATTGGATGGAAGCAGTATTTCCATAAGCTTTTCATTGGAAAAGAGGATAAAGAAATCACTTAAGTAATCTAGCAAGTTATGAAAGTTACCTGAATCGTACAAGCTATAGATGGATACGAATGAAGGAAGTAGAGGCAGCTTTAGAAGATTGTGAAACATGCAAAAGGTGTAGGACCTAATGGAATTCCCATAAAGTATCGAGAGCTCTAGGTGAGCGCAGATTAACTTAGCTCACAAAGATTATTTAATGTTATTTGGTGAAGCAACAAAATGCCTGAAGAATGGAGGAGAAGCATCGTGATGCCTCTTTTCAAGAATAAAATAGGCATTCAAAATTGTCCGAATTACAGAATTATCGAACTGAAGTGTCATACTATGAAAATTAGGAAAACATATGATCAACATACCGTTGAGGCAAGTTTCCAAAGTAATAGGAACCCAATTTGGTTCTTACCACGGCTCATCCTGCGTCAGAATATGCTTCTCATCACGACTTTGCAAGAGATTAAATAATTGGATCGCTCAGGACTTGTAGTTTGTTCCATCCATCTAGGCAATAATTGGCGGACCCTTAAAGGCAATTGTGGATGGAATATCAACTCTGTTTTATGACAGTACTGGATTGGTTAACGACCAAGACTCTCGACAAGTGAAAAGGTGTCTACATGGATATCAAGGGTGTGGTTCCCATACGCGTATAATTATACCACACCCACCACTAAGCAAACTCGTACGTGGTACCAGTACACTAGGGTAGCGCATGGGCGGTGTTGTATAGCACGAGGCAATGCCTAGACAGCGCATGGACGGTGTTGGGCAGCGCTTGAGTGGAACCAGGGCAACGCTAAGGCATTGCTACGTAGGCCTTGGAAACACATCGAGGCATCGTGTGGGGTCCTTAGATGAGGAAGAAAGGTCTGCACAAGGGTCGGGGAAGATGAAGGTTGGTGGTAGCAGTGGGTTTTAGGTATAAGCCCAGGTCTAGGATCTTTGCTCAGATACCATGTGGACAGAGAGAATGCAATAAGTTATATATTCATGAGGTCCTAGGGCTCTCTTATATAGAGGAGAAACCTGTTGAACAAATTACAAAGTGTAGACAGCAAAATAGAGAATACATAAAAAGGGTAGAAGATAACTAATATCTCAACAGTAAAGATGCGCAGGTGCATTATTCGTACACACATAACATGGGAGAGAGCAAGGCTTGGGAACTGAAGTAAAATGAATGTTGCAACCAATGGTATTTATTTTCTAGACAAAAGGGTCACTGAATAAAAAAATCAATGCGATACAGATGGCTAATTAAAAAATATTTAATTAAGTATTTTAACTATTTTAAATATAAAAGTATCTCCAATACAAAAATCACATAAATATATTTATGCACGTAAGACAATTAAGTAGCAAGATAAAAGTAGCAATTACTTTATCAAACAATACACATCTTACCTTTCAGAAAAAAAGAAGTGACAATTAAATTCAAACAATCATTAACCATATTAAATTCAGCTTACTTTTAAAAAATTCAGAAAAAAACATAAATAACTTGCAAAAAAATCAACTGGCTAGTCAACCGACTAATCGGACCGCTAATTAACTGACTAAAATCTATTCAGTCAGCCAGCCCGTCGACCTGACTAAATGTATCAACGGGAAGACTTTCTATTTAGCTTCTCTAGCATCAAGTTGCCTTTTTTAAAATTAGATTACATTATGTCAATCCTATTGTTTAAGTTTTTGTTTGGCTAAAACAGTTGAGAGACAAAAAAATATGCTTTTTTAAACCTAACTTTACTAACTATTATGTAGAGTTAAGTGATAAAATACATAGTCTAATCTAAACTATATTGCTGAAAGAAAATGAAATATCCTAATTTTTATGAATTGCTCTGTAGAAGATCAGTGAATGTGTACTCAAAGTACTCCCAACAAGTAGGAGCATTTATGCAAAGTATACTCATCTTAGATAAACATTGATATAAGGTAGGGATGCGGTTATATTTGATGAATGTGTAATCCCTCAAATATCTTCACATTTGAGCAAAAATTAAATATCCATATATTAACATGAACTTTTTTATTTTTAGATTGCGTCAAAATTGTCAACTCCAAAGTAAATCTCTAATAGCATAATTAATTATTACATTTATTTAAATTTTAATTAAATGTAATATTTAAATGAATGTAACACCATTTTTAGTGTTCGAAAAGTTGGCCCAGGCGGCAGCATAAGTGGAGGCGGTCCCCCTACCGCACCGAGTATGCTATACTAACTCAATATTCAGGCTATGGGTATACTCGGCCGAATAATCCGCATATGCGGCCGCATATGTAATAGAGGTAACTCTCTGCTCCTCTGCCACCTTCTTGACTTCCACATGGGTTGCTCCTCCACCATCTTTTTCTTCTCCGCCAAGGTTTGTTGATTGCTCTATTTAGCTCTAAATCTCTCTATTTTTAGATTCAGCAGCAACAACTCTCTATTTTTTTATTCTCCAACAACTCTATTTTTTTCATTATCTCATAACTGCATGAATATAGAATAAATTTCATGTATTTATCTAAAATCGTTTATGGGATAAAATGAATATAGATATCGAAATTGCATGGAATTTTATAACTGTATAGAATAAATAACATATATCTAATTTAAATGGTTGAATTTTTTAATATTTGACCTTGAGTAGACAAATACATCATTTACTAAAGTATGAATGTTCATGATTGTGTTTACTAACCAGGTTACACTTCCAAAAAAAAGGTTACCTTCCCATTCGAACAATGATGTCTACCATTTTTTTCTATCTGCAGTCAAATCACAACATTTTTTACTCTCTCCACCGTTAACTTAACATCATTATCTCTTGAAAATGGATGACTTTTGGAAATGCTCTAGTTGATATCACATTATACAAAAAAGTCTCACTTCATATTTCTTCCATGTTATAATTTTTGAACATAAATATCTAATGTGTGAAATTATTATTATACTTTTAATTATTTTAAAATTAAAATAATTGAAACCGTGTAATCCGCATATACGTCCGCATATGCTTCCAGCTACCAGCTTACTCGCTACAGACAGCCTGCCCGAACGAATACTGAATATCGACACTTTGAACAATGTTTTAAACTAAATAATAGAGACTATCATCGGTGTATGCCCCAACATATACCTCTATCTATCCGCTTAATCGCTTTCAACCACATGACCGAACGAATACCTTCTACGGGATTTCTGAACCCCAGTCGGTCTAGTTGACTGATTTTAGCAGGTTTGTATGAGGTCATATAGGAAAAATGGTAGGGACACAAGTGCAATTGCAATTTTCACAAAGGCACAAGTGTAAGAAACCATATATGTACCAATAAATATGCAACAAAAATCATTTTTACTGATTTACTAATGATAAATGAACACTTATGCCTTCAACCGCCGCAACAATAATCTCCATTGTGTTTCTCTAACAATTTACTCAAAAGTGTATTGACATATCGAACTTGCAGGCAAATCAAACTGTTAAATTGTGATGTTACTACCTCTAGTATTTTAAAGAAAACATTAGAACATAAAATGGAAGAGTAGTATATTAAAAAAACATTAGAACTCAAAACGGAAGTGCATAGAAACAGAATAGCATATTAGTGCTTGTTTGCTACTTGCAATAGTCCTCAGCACTTCACGGATTAGGCAGAACGCTACAGAATGACCAAAATAGCCCTTGGTACAATAAGTGGGGAAGCACATCGTTAAACAGCATACCTCATCAAGACTTTTTGATAGAAAGGCATCATAATGATCAAAGGCTTCACCATCTCTAGGAAGTAAATGTGCATAACTGGAAAATAGCAGCACTCAGAATATGATGGTGGAAACCATGCAGAAAGCAACGAGTCTACAATTTAAAAATGAAGAAAATAAGAAGTCTACGCAAATATTTAATTGAAAATATCCACCAAATCCCACTCTAAAACTAATTACCTCAAGTGCATCAAACATTGAACCTATTCAGGGAACATCAGCATCCCATGTGCTGAAAAAAGGAATCCTTCAATTAAAAATAAAGATCAGCCCCGAAACAACATATGACAACTTTCCATGAGCATCATGCAAGTGGATCACAAAAATGAGTATCCAGATGCACAGAATCCATGAACACCTCCGTCTTCCTTTAGATCATCATCCTCATTGACATGGGGGTTACCAAAAACAAAGGCTTCTATAGACGTCAGTCATCTATCCTGGTGTATAAATAGGCTGGGGTGCTGTAGGGGATAAGAAAGGTAGTATATCCCGGGGCATGTATGCCGCAATTCTCCTCCCATTAAACCACCATCCGCATTCCCCGGCCCTCCCTCCTTCTCCAAGCAACATTATATTGTTATGTGAAAGAAATCCAATGTAGAGAGGAATCCACTTGGAGATTTAATTGTATCAGGACAACATTGGCTCTTTACAACTTAAGATTCTTCGGTTGCTCATCAGACTCGCTTTGGGAAGCTGTTGACACAATAAATACGCACAGGATATAGAAAATATCTTCCTTTTTTTGGCAGGATAATTACACGGGCTTTGATAGTTCAAAAAGCTCACATAAATGTAATTGGGAGAGTTCCGGTATTGGCTGGACCAAGGTTGCAGAAAGCGGTAGTCGGTATTCAGTCGGCGGGGTCACCTACTAAGAACTAGTCGGCAGTCGGGCGACTAGTCGGAATTAGTCGGTCATTAGTCGGTTTTGAATTTTTAATTATTTTAAATATATAAATCAGTTTTTTATACATATATTCGTATGTATACACATATATTTGTACATTTTATATGACATCATGATGAAACAAAAGAAGTAATTGACTTTAAATATAACATTAAGCATATTAGAATATGTTTGCTTTAAAAAAAAGTGAAAAACAAAAAAAAAGAAAGGTTGTTGTAAAAGTCGGCCGATTAGTCGGCCGACTAGTCGGCCAAACTAGTCGGGTGGACCGACTAAGGGCCGACTAGGCCTAGTCGAGTCGGCTACCCCCCCGACTCGACTAGTCGGACCGACTAGTCGGCCTAGTCGGCCGACTTTTGCAAGCTTGGGCTGGACAAAACCAACAACAAAGCATTTTCCCACATTAAGTAGTATCCTCTACATGGATTCGGTGCCTCCATTCAGATCTATCTTGGATCATTCTCGAGCTTAGATTCACATAACTAAGATCCCTTTGAATAGTCGCCTTCCAACACTTCTTGGGCTTTCCTTGCCCTCTCTTAACCGTTCAACGTCCCAAATCTCGCATCCTACACTATTGGCAGACAAAAAAGGAATAATTTATAAACGGAAGCCTAGAATATAAAGCTCTCTACATAAGCAGAAAATGGTTAAATCACAGTTGGATCTAGTTTATATAGCCAAATATTGGCATTTCCATAAAAGATGATTTCATGGGATCAACACATGATCACGACAGAGAAATAACGTTACAGATATACCAAGTTTCCCCGCAATAAAGTGGCCTACTAAATTTTCCAAAAATAAGCTTTCAACTCCTGGGGCCTAAAGAGAAGGTGTAAGAATAGCAACTACTTCTGACAGATTCACGAGAGTAACATAAAATCGCCTTTCCAGGAGAACCTACATGATTCACTGTCATAAGCAGGTGATGTTGGAGAATCAGAAAAACTATTCATTTGTTTCCACCTTAGCATGGAAGGCCGTATCGGCGATATATCGGCGATATATCGCCGATATATCGGTTTCGAGAGAGTAGGGGTATCGATATTACCCAGTATCTCGTTTTACAAGGATATCGGCGATATATCGCCGATATATCGCCATATCGACTCATATCGGTAAAAAATGGCTGGACTCAGTAGAAAAAATACATGATATCGATCGATATCATCGATATTTCGCCGATATCTATATATATCAATGCTATTATTCATGCAAGATTGATTCAACTACTTGTCTTGCTACACCCAGTATTAAAACACATATATCTAGCTACACCTAGTATTAAAACACCTGGTAGGGTATGGTGCGACAGGAGGGTGCATACATTGGTTCTTCAACTTGGTGTATGTTTACAAGTTATTTCATGTTGTAAGATTTGAATGAAATCGATTTCCAATATCTATAAGTCAATTCTTCAAAACAACAAGATCTCTAAAAAGTCAAGAATCAAACATTAATATCGATATGTTCAAAATGATCAATATATGCGATATAAGATTCATAGATTGATCGATATGTGTAATCTAAGAGCATATTTGTTAGCTATTTAGTGATCTAAGAGCCTGGATGAACTTCATTTTCAATATATATAGGTCAACAACTAACAGTACCAACGATATGTTCGATATGATCGATATGTGCAATATAAGGATCATAGTCTTCACAAATGATCTATATATGTCATCTAAGTGTATATATGTAAGTTGTTTAATGTTATAAGAACTTGAATGGAATCCATTTCCAATATCTAAAGGTCAGGAATAAACATTAACAGCGATATGTTCGATATGATGATCGATATATGCGATATATGGTCTATAAATGACCGATATATGTGATATAAGTGTGTATTTATAGGTTATTTGTTGTTCTAATATCTTAGATGATCTTAATTTATGAAAAAATGGCAAAAATTGGCTTTTTTGAGCCATTTTTGGCATTTTCACCGATATCGTCGATATATCGTCGATATATCCCGATATATCCATTTCCGGGCGGACCGAAACGATATCGATATCGATACGGCCTTCCATGCTTATAAGGAGGTTTGGTTGTGACAATCAACTCTATACATTTTTACATTATTTAAAGCATGCATCATGACCTTCAGGCTTCCCTTACAAAAGATAAACTTCGCATTGTTTGCAACCACAAAGAGGTCAAGAGACGAAAGACCTTAATTCATTCAATCACATAAGTTGAACATTAGTTATTGAAAACATCCAGAAGAATACTGCACTCAATGGATGGAGCAATTCTCTCCTTGGTAAATTCTATACAAGTACTACTTTTCAAGTAATAAGTTTATTAGCTGTTAAATTGATTTTTCTCTTTTGATACTTGAACAGTTGAACAGTGGTTATTACATGAATAGATATTCCTTGCGAAAAAGTGGTGATAAAGGATTTGTCCTTGACTGCATCAACGGAAGGAAGGATGTAAGAGGAACTGAAGCACATTCAACCACTATCTATTCAATAAGGATCAAGTTGTGAGAAGAGAAGCTCCAGGATTATGCATAACGACATGAGGTTGAAGACGAAACAAACAAGAGAGGGACATTATAAAGAAGAAGGCACAAACCACATGGACCTCGCATATATTACAGAATGTATGGGGATAATTATGTATAAGATGTGCTTCCAAAAGTGATTGGGTTCCAATATAGGTACAATACTCAATACGACATGATGAAGACCAACAAAATATAAGTCAACAAATGGATGCAGATATTGACAATTGCATGGCAAATAGGGATGAAAACGGTCGGATACGGATATGAATATATGTATAATCATAGACTTATCCATTTTAAAATACGAATACAAATGCGGATACGAATATTGACGGATGTACAAATGTGTTACCATATCCTTAAAAACAAATATGAATGCAAAACGGATACGAATCGGATACGAATAATTACAGAAATTTCTAATAGATTAACTAAAATATACATGTTTAGGACAGTTCACACAAAAAATAGGTATACTAGATATAGTAATTTCATAACAATTATATCAACAATGGTGACTGCAATCATAAAATGTTGTTATACACAGTTATAAATAAATATATTACTATACTTATGTACAAAAACGAATATATGAATACGAATGTGAATATTAGTGAATGTCAAAGTGATATCCATATCCGCAACCATTTAAAACAAATACGAATGTCAAATTATGTATAAAATGAATACGATAGCGGATCGGATACGAATATATCCACATTCGTTTTCATCCCGAATGACAAGATCATATTGGACATCATACACCTAGTAGGGTTGGAAAATATTTTTTTTAAGAAACATGGGGTCTGATTCCAAGATGATTCACACCACTTAGAAACTGATAATGGATGAGTTTCTACTTCTCCATCAAAACAAAATCAAAGTCAAATCTACGAGTGGCGGTAGATATAATGAGGTTGGTGATGTTTCGACTGGTGGGGGTGAACAAATATATTCAGGAGAGGAAGCCCTTGAACCACATGATGTTGATATAGGATTCAAGGAAGGACCACGAGCACGTTAGAAGTTTGTGGAACAGTATACAAATGTGAACAGGTTTCTCTCAAGTCTGGATCAAGTATGTCATGAGAAACAGATTTAATACCATAGAGAATTTGATATCTTTGATGGGTTAAATGGGCATGAATGTAGGAAAGAGTTCATATTATGATGGCATATCAGCATTAAGCTCTCCACGTAAATCTTGATTTCAACATAAATACAATCACATTTACTAAATGCTTGCATGCTCCTTCTTCAACTCTTTCATCTTATGACTATGGTTATAAATATAAAGATCAAAACTATCCTAGCGGTCAGTAATAAGGTGGTGACACTACATGCTCCAATCGCAATACAAAAGCAGTTTATTTCAGGTGGTATTAGTCATAAACTCTTACTAATTTTACTCGACAATACACCCTACCCTAAATGAGAATACCCTATAGAGATTACCTCCTACTATATCATCATCAGCATCACAAGGCTCCCCGGCATCTTCATGTTCTCGTCTTGCCATCGTGATTTTGACTCTAGCTCTAGTATCGATGTTGCTTATCCCATATGGGGATCCTTTTAGATGTGGATAAAGACGACTACAGAGAGTACGTAAGAGGCAAATTCCTACGTAATGTAATTGGAAAACTTTATTCCACAACTAAGCCAACAATTTTTTCTGTCAATACTAACATATCACATAAAATATATGCGTTATACAGTAACGCATACTTTCTAAGCGTTTCTCTATAGCGCACAGATTGTGTGTGATATTCCTATAAAACACGCATAGATTATATGTGTTATGCTCAGCTACTCCAAAAAAATAGAACAAGCTTCCGAGACCTTAACAGATAAAGAGAAGCATTGCTGCCTAAAATTCAAAATCATTCACATCTATACAATTTATATCTAATGTCATTCATGTCATACATAATAAGAAACGATCCACAAAAGCCTCCATGGATTAGAAAAGAGTTCATCAGAGAATACATTTCCCTGAAAATGAGTCCTAAGAGTGGATACAGTAACAATGGGGTTGTCCCTCACAAAGTCTAGTACCTCCAGGGCCATGAAGTTGCAGTCAAAGAGGGGTGGTTCTGAAGGACAGACTGACTGATGCAGGAGAGTGGATCGTCAAGCTTAGTGGTTACCCAGATCCCATCAAATTTGTGATAATGGCCACGCAAAAGATGTAATAGGTTCTTTGATTGCAAAGTTGTAATGGAAAAATATGGAGTACGACTTCACAGAAAAGAAAAAGTTATCTTGTGTTCTGAAAGTGTGACCCGTACGCAGAATATGGCCAATGTTGTCAATGCCACTTTCATTTTGAAAATTCTCTTCAAAATAGGTAAGCCCATCATTGCCTATCACATTGTAGAATGGTATGGAAGAGGCAATAGAAACACCATCTGTTAGATGGTTGTTCCCAACATCGTTTTCAACTACCTCAGTTTCATTTTTTATCTCATTGTCAGTGACTTGCGGCGGACAATCATTCACAACACGATTCACTTCCCTCAGCAAAGTCCCGTTGATATAGCTACTCTCATCATTAGGAGCCAGGGTAGGTGGGAAGCCGCTAGACAGATCAACCATGTGCACCCACGGTATGGTCACCGAGTGCACATTCAATTGGAGATGCATCTACTACCATCTCTATGGGAGCTGACTTTGCAATTGTCTCGACGTAAAGAAAAACATCATGGACAACATCATCTTTAATAGATGCCATCATTGTGCCAGTTCCAATGCAATGCGATATCATGATGATGTGATTGCTTCTGACAAATGAAAATTTCCCGCAAACCATTTCCAACAACTCCTCAAAAGACATGGACGTCCGCAGCCCCAAACCTCGCAAGACCGGACAACAAGAGTCACCATAACGTCTCTTCAATTCAAACAAGCAATACACAAATGCCATTGACCCCAATAAAATGTATCAACATCGTCTTAAGGCATGCATAATGCCAATGTTCCACTAAAAAAACCACTCATAAATTCATAATAAATCAAATCCATAAAAAAACCACGTAACTCTAAGTTCCCAAACATTAGAGAATGCCTTGGTTTAGGGCTACTTAAAAGAAAGTTATCTTAGAAGAGGAAAATGCAGGTATAGAACAAGATGTGGCGACTCGAGCAGGCGACATGAAGCAACGTCAGCAGAGGGCACAGTGGTGGAGGACGAGGAGGCACCTTCGGTCAGTCGTTTTGGAGAACGACAAGAGCACCACTCGCAAAAGACTGTAGGTAAGTGAGGGAGTCCATTGTCGTGCAGGTTTTGGAGATAAAGGTTATGTTTTATTTTTTTTTTGGAGTAGCGGAGCATATCGAATAGCTTCCCTGCATGTTGGGTACAAAAGAATCACAAACAAAATGTGTACTATAGAGAACCGCTTGGAAAGTATGTGTTACTCTATAGCGCATAGATTGAATGTGATATGTCTGCAGTGCTGTGAGAAAAAAATTGTTGGCGTACTTTAGGAATAAAGTTTTCCAATAACATTAAATAGGAATTTGCCTTGAGTATGTAATATACTACAAATCCATGTACTACCATATGACATAAAAGAATCATTGTGAGTACATAGAACCGGTTAGGTGGTACGAACAACCACAAGGAAGCGGATGAAAACGGATCCACCGCAAAGTTCTTCATTTCGATCATCATTGTTCAACCGTTTATGAAATATTTTACCCTGTTATTGATTTAAATGCATATGTCCTTGTTTTCATAATGTATGAACGATGATAATTATGAAAGATGCACGTTATCATCATGATACTATTGTTGCTCGAATTTCAGTTTATGCTTCCTGATATCTCTCGGAAAGCAAGTATGTATACAACATTACAATGTGTAATGTAAAGAATATTAATGTGCTAATGACATCTCTTTCTTGTCGAAGTAAGATGACCTTAAATCGTGAGAAGAAAAATACTTTTTCAGAAATTTGATGCTATGATATCATTTTCATAAATTTGATGCTATGATATCATTTTGCGCTTTCATGTACTTTGAAGCTTATAAAATGACCCACGCCCCATATCTGGGGTGGCTAATAAAAACTCTCACTTGAACCTTGATCATTGTTGTTGTCAACTTGTCGTGAAATAAATATCCCACAATTCAAGATTCACATTCAAGCATTAATACCATATAACAAAATGAATATACGCAAAGATAGCTAAAAGAGTTTGACAAATAATAACTTACATCAATGTGCATAGAAAAATGGAATAAAGAAAATCAATGCACACAGCAAAGTCACATTCATAATCTATAGTGGTATTTTAAGATGTTTCTGCTTGAATGCATAAAAAAGAAACACATCAAGTGAGAAAATATGCAAGTAAACTGTATTTGCAAGAGATGTAGGCCAAACACTACAAAACATACAAGCACCATTTTACAAACGAAACAAAAGCATGAATAATTTCATAACTGAATTAGACTGGCCTTATATGAAATGAAACATGCCTACAATGTCCTCCATTGCATTCTTAATGCACGGCCAAATTTGAGAAAACAATACACCAGATTTGTTAAACAATTAGGTTTACTTTCTTCCGCCACAAATAAAATAAATCACATAATCTTCTCCAGTTTATGGTGATAGATTGCTGCCAGGTCTTTAAATGCAAACACCAGATGACAATAAGACCTCAACCTATCAATTGATCTCCAAAGACTATCGAATTATTCCAGCTACATCCGACAGGCTAGGCAGCCCAGTTACGGACATCAACATCATTGTCAAACTATGATCAGCCACACTCTCAATGCCAGACCTTCTAATAAAGAGAGAGATGCTGCATTTCCTTGCAAATGCGTTACTACACACTGTCCTGTTGAGGGTTTTCGAAAAAGTAAGATACGTACAGAAGCTGCAATACTAGCACCACAAGTGTACAATCAAGATCCGGGCTAGTATAATAAGCTTACATGAACACATGCTTCCACCAACAGTTTCAACAGTCAAACAAAATTACACCACATATTGATCAACAAGAATGGTAGAATTGCATAACCTTGATGTCACAAGTATGTCCAATACATGGCCTCAAATTTCAGCGAAATTCGGTCGAATTTCTGTCGAATATCGATATCCAGGCGAAACCGAAATTCGACCGCAATGACCGAAATATGGGGGTCCTAGTACAAAAAAATGACCAAAACGACCGAAATTTCAATTGAAATTCCACCGAAATGCTATTTTGGTCGATACCGAAATGGTGACCGAAACCGACATTTAGGGTCTTGGTCCAGTATCATTTCATTCACCCCCAACCACAAAAATATCTATGAATAATACGATGAGATAGTCGAGTGGGATCGTTACTCAATCATCAGTCAATCTGACTGGTTACCGAAATCTGTAGCACTTGTGTTACACTAGAATCAATCAGTATCAAGTCATTCCTAGACACAAATTCCCTGTTACTCAATCGTCAGTGAAATTATCATGACACTTGATGGATGGCTGCCATGTTCATATTAATGGTTTAAATATCGGTTTCGGATATCGTATCGATACCCTCTCAATACGATATTCCGTCGAAATTTCGACGAAATTTCGATGACATTTCGCACATATCGACCACTATTTATGAAGAAATGACCGAAAACTGTCCCCATATAACCATTTCGCTCGAGATTTCGGTTCCTTGTTAAAACCGAAATTTCGCGAAATCTGAAACCATGCATATTACCACCTTTCTGATAGGTCAGGATATTACATTAAGATCAAATAGTCAGATCAACTAGAAAAGTGACGCCTTCAACGACAGCTCAAGTAAATGGGGTTCGTGATTGCTCCCGCCTTCGGCATTTACATTTTCTTCAGGGGAAATTCTTGCAGGAAAACAAGCCCAGACTAAAACAGGAATAATTCCAAACAGACCAGCACAACTAACAAGCCATATGTGCACGAACACGTATGAAAATAGAAACCGAGCCCAATGCTGTACAACATCCAGAACAGTTGCCATGGACTTGAAAGAATCCATAACGTCGTGTTTGATGAAAAGGAGATAAGGGATATTAATGGTTTCAGCAGGCAAGAAAATATGTGCATTGATCCACTATGTTTAATATATAGATAAGGATATCCCCAACTGCTAGAAAGGAGAAGAAAATCATTGCCTTAAATGCTAGAATAAAGTCCACCAACACGGTATTTCACCTTATATTAAGGACAGAAATCATAAAGAAGCAAATGATAATGGCAGACAAAACAATCAAGGAATGGAAAACTTACATGCTATCCAGATCAATGAGCTCAGCTTTTATCAACAAAGCAGAGAGACGATATAGGCTAAACGGTGCAGGATCCTCAACTTCCATGCGCTGATAATACTGGAACTTAAATCCCAAAATTTGAGCAGCATGTGACTGCAAAAATTATCAAAATTTAAAACCGTCCGATCGATGAAAAAGAAAATTGAAAAAAATAGTTCTTTTCTTTCGAAAAATAAACATTTTCTTCTAGTGCTTTGGACATTCGCATGATCCACAGGAACAATACAGCCAATTACAAGTCACGCAGATCGGGACATTTTTTGGCATAAAAATACAATAGAGGATCCATGATCTCTCCAAACAAGTACACAAAGACACCCTCTATCTGTACAACCTCAAATAAGTGAATAACCACCCAAACAGATTTTACCAAAAGAATCTAGAACGGAATCAGGTCATACCTTTGGAAAGATTGGAATCAGGTCATAGAAAACATGACTGTCTGGAAAAAGCTCAAAACACTCCAAAACCTATTTAAAACAAAAAAAATCAGACGTAGCATAAAACTCCAAGTGCTACAAGCGGAACAGATATAGATATTCGAAAAGAAACAGATGCCAAACCAACTCACAATATCAAAAACACGATTTGGGTCTAAATCGAAATGCCCAATTAAAGACTGCATGATCAAAAGCACAATGTGTCAGATGTACGAAACAGAAATCAGGAACATATGATCTGATACATCCCGGACTTCACAACCTTGATCAGACTGATAGTTGATTCTGGTGCAGTTTCTTGAGCAGTTTCCAGGCCACCTTGACAGAGAAGTGTCACCTAGATGTAAATTAAAACAATAAGACTGTATACAAAAATCTAAACAATGTTTAAATCGTGTGGTAAAAAAAAACTCCATTGACTACAAGCCATTCAAAATCACAGAAATAATCAAGTTTACAATAGGTCACTTCATTAACGTCCTAACACAAAAAGATCCTAACTAGGAATGCAAACAGATAGGGATATCTATGTAGCATTACACATCTATAGCCCATTTTAGGATATAAACTAGGAAGGAATCCACACTTTGTTGCGGATTCTATCATGCCAATTTTACATAATAGATTCATTATATTCATTGAAGAATACTTCATTCCTAATATAGTCTATTTGTACCTTAATATTTTTTAAATTTTCTAGATAAGTATTTTCCTCCTTCTTCAATAAAAATATTTTTTAAACTAAAAGCAAACTAAATTTTTATATTTCAACCATCTTAATATTATCAAAATTTTGTCAAAAAATAACATTAATTTACATAGACGGTCTCATTTTGGGATGTATAAGAAAACAGATGGAAAAAATTTGTCGTCCTCATACATTATTTTGAAAGAAAAATTCGTGTTCACAACCACACATATAGAGAGAGAAGAGAGATCAAATTATTATTATTACTTGGAATTGAATTATTTATGAACAAGTATCGCATGACATACTTAGAACATCAAAAATCATATGGGTTGAGTTTTTTTATCGTTATCAACTAATATTTTCATAACATATTAATCAACCTTACCAATTGGATTTTATTCTTGTTACGTATCTTAGAAATAATTAACCCAATAATACAAGGTATGTTTTGGTTCGATATCAATTTTATAGTGCTATAAAATTTCAATACTTACGATTAGATTTTTAAATGACTTAAATGTTAGATGAAGTTTGGATATAAGCAGCATATAAATACATTGTATGGTGGAGGAAAGCATAATATGGAAGTGAGAAAGGCTGTTACGAGAGAGAGAGAGAGAGTCTATGTGAAGTGCAAAATGTATAAAAGAACGGGATATGTATAAATCTTATTTGTGTATTCAAAATTGATAGAGATAGAGAGGTGGTGTAAGGCAGAGATAACAAAACAGAGAAAGAAAAAGGAGAGAGGGAGAGGAGGGAGTTGAGAGACGATGTAGAGAGAAAGTAAGAGAAGGCATATGTCAAAGGAGAGAGAGAGGCAGATATAATGAGGGGAAGAGTTGAAGAGAGAGAGAGAGAGGAACATAGAGGCAAATGAGATCATAAGAGAATTGAGAGCGGGGCGGAGAGGGAGCCATGTGTCCTAAAAGGGGAGATGGAAGAATAAGCCAACATTAGTAATAGTATTGATATGCAATCCATTTTAAAGAATAAGGATATGGCCACGCATATTCATTAAAAAAAGATGGAAATAACAAAGGATACGATTTTACAATTTCGCAACGGATACTAAAATTGTGGTGGATATCCCATTGAATATCCACCTATATACATATATAATGCATGTGTCAACTAAAATATATATTATTATAAAGTAATATCACATATCTATTAGATTATATACAAGAGGTCATATAACTAAATTAAGCAATAGAAAAGAAAACCATCCTTAATCCAATCTACCAAACCCTGACTTCTTCTCCATCCACCTCTCCACCCGCACACTACCCAAGATTTGAAAACATTAAACATGGAACAAGGCAGTAACCATGGAATGGAGGCACGGTGTATATTTTGTTAATATTAAGAAAGTCACGTCAGAATGCACAATTGCAATAAAAAGCAAAACCTGTAACATCCGGAATCTACACAAACCTGAACTCGACTCGATATGGGTCCAATTAACGAAATAAAGCTGGTGGTCAATGCCAAACAACTTAAATCGATCAATTGATCGTGAATCAAAAGTCGTTCAAGCGAAACCGACCAAAAATCGGTCGCACCGTAATGCGTGTCCGAAAAAGCCGCAACGTAAATTCGGATACCGCAAAACGAATCGAGACCATCTAAAAATCCAATTCGACAAAATAAGATCAACGGAATCGACCGTTCATCAATCGGAAGTTGTTTGATATTTTTAAATCACAAAATTTAAACCCAAACCAAAATCGTACCTTGATATTTCAGGGGTTCAAAACCCAATCGGAAGTATATCAACATTATACTCATATTGATCGTCGTTCCGAGACGGTCAAAACGAGATATTGTGCGTCGAAAATGGACACTCGAGGCGCGAATACGGTCAATTTTAAAATTTTTAAGCAAAGAGAGTCTTGAAAGAAAAAATATATTAAATAAATTCTGTTACAGACTGTGAGCAGTCTGCTCGGTTAAAGGGAAAATTTAAAATTTAAATTATTTCTGATTTGCAAGAGCAGACAGTGTCGGCCAGATTTTTTTCCCTCTTCTTTTCCAACACTTGGGAATATTCTTACTCCACTTGGGATGGTACATTCTCTTCCACTTGGCAGCAAATGAGCCCCTTTTCCTTGGTTATATAACACCAATAGAGCCCCCTTCCTATTTACTCCAAAACTTTTCTCCATTCTCCAACGTAGAGCTGCTACAACTCCTTCAAGAGCTGCCGCTGCTGGAACCTCTAGATTAATCCCAATTGCGCACGCTTCTGATCTAGTGCATCCCCTCTCTATACCTCCTTGCTGCCATGCATGTTGAGTTACATTTTTCTGAAATTCCATAATATGAATTTCAAGTCAAATAAAAATAACTGCAGTGTCTTGGGTTTGTATATATAATTACCTCATCATCATTACTAAGTACCATGCAAAATTTAGAAATTTGAAATTTACTAAATATTATACATCAGACTGGAAGTTGTATACATGGGTATAACAATCTGGCAAGTAGAAATTTTTGTTTCTGTTTGCTCACCTACATGCTAAATCAAGTACATCAACCATGTTAATTGGGGATACTCATGTGTTTCATCACCTAATATGTATATATATATGATGGATTCTGCTTCTTAAAATTTTAATAAAGAACTTTATTGAAAATGCCTATTATATATTTTCTCATAATAAACATGCGAATTCTTGTCGGTTTCAGCTACTTGAATTCTGCAGTATGCTGTTCATATGGTCATACAAAATGCCTTTGATATATATATATATATATAGAGAGAGAGAGGGCTTATCCAGAGGGCACTGTGCCCATTTAGGATTTTTAAGCACGCGTTATCATCCGTGTGATGATGATCAAGCAGTTCTGAGTAAAATTGATTAATTTCTAAAATTAGCGCTAAGAATGAGTTGCCATAACCACCCAACGCACATTACTCGCAATTTAATTCCTTTTTTTGAGCATCTTATATTTCCAATTGTATCGAGTCCTTAAAAAAAGGAAGACGGTTTTGGAAAGATACATTTAAATCATCAATTTCGTATCGAAGAAATAATCATTGTACATTTGATCAGTAATGTAAATAATGTACTCAAGTAATTATGTGTTGCGAGATCAGTAATACTGAAACACTTGTCAGTATTTTACATATGTAATATTACATTGTACAGAGATCAGTAATTCATTCATGTTACTCAAATAATACATATTCAAAACTCAAGTAACTATTGTTGTGAGATCAGTAATTAAGTATGCGAATTACTAATGTCCATACAATAAGTACTGATTACAAATGTCCATTTTACTGAAGTCATTTTGATTGTTACTAATGTTATAGTTACCTAATACTTTGAGTCTTACTGAAGCACTTTTTATTTACTTATATAACATTTTTAATTACTTATAATGTATCGAGTGTTACTGATGGCAATACATAAGTTACTGTCACATTATTTTTTATACTTATTCCAACTTATTTATTCCATTACCTTCTTTTACCTACAATTTATTACATGTTACTGATGCTTCTATATATCTTACTTGTTTTATTCTTTATTTTGAATTACTATCGAATCACACCTTCTTTACTTATGTAGCCTATTTAATTACTTGTAATACGTCAATTGTTACTGAAAGTCGCACATAAATTACTTAATTATAGTTATATGGTGAACATCTAAATTTCAACTGTCTTGTAGTCCATTTAGATGATGTTTTTTTGCTCTCGCTCCTCCGAATAACAGCAGCTTCTTCAAGACACCAAATTGTTGCATTATTCTGCAAGAAACAATAAGTTAATTTATATCCGTGAATAGTAATAATTGTATAAAGAAAAGCAACTCAGCAATATACTCATTTCAGTAAGAATCATTCAATGACAAGTAACATGTAATGAATTGTTAGTAAAGTTTGTTATATGACAAGTAACTTGTAATGAATTGTTAGAAACTCAACAATATACTCGCTTCAGTAAGAATCATTCAATGACAAGTAACATGTAATGAATTGTTAGTAAAGTTTGTTATATGACAAGTAACTTGTAATGAATTGTTAGAAACTCAACAATATACTCGCTTCAGTAAGAATCATTAAATGACAAGTAACTTATAATGAATTGTTAGTAACGTTTGTTATATGACAAGTAACTTGCAATGAATTGTTAGTAACTCAGCAATATACTCGCTTCAGTAAGAATCATTCAATGCTAAGTAACTTGTAATGAATTGTTAGTAAGATTTGTTATATGATAAGTAACTTGTAATGAATTGTTAGTAACTCAGCAATATACTCGCTTCAGTAAGAATCATTCAATGACAAGTAACATGTAATGAATTGTTAGTAACGTTTGTTATACGACAAGTAACAATTGTGTTAACATTAGTAACATAAAATATCTCATTAGTAAATTACTTAAATATATCAGTAACTCAATATATTTTCAAATTAACGCATAAAAAATAACAATTGTATTTACTGTAACTTTTTATTATATGAAATCAAAATACCTTCGATACAAAATCAACTAGGACTACAAATCGTGTATCAAAATGAATAAAAATGATATTGTGAATACCATTTCTCATATTTCAATCATACTTCTCGAATAAATATTGCTTACGATCAAAAATATGTATTATTCATAATTGCTTTTGAAATATGCCGATCACAATCCATTCGCGAATTAACCATGAACAAAACCTAATGAAAAAATATTATCAAAGAAAAAACAACAATTAAAACGCAGGATCAATGAAAATATAAAATCAACAATTGCAATACAATACCTTTGGCGAGCGAAAATCGTCTCCAATCGATAATAAAACACAATGATTCGTGAGAACGATCGCTCGATCCCCTCTCAAAATGTGACAAAATGGATTTTTTCTCAATACAATATCAGACGATACCAAAAAAGTCTACTGCTATTTTGGGAAATTCATTAATATTCAAAATTAAAAGCATTGTCACTACCATTGCCGTTCCTAAAATCATGGGATTAAGAGATTTAATCTAACGGTGGATAATACAGGCTCATTTTATCCAAATGGGCACAGTGCCCTCTGGATAAAAATCCTATATATATATATATATATATATATATATATATATATTCGGTTGTTGCTCCTTAAAGTTTAAAAAAAATGTCAATCTTAGTTGAATAGCACTTATATTCATACATTGCTATTATGTGTCAAAGGGCCTGTTATAGTAGTCAGGATTCATGATAAAAAAAACTAACTAATATATTAGTTGTTGTTCTGATTAATAGACTACTAATCATTAAGCATGAACACATTAAACACGAACCACCAGTTACTGAAGCTTCATTATAAATAACAATATATAAATTCCAGATAAATGAAATCAGTAATGTTATCTTATCATTTATTTAAAGTAATTAGTGATGCTCTTCATATAATAAAGTGTGGAAATTTTATTTTATCCCCGATTAGTAATGCTCATCAGATAAAATCTTAAGTAAAATAATCAGTGATGAGTTGTGTGGTTCGGAACCGATTTCAAGTGGTTGACTTTGAAGCAGACATCTTTTATGCATAGTAAGCATCACTTGGACTGAAATGCCGGGGTAATGTGTTTGATTATATTAGTTGTCTTTCTATGATAAATGAAATCTTGGGCCTTGGTATAGAGCTAACCATTCCAATTGCAAATCCTAATAGACGGAATGGCTCAAGTAGTTGTCCTATAGTTGGTAAAAGTTGCCTCACTAAGATTTTGCCGTTACTCAAGGAATGTCGATGATTGTTGTAGGCTGAAAGGAATCTTTGGGAGCGAGGGGGAAACAGTTGATTCAAGTATTGGAAAAGAGATGAGTTGAGAAACAAGTAAAGATGATCATGAATCAGTAATGACTTATAATTTAGTGTGCCAGTCATGGTGAACTTTGCACTTGACTATGTGAGCGTGCGGTGACCCTCAAACTGGGCGGGAGATAGGAAGCCCAGCTAGGGCAGCAGCCGCCAAGTGCGCGGATCTAGGATCCCATTCTCTTTTCGGTTTTTACGCGAGCTCGCGGTGTTTTTACGCCTCGTTGGGATCCCGACTTTGACCAGTTCCGCTAACCCCTTTGTTTTAGGATACCCAGGCGGGGGATCCTCAGTTTTAGTTTTCTGTACGAGCTCGTTTTCCCGTTACCGGTCGGGCCGTTTTCTAGAGCGACTTTTCCGGAGAGTCTCTCTCACCCGTCTCAGTGACGTAGTTTTGGAGTAGACCTATCCCTCTTTTGGACCGCACTTCCAATTAGAGGGCGAGACGGAAGAGCCCTTTTGTAGGCTACATCACCGCTTTAGTTTTAACTTTCACCAGCAGACCTTGGCATTTCTACATCTAAATCATCCATATCTACATCTAAGTCATCTAAACTTGCATCTGAAACAGTTGAAGTTGATTTTTGAAGAAACTACAATCAAAAGTTGTGTTGGTAAGAATTGACTATCCATTAGACTTGAAAAGCAAGTAAATCCATAAACATTTCCAATCCCATCTTTCACATCGTCAAAATCCACATATGTGATATCTGGTCAATATGATAATATATATATATATGTACATACACTCTTACAATTATGAACATTGATTACAAAATAAATATGTTATATATGAAAATTGTTAGAATAATGGGTGCTTATGAAAGATGCTTACAAGAGACTTGAGAACCTTTTTACTTGCGCAAGTCAATGTAAACTTTACTTGTTCGTGCATTTCTACTTGCTTTTGAACATATTAAATGCCGTTTTGTTTTTATAAGTTTATGTGAAGAACCAGCACCCGCTGATGCCTTTTCTTCCTTGCACGCATGGCAGGCAAGGAGCCTTCAGCGCAGTAGCAGATTGATGACTTCAGTAGACCGTGTTTATACCAGACGGTACGTTGCTTTTGTTTCAGTTTTTCTTTTCTCTTCTGTATATATGTTTTGCGACACATGTATGAATGACATGTCAACTTCTGATGTACATGTATTGATATTATGAAAAGGAATGAAATAAAATTTTGGTGGCATGTCTTGTTGAATGTGGAATGCGAATGTCATAAGCAAAAGCAAAGCAGCGCAAAAAATTTTCCCGTAAATTCATACATTAATGCGACGACAATGAATGTAATATTGCGAATGCAGCGTAAACGGGCACCTGGATCCGAAGGGGTTCACAAAACCCAATGCACATGTCGATAAAAATCAGTGCAATTGTTTTTGGTGTTTCTAAATTTCAATGAACAATTGCAATAAAAGGCATGGGAAATCATTAACAAAGCTATTAGTCTACATTCAACTCATGTGTCACATAACTTGCATACGACGGTATTTAAATTCAATTCACATGTCACACAACTCACACATAACATAACGAAACTTGAATATATATCACTAATTCACATTATAGTCCACTTAGTTCATCATTGGATATTATTAAGAAAACCCAACTATACTTTTTTTGAAAGAAAAACCCAAATATACCTAATAGTATATTGAATTTTTTAAATTGAATAAGAATACTACTACCAAAAACTATATTGAAGTCTAACAAAATTTATGCCAAAGACCTACCAAATAGAGGCAAATTCGAAATGAATTAGAATTTACAATAGTGCCATCGATCCGCTATTCCTCATCGAGAACTTACAATAGTCAGCATGCAGTCCTCTACCTTTTTCACCCCAAGAAGTATAATAAGAACTCTTTTTAGTCATCAAAATACGTAATCAGCTTCTAATAGACGCCTGAGGCACAAGAAAAGCCCATATCATCAATGTATACACCTCACGCCTCGCCTCACCGCCCTCAACCACGCCACGCGCTTGCCTCGCCAAACCTAGCCATAGTGACCACCTTAAGGGGGAATACCTACTCCTTGTCTCATCACTTTTTCCAACTCGAGGCGTTTTTGCAACAATGACCCTAACCCACAATGCTCTTGATTAGTTTCAATGTATTTTCTTAAGCTATTAAGATAAATTATTTCTATGATGATATTAAAATAATCTTTTTGAGTATATAAAATATGTAACATTTCCATTATCTGAAAACTCTGTATTCTGTAAATATTTGAGCGTGTTTATCTGATGGATAACCTACATCCAACTGGTGCAAACTTGGTCACATTCGTGTACCGGGAGGGGTCCACTCAATAACCATGAATATATGTCATCAAACATTGGATAGGCTTTGAGGATGAAAAGCGCCAGCAGCAATGCATGGTTGAATAGTCAAAGCAACTTTGCTACATTCATGTACCCATCGGATTCCCAGAAGGGCATTCCTTAGGGATCGATTCATTCTTCGTAGATTGATTGAATACGTAAAGCCATCCACTGGCAAGTGATCATATTTTTCACAAGATACATCACTACTCACGTCAGCATTACTGATATCTCCAAGTCTTGCCGCCAAAAACCTTCTCGATTAACACGATTGACAAAAAGTTTGGTCTCATCACTTCGATGAATCACTTGAGCCCAAATACATAAGACGAAATCGTTTTTAAACTAGATATCGTGGATTTTTTAGAACATATATATAGTTTCAAGGTTATATATTCATTGATATTCCAATTATCTGGATTTATAAAAAAAGAGGAACATAACAATATGGTTTGATTTGGATTGGGGATAATCCAAATTCACTTCCTCTCGGAACCACTTGGTATTTTTTATAGGTACCGGAGCCATCAACAATTTGTTTTGCATTTAGTTGCACAACAAAAATTTAACAAATTCCTTTTATATCACCTTCTTCCAAAAGAATTTAATGAAGTGGAAAGGTTGGATATGCTTGCAAATTACCACTTAGGCTGAAAATTCACAATCAACTTTCCAGAAAGAGCCGGCTAATGTTTTCAGGAAAGGATACATGTCTTCCAAGAACAAGATATTTTCAATCCGAAAACCTTGCATGATTTCACGGAAACACCATTAGGGTTTTATAAGGTAGTCGCAGTAACTTATTCTCCCATATCACGAAAACACCATTAGTTTCGATCATCGTATAGATGACTAATCGAAACAGGAATTCGATCGAAATTAGATTGAAATTCTATCGATATTTCGGACATTCCGGTACCATTATTTTCAATGAGCCCCCCTATAGCCTGAAATATTGAGCATTTCAGTCATATTTTGGTGACATGTCGAAACCTAAATTTGGCAATATTTGACACCATCAAATAACCAACAACGGGGTTTGTGGTTACAGCAACAACTCTTGTGGGGAGGACAGTGGCAGCAAGAGCTCTCATGGAATGGGCGACGGCAACTTTTGATGTGGTGCACTCTCGAGAGCTGCAGGGATGGAGCCTCGATCAAAATGATGAGGGCGGTGGAATTGTCAAACAAGTGCCTTCATTGAACTTGATTTTGGGAGGGTATTGGTGGCACGTCAGACTTAAGCAGCTACCATCCTTCACGGGTGGAACCGTGCGGTAGGAACCGGAATCCGACCATCGGGTTTACTCCTCCCATGACAACGAAAACGAAAGTTCCGCCTCAGGTTGACACTAACAGCATAAGTGCAAGCAGCAACTCTCACCGCCACAAACAAGACGGTGAAGGTGATAACATCTTTTGCAAATGGAGTCTAAAGATCAGGCAGGGAATTAAGCTGTGTTACCAACGAAATTACGGGAAGTGGCAGCTGCCACCTATTACATGCAGTTATGGCGATGACGGTTGGGATGCTTGTTCCCAATGGCATGCAGCGAAAGAGAGAACACTGTGGAGACAATGAGACGGGGTGTTGTTGGTCATCCACAAGAGAAAGATTGTCAACCAACAAGTGTAGCAGTGCCTTGACGGCTATAGAACTCGTTGAGGAGGGTTTAGCAAATGTTCAGACGAAAACGGTGACGATGGATTCCATGAGGATTGTAGCAACTTCATCTACAATTTTTTCATCATAGATGATTTCTGCTTCTTCATCTTCTAGTTCGGGAGTTGTAAAAGTAGAATCGTCTTCTTGAGCGAGCATGTATTCATTGAATAACCATTGTATAGTTGTTGTGCTCCTCAGATTTTCAACGTGACATAAAATTTCTTCAAGGACTGACGTGTTCGGCCACCTTTGCACCGTCATGCTTGGTTGAAAATGAGCCTTGAACTTTTTCTCATCTGAATAAAATCACGAGCGAGGCAACTTAAATCAAACTCTGTTCGCCAAAACAAAATAGGATCGTTGTATGATGGAAATGATTCAACTTCTATGCTCGGTTACCAACCGATGCAAGCAAGAAACCGAAAAGTGGTGAAAGGACAAATAAGAAAACGTTGGGCCTTACGGATTGAGAGGGAGGAATATGTTGAGAATAAAATCCTTACAAAATATAGGGGATGGAGAGAAGATAATGGTGCGGGAGAATCCCATAAACAACAATCAATTTATTACATAACTCAACAACTTCATAATGGACTATTAATCCCTTTACATAGGGAGGGGCGACTTGCAAAATAAATAAGGAAAATAAAAATTACACACAACAAACCCTAACATATTCCTATATCCAAAACTATCTACCGTAAATGTTGAGAGCAATCAATCTCAACTTATTCAGCTAAAATAAAATCGATAACCATCAAAAATTGTCGAAAAACCCCCAAATATATCAAAATTCCAAATTCGTGATTGCAACAAATGCCGAGAAAAGGCCATAAAGTCTAGGCCCCGCTCAGAGGAGGTGTTTTGCCTCCATCATACCGCCTCAGCAAAGCATCTGACCAGAGGTGCTAGAAGCAAAGGCATGCACCAAACATAGAAATACGGATGCCATGATTGTTGCAATATTCAGCCGAATGGATTGAATATTCGGCCTAATATTCTTCTTCGGAAGGAGACCGAATAAAATATTGTTACTTGATCAATACTCAAAATATTATTACTCGATCAATACTCAGTCCAACCTGAATATTCGGGTATTCGAACCAATATCCGACCAACTATTGCAACAGATAGCTATTTTTATAGGTTCGCATTTATCCAGGTATCACAAGAAATGTTAAAGCGCTCTCTCTCTCTCTCTCTCTCTCTCTCTCTCTCTATATATATATATATATATATGTACAACACTTGTTAACCGATACCTTGGACTCTTATTGAATGATGTATGCATAAATACATAAGAATATAGAAATATGTATTAGACACAATTTTTATATTTAAAATGATTAAAAATAGATAACCAGGTAATTCTGAATATTCTCTCGAATATCAAATATTCTTTATTCAGTGACCCCTCCGACAAAATACTGAATACTGACTTCTATAACATTGGACCTCATCGGTTTAGTTGGATCAAATCAAGGTTTTAAATCTCGATTTCATTTAAAATGGCGAAAAAAAAAGAAATAATTTTGAGATTTCGATGGAATTTCGCCGATTTCGACCAAAATCGTCTAGATCTGTGAAGGAAGGGACCATATCGAGATTTCGGTTTCGATAAAGTCTCGAAACCGAAATTTCAGTGAAATTTTGCGAAATTTGAATCGCTGGGTCAAATAATCAGATCCATTAAACCTGATTACGTCCATTAAAACAAGTGTGCCTCTATCCATCTCTGTCAACCCCTTAGCAACATATTTCCTTCACGTCCTTTGCTGCATGCCATCACTCCCAGCTCGTATCCCCCCCCCTACCCAATAACAACCAGCTAGCCATCCATTATTCTCCAATCACCACCATCCAGAGCATCACCACATCTTGCGTTCATTGTTTCTTTGTTGTCGATGCATGTTGTCACCTCCCTGGAACTATTGTTGCCAACTTGTCGAGCTCATTCTAGTTTTGCCTCTATCCATCTCTGCCAACCCCTTAGCACCATCTTTCCTTCAAGTCCCATGCTGCATGCCATCACTCCCAGCCTGTATCAGCCCTCCCCAATAACAACCAGTCCAGAGCATCACCACATTTTGTGGTCATCATTTCTTTGTTTTCGATGAATGTTGTCACCTCCCTGCAACTATTGATGTCAACTTGTCGAGCTCATTCTAGTTGTGAATTTATTTAAGTGTTTGAGCATTGACTTATGTGATGTCAAAGAATGGGAGATGAGACTTAGGATGCATGACAAATGAATCATTCTTGAGGAAACAATGGAAGAGAAACAAAGCACTCTATGTAGGTTCCCACCCCACACAAAACAGACTGTTTTCAATCAGAAACAAGCTGCTCGCCTTACAAGCAAGGATTTTCAGGTTAGGAGTTAGGACGAGATGACAACACAGATAAAGAGAAGATTCTGAGAACATGAAGGACAGAATACTGCGGCCCCAATCAGAAGTTTATGTAAATGTTGTCTAGGAATAGAAACAATGAGACAGATGCATCGAATGAAAACCATCAAGGGAATCAAAAATAACTGAGATGGTGCATCTGGCAGCTATAGGTGGTGTTATAGAAAGCTGCTGACATCCTAACGCATCATCTTGAGCCGCATCAAGCAACAAAATAAGTATGATAACAGAGACATCTACGTAACTTTATCCAACTTTTAGAGTGACGAGCAAAAATATTCAACACAGTACTTACTAAACATTTCTCAGCCCCCTGCCCCCCATGCAAGGCAACCATCTAACCACCATTCATTCAGATTAAACCAACACTTCAAAGTTATGACATAGTTAAACCTTGACAAACATTTTTATCGAGATTTCAGTTTCAAGATTCTGATCAACTATTCATCAAAATACCCTTCACTGAAGCAAAACTTGCGAACCTATCTTGATAAGTAGGTATGGCATCGAAGTATTTTTATCCCCATGTTGCTGGCATCAAAGGGTCCATGCATCCAATGTACCAAACAACCAACAGAGACATATTTGGTTTGTGTTGCTGCTACCCGCCCTAGGCCATAGTTGAGTAAAAAATAAATAAATGGAGGGTTATGTTAGATAGCCAAAAGCTAGCATAAAATTTAGTCATGTCTATCACCAAATGAAATGAAAAAAGTGTCAAATAGAAATTCCAAATTTCCATCTTTAAATAATATCCAAAAATACTTCAAATAAATAATTCCAAATTACCATTTAAAAAAACCCACCAGTTTGGCATAACCCTCACTTTCCTCACGAAGAAGGTTAAATTTCGTTTGCTGATAGAGAAGACGTGTGTTTACTCTAACCTGCAATGCAAGATGATGCAAATTTAATAAAAGCAACAAAATAGACAATAACTTCACATTCAAAGTTTTTCATAATTTGCACAATTCAACCTTGTCAACAAAATGATTTGCAAAATTCACAAACAAGGAAATCCATCCATCAGCAAAGCAAGAAATGCATAGAAGATCCCCATCGACTCAGAAGCTCGCTAAGTGACCGTGAACAGAGATGAGAATCGGTTTCTTCCGCTCAGTACATAGTACCAGCATACCTTTTTCCAGTTAATAAACCAGCAAGTAATATATGGATGATTGTAGAAGTCCAGAACCTCTCAAGTTGGGAACATGTTCAAACAATTTATGGGCCAAAGAGCACCATTGATCAGAAACAACATATTCCTCTAAAGACTATCTGATTCAGGATTTCAAGAATCTGTCCCCAGTTACCAAGAAAGCCATCCACAAATAGCTCTACAAATTTTCGGAACTACTACAACCTCCTTTTTGTAGGCTCAAAAAAAGGGGGAGACACTCAATGGTGTTCGCCCCAATAATATATAAAAGAAAATAAACAAAGGTAATTACAACGAAGGGGAGGAGGGAAAAAAAGTGAAGAATACCCAAAAGAGGAAATGAAAATGCAACCGAACAAGGCCAGCCCACAAGAACAAGACCCAAAGCCTACACCGCACACCAGTCATCGAGAAAGCGCGAGCAAAGGATAATAATATTTTCCCGATAGAACCATTGACCGGAGAAGAGAGCCTCGTTCCTTCCCAGCCAGATGCACCACAGCCTTGCGATGGGGGCCAAAAAATCTCTCCTATCCATGTTCCTGTTGCTCCAAAGAATCTCGCAAAAAGCAGAAAGGTTGTCCGACCTCGCCCAAGGCAAATCATCCCAGATCCCTCGAACCATGAGGCACCCGAAGAAATGGTGATCAATAGTTTCCACCTCCAAGTTACAGAGGATACAGTTAGCATTGATGCTATCAAAGAATCTAGCACAGCGATCACGCGTCATCAACCTCCGTCTGCGAAGAAGCCACAGGAAGAAACGAATGCGCTCCGGCAGCCGCATACCCCAAAAAAACCAACAATCGCGCACGAGGAGAGCAGCATCGGAAGGAGGTGGAGGAACCAGCGCCCGATATGCCTTGCGCATGGAGAAGGGACCGTCCTTCCAAGTCCAGTGATCCACATCCTCGTTCTGCCTAGCAAAGTCACGAAGGGCATCCAACAGAAAAACAAAATCATCAATCCGCTGCTCCGAGAAATTCGCGAGAAAGCGCGGACACCAGCAACCATCCAACCAGCAATCAGCAACCGATGCGTCTTTATGAGACGATAAAGCAAACAATCGTCAATCCAAAACTTGAAGGAATCCACCTTCCCCAGCACCGGGATAAACAGCGAAGCATTCCTCGCAAAGGCATCCAGCACATTACGCCAAAACGTAGTATGACGAACGTTCTCGCCCCCCCGTGCCAACCCCAACCTATCTACTCACCCACTTGAGTAGAAGAGCATCATTCACCACCTCCAGCCTCCACACACCCAGGCCACCATTCCGCTTTGACATAGTAACATTATCCCATGCGACAAGATGAAGACCTCTACCCTCCTTCCCCTTCCTTCCCCACAAAAAGCGGCGCATACAGCGTTCAAGCCTCAAGCGAATCCCCGCCGGCATACGGCAAACAGAGAGGAAGTAAATCAGGATAAGGGAAAGCACAGACTTAAGAAGAACAAGACGCCCCCCTCTGGAGAGCAAAGCCACGCGCCATCCAGCAAGGCACGATTCCACGCGCTCAACAATCAATCGCCAATCCCGGATCCTGGCCCACCCCACCACCAAAAGTAAGCCAAGATAATCAATAGGAAGCTCACCAGGAGGAGATCCCAGCAACCGACCGCACTCCGCCGCCTCCTCGTGCGACATGCTGAAGGGAAACACCTTGGATTTAGAACCATTGATCATCATTCCCGATAATTCGCTGAAAAGGTCGAGAGTGGTCGCCATACCGGAGACCTCAGCAGTGCCACCCTCAATAAAGCATATAGTATCGTCCGCAAATTGGATCAAGGGCACACAGAGTGCGCCCTTACAGAATCTGTTAGACAGGCCAGTCTCAATTACGCGGTCCACCATACGAGCAAGGACATCCGAAGCCAACACAAAGAGGAGGAGAGCGAGGGGACACCCCTGGCGCACACCCCTTCTTGGCTGGAAGAAGCCACCGACCGCCCGACCATTGATCAACACCGAGAGGGAGGCGGTGGTGACGCACCTGCGCATCCACGAAATCCATACCTCAGGGAAACCTCACCTTCTCAGAACAGACCACAAAAACCGCCACTCCAAGCAGTCGTATGCCTAAGCAAAGTCGACCTTCCAAAGAACCCCCTTCCTGTGATCGATCTTCCATTCAGCGACCAACTCCGAGGCTACTGCAATGCAATCCGCAATCTGCCTGCCCCTAATAAAAGCAGCATGGGTCGGAGAGACAAGAGAGTCCAAAACCCGAGCCAAACGTCTAGCTAAAACGGTAGCTACAATAAGATAAATGCCATTAAAGACGGAGATAGGCCGATAATCCTCGATACGCTGCGGCACCGTGGATTTAGGGATCAAAACAATGTTGGCCCTATTAATCCGATCAAAGCCAGAGTTATTCACACAAAATTCGGACACCACCTCCATCACATCACTAGCCACTAACTCCCAGAAATCACGATAAAATGCCACCGAGAAGCCATCGGGACCCGGGGAAGAATCAGCATTTAAATCCCACACAGTCTCCTTAACCTCCTCCAAAGAGATAGGGCGAGTCAAAAGCCCAGAGTCGGAGGCCGACAGAGCTGGTGCCCCAAAACCCAGCCAGCGCCACCTACGCGGGGAGCAAGACGACGAGAAGCGCTTGAAATGATCCACGATGGCAATCCCCATCTCCCTCTCCCCGCAAACCTGAACACCATTAACAGAAATACCCTGCATCAAATTAGCACGCTTTCTGCTACTAGCCACATGGTGAAAGAAGGTCGTATTCGCATCACCCTCTTTGAGCCATCTCAAACGCGACCGCTGCCGCCATTCAATGTTTCTTTTCTTGTCCTCCGACGCAACTTAGTACTGAGCAGAGAGCCGATCGAGAAGCTCCTCAGGCAAAAGGTCCCGCTCATTCTCCGACTGATCAAGGCGCAAGATGACCTCCTCCGTCGCCGCCCTGATAGCAATACGCGCCAACCTGGATTCCTTCTTGAAGACCGCAAGCACTTTTCGCAACGACGCAAGCTTCTGATCAAGTATGTGAGTCGCAGACCCCACGACCGAAACATGAACCCAATGCTCCTGCACCACCTGCTTGAAGTTAGGCTCCAACAGCCAGCATTTCTCATAGCGGAATAGACCCCGCGGTCGATGTCCCTCGCCAGACTCCCACATAATGGAAGTATGATCGGAGAAAGAGCGAGGGCGAGAAGACACCGCGCAAAGAGGGAAGGCCTCCAACAATTTCCCAGATGCCAAGAATCGATCGATTCTAGAAAGAGTAGAATTATTCCTCCAAGTATAAGAGATATCATGAGGGACCAAGCCGTCCAAAGCAAGCTCATCCAAAATCTCAATAAAATCAAGCGACCCCGGATCATGGCCACCCCTGCCCCGGGGATGATTGGAAGAGTGGAGCGTGACATTGAAATCGCCCCCCAAGAGCCAAGGAAGCCCCCCGAACATAGAAGCCGCCGCGCGAAGGTCCTCCCACAAATCCTTCCTCAGGACATGACAAGTTGGGGCATAGATACAAGAAAACACCATAGGCTCAAGAGAGTCAGCCCGAGTCAACACAACCGAGATCATATGTCTCCCCGCCAGAACCGAGGTGAAAGAGAAGACCGCAGAACGCCAAGCAATCAAAAAACCCCCCGCCCCTGAGCTTCAGCATTTTGAGTCGTTTCCAAACCCAACACAGTGTAAACCCAACAAGTCAATCGAGACCATGTCCCCCACAGTTAAACAGAAGTTGCTCGAGTCATTACAGAAAATATCAACGCTGCAAATCGATTGTTAGCCGAGTTCCAAATATAGCAATTGTGATTATCCGTTTAAGTTTAAGTGAGGATATCATAAAATAATAGATCTCCCAAATCTAGAACTTCATTCTATGCAATTGAACCGTTTCAGATTCTTCTTCTTAAGAACCAGAAAAATGCAAGCCAAGATAAAAGGATAATGATGCAGCGTGGACTCGACATGTAGGGCCGTCTAATTATTTAAATTGTGGCCATTAATTTTATTTACGTTTTTTAAGTTGTCGCAATTTTAAATAAAGAGATCGCGTGTGATCTCAATTAATCTTAATTTGAATTTCAAATTTGGTAGTCTGTCGGTTAATTAGTTAGAGTCAGTTTAGGATAATTGGTTGTCGGTTTAAATTATTTTCTATTCTTGTAATGTCATTCCTCCTATATAAAGGGATGAGGGTCCAATGTTTTAGTCAGTTCAAGATGTGATAAAATAGAGATTTATCTCTCTCTCTCTCCTCTCCCCGCTCTCTCCTTCTCCACGCGTGATCTACACGTGTTCTTCTTCTCCCAAACCCCTCGTATTCCTGACGAGTCTCTTTTCTCTTCCCCTCGCGGTCTACGCGTTCTTCTTCTCTAACCCCGCGCATCCGGCGTGTCTTCTCTTCTCAACCCTTCCAGTTTCTTCTTCTCAACCCATCTATTTTCTTCTACCATAGAAAATCCACCGTTAAATCTATTTCCCGCGCCGCGTCGAATTCCATTTTGCATCAGATAAAAGGCCCTTGATAGCTCACCCCACATCATATTTTTTTTGAAGAAAAAGAAGTAAAGCACACATCATAAATGTGGTTAAAAAAATACATACTAGTTGAGAATTAGTACTTTGCAACCGAAATTCTTGCATGTTTGGATAATTTCCTTGGGCCTGATTTGGACACTCAACCGACCAAGTTCTAGATAATAATTCTATATTGGGAGATAGAGGTCGAAGACAGAAATTCGTAGTTACAAACCAGTAGATTCCAATTAGTATCATTTATTATTTCTCCTTTGTATAACCCTTACATGCAAATCATTATGATCCCAAGTATATTGAACATGTAAGGCAACCTATCATATAGAATAGGGAACAAATACAGAAGCATAAAGGTTCACGATGATACATTATTTTATAGGATATTCATTAGAGTAAATCCCTATGTCAAGCATGTTAGCATCCCTAAAGAAAATCGTGTAGTACAAATCATCAAAATGATGCAAGACTAACTATGATATCATTAATCCTTATCAAAAAAATGTGAAATCGAGCTCATTTGTAAAGGGATTTCTTCCACACATTCTAGAAATATACATCACAATAACGAGTACTTTGAGTAAGAGGCCATAGACGAGCTTATCCAAATACATGCCATCCACAAGTAAGCATGGGCAATGGGTGGGCTACCTAATGGACTTGTGGTTACCCGGCCCGTTAATATTGGAATTGGGTATTACTATAAAGCTTCGGCCAAAAAAAGACCCGGGCCTAGCCCGACCCACAATTAAACGGACTGGGGCATGGGTATTGAATTTATTTTTTGCGAGCCCGATTGGCCCGAATGCATTTTGCATATATAAATTATATATGATCTCAAATCCAAAATCTGAAATGCAATACCATACATAGCAAATACTCATGTTTAGCATAATCAAAATTCAAATTTCATATGAATTAACAATATAAAATATATGTAGATTATTTCTCATATGTAATATAATGATTAGATTTCTATTTCAAGGCCATACAGTGATTGATAAAGTTATGGTAGATAATTGGTAACGTCAAGGACTAGGAGACAATACTTTTCATTTTTAATTCATTTTAACCAATTGTACTAATCAATTCACTTTTTTAGAGGAAATTGAATTTCACTTTATACTGCACAATAAGCGTGTGGATTAAATGGACGGGCTTCAGTTTCTAATATGAAGTTAAGCCCGATTGTAAGCAGGCAAAGCTCAGCCTGAAATTAAGTGGGCCTGGGTCCTATATGTCATGGGATAGATGGACTTTTATCCATATTGAAATGGGGTGGCCTGACCCGACCAGATGCCCATGCCTATCCACTAGACTTGCTAAAAATATTAATATGCATCTCCACTTGGACTGCATCTTGTGCATCATTATATCAAAACTTCCCACTCAAAATTCTTATATTCCAGCCAAAACCAGTAGGATTAATGAAGCCCCTTAGGTAGTTATATGTGTGCACCATCTAGCCACGTTTTACACTTGTCATGTTGTACTTTCCAGCAAACTCAATACACCAAAGAGCTGCAAAGCACATTCATCACATAATTGGGAAAGATAAAACTCCATGTTTATCATCATATTCAATTAAGTAGTGGTTCGTAACAACATTAAATAAGTATGCATGAGTATTTACTCATAACAAGGCATGCATAGAATACCAAAATCATCTCATCATAGTTTTAACTTGACATTTGGCATGAAGTGTTCACTGGTAAATATCAACGTATGTGTGACCTTAACGTAGTAAAATAATCACAAAACAACCAAGGCAACCTATTTTTATCTTTGTAAGCTTATTGGTCCATTCATCCATTCATAAGGTACTTCACATATTACATATGCAGCTTAATTGATGAACTACTAAGAATTGACGACAATTTCAACTAGATCATGAAAACTTCAACATGAAAACATCATATTGCAAGTATATCTTCACATGGATCAGTAATAAAGTGACAAGACAGAATCGTATATATAATTATCTGTGTTCATAACAGTGATATTGCATAGTATTGTTGCTTAGAATAGTGTCCATGAAGTGTTAAGCAAGGTCCGGTAAGTAGAAAGTCTTATTGCAAGGGATACCTGTAAGCACATGAACTCTTATTATATTACCAATGAATGAAAGCATCGCCCCAGATATTAAGGAATTTGCATATTTCAGCCACCCAGGTAGCACCTTCCCTGTTAAGCCATGTAGTGTTTATTGTGTAAAATTGACTATCTAACCACTTTCAACCAAGGCTTTAAAAATAGGTTTCAGTCACGATATCAGTAACTAATCACCCTATCGGTCTCGAAATTTTGGCTATTTCAGTCACAAAATGCTTCTATTGGCGCGGCGGAGGTTGAGGAGTGCTCGCGGATTCTGGCCTCTCCTCCTGCCGATCTCCCCTTCGACTACTTGGGTCTTCCTCTGACGGTGGGCCGCACCCACATTCGCGATTGGAGGTCGGTTGTGGAAAAGATGGAGCATCGCTTGGCTGGGTGGCGTGCGGCGATTCTCTCTCGTGGTGGGCGGTTAGTGCTTCTCAAATCTGTTCTATCTTCCATCCCTATTTACTTCCTCTCGGTGCGTGGGATGCCGAAGGGGGTTCGAACAAGATTGGAGAAGTGTATGCGGGGATTCTTGTGGGGGAAGAAGGGATGGGATGACGTCACGCGACCTAAGCAGGAGGGGGGGCTGGGCGTGAGGCGGATGGCGTCGGTGAATGATGCCCTATTGCTCAAATGGGCCGCGAGGATTTGGGGTAGGGAGGACAACTTCATGTTAAATTGTTTGAGGCTGGCGGCTGGGGATGGATTTGTATCTGCATTTCGTGGTGATGCTCAGGGACACTTCTCATCTTTTTGGCGGGGGGTGATGGATGCCCTTAACCGTAATCGCTCTTTATTTGCTATTAAGCTCGGTGATGGGAATTTGATTCGCTTTTGGGAGGATGACTGGACGGGAAGGGAGCCATTGCGGAACCTTTACCCCCGGCTACACGCTTTGGTGCCAAATAAGGATGTCACGGTGGCCTGTTGCTGGGATGGTAGCACTTGGTGCCCTCCAATTTCTGAGTTCTTATCCGAGCAGCGGACGCTTGATTATATTTCGCTCTTGTCCGCTCTCACGGAGGCCCCCGTGCCTTCTCTGGGCCGTGACTTCTTGGCTTGGAAGCACGGCTCCTTCTCTACCCGCAAGGCTTACTTGGCCCTTTTACCGAACTACTCAGGGGATGGCGCGACTTTCTTGCGGGACTGCAGATTCTTGTGGGGGCTCGAGCTCCCTGAGCGCATTGGTATTTTCCTTTGGTTATTACGGCGGGGAAGATTGTTAACTTGTGAACGATGTGCTATTATGTTCCCTAATGCGTCGCCGATCTGTGGACTTTGTGGCGTGGAGTCGGAATCTATTGACCACTTATTCCTTCATTGCAGCCGTGTTTCTGCTCTGTGGGATGACTTGGCCTGGCTAGACCTGTCCTCTTTGGCTTTGTTCTGGGATAGCTTGTTCCGTGGTAGGGGGCGACCGCGGATTTCGCTGCTGGATCCTATCGCGCGGCTGTGGAGCCTTTGGTTGGGAAGAAACGAAGCAATCTTTGCTAGGCAGCGGTTTTATCTGGAGAATATTCGCTCTTCGGCTTCGGGCTTTCTACTTGACTGGACCACAACGTAATTTGATGCTCTTGTAGCGGGGGTACCGCCTTTTGGCTACCCCCCTGTCCCTTTGTGTTTTGTTTCATGTTCTTCCTTTACCTCTTGTAAGTATCTCTTTACCTGTTTTAATGCATTGGGGTGAGCACCTGTGAGTGTGTCCCCCTTTTTTGAGCCTCAAAAAAAATGCTTCTATTGGCAGCCTTAAAGTCTGAAATTTGCCATCCTATCACGGAATTAGAGCATAGGTTCCGACATCCACAAACCCATAATTCCCAAACATCCCGCATATAATGTAAGCATTATATTTTAAGAGTCCCAAGAACCACATGTCACAAGCAATCAGTATAGACAAAACCTCAATATATTTTTTTATGCAAAAAAGGGGAAATATCAGAACATGTCCATCCTAAGTATAAGAAAAGATGCAACAGAAAACTTACAGAAGCTCGAGTAAAGTCCTTACGGAACGAATTAAAAAAAGGCAATGCTTTCTCTAACTATAAGTAGGGGTCGTCTAAATGGATTTTTGCTCAAACCAATGTCGAAAGATTCAACTATTTTTTATACTAGTTGTCGACTACCTAATGCAACCCCACGGGAGGGGGGGTGGTGAACCCTGTTCTTTTGGGATATCGACTGCCACCTTACGGAATGAGTTACATTTTCAAAATAGAATGCTCAGGTTGAAATTTCATCCATTACTCGCAAGACAAAGAGCGCAAGCTACTGCAACTAGAAATAGCAACTTCATGTTGGGACAGAAACAAGAGTCGAACAAAGATTCCCCGTAACCAGTGAGGTTACCAGAATCCATCCAACCAATATCAAGATCATTCCAAACATGGCCTCAAATTACAACGAAAATTCCATTTCTCTAGCCCACCGAAATCGAAGTGATACCTTATTTCTTTTTCCAGAATTTCAGTGAAATGCCAATGAAGTTTCATAAATTACAAGTCGTTTCGATGAAACAACAAAAATAAGGGAATCTACCTTTCGCTTTCATCGAAATTTACATATATTAATAACTTTTCACTTATTTATTCCCCGATGTGTTGAGTTGTTAGATAGATTTACATTATTTGAAGAAATTTCTTTAGTTAGTATCAAAAGTTTACACCTAAATACAAATCAAATCTGTTGGAAATAAGACTTAAGAAATAAATTCAAGTTCATACTGAAGAGCTTTATTTTTTATTCTTTCTTTATTTTGATATATATGTTTTGATTTGTAGTCATTATATGTGTCACCTCATTCTTATTGAAGAGATGATTACCATGGCTTTCGCTTCTAGTTTCGCATACAATTCTAACTCTAGACAATACGTTACTCTACATATCAACATGTACGATGATATGACGATAATACAACGTTAAAGCTTACATTTACAATTCTAATTTACAAATAAGTGGGCATTTCTATTTTATTTATTGATTTAAGAATAATAAAAATCTTATTTTTTGGAAAAAATCATGTTTAGAGTCATTTCCAAAATTTCCAATGATTCCAACGAAATTCCACCGATATTTCGCTTTCTAGACTAGGTGAAACGAAACCAAAATTCGAAATTTAAGGTCTTGTCCAAATATCTGTCACCTTTGCACATCTGAAAAAGAAGTGATAAGTCGGTTCCATTATCGATTTGCATAGAGGACATAAGTTGGCATATCCCGCAAATAGTTTAGTCTGACTATCCTTTTTCAATAGTCTAAATCCTCGCAACAAAGAAAGAAACTTTTTGAGGTGTGTCGAGACATTCATCTTCAAAATAAGCATGCAGTCACATATCAACACTTCATCATCTGGAGCAGAACGACCAATGAAGGATTTGTATGCTCGCCGGACCAAGAAGTCATAATTTCTCCAGGTGCAATGATCACACCCCTCCACTAGCCATCTACGTGCTAATGAATTCAAGAAGTTCAACCAAGTCCTGGAAATGATGTTCCAAGAAGTATGTGCGGAAGACAAGCATCCACCCACTATCCTCCAAATGGTCAGGATGCCACAACATCAATATCTTCCACCAGAGCAAACAAATGAGGAAACGTGTTGTTAGGGTCATGTATATGTCTAATCAACATTCAAAAAAAAACAAACGAGCACCCAGAGCATCCATCTCCAAGAATATGTCCAAAGAGAAACAGTAGCTAGGGGAGCATGGAGCATATTCCTTTCCAGAATGCAGAAGAAAAGGCATGAGTATGTCGCGACAGCATCCCCTCAGCAAGTATGCCATAAATTCCATGGGCTAATCAAAAATAAAAATCCTAACTACTTTCCCAAAGCCTTGCAACCCACTTCATCAGAAGAGCTATGTTCATGGTCTCCAAATGAGAAACTCCAAGACCTCCATCCCACATAGAGAGAGTAATATAATCCCAATCGAATAGGAGCATGCCCGATGAATTTTGGTTAGATGTTCCACATCAAAATCTCTACTAATCTTCTCCAACCATCGAAGCATCCATGTTGGCAGCAGACTCGACAATATAAAAAAACATATCGATAGCCATAAGAATGACCATTACTATGACCAATCGCCCCCAAGCGACAGCGCTAAAGCCTCCAACCAGCAAATTTACCATACATCTATTCAATAAGAAGCAACCAGTCTAACAATTCAATAAGAAGCAACCAGTCTGTTAGACGCGAACGGCCGCAACTCAAAGGTAAGCCTAAATACCTAATCGACAGCGATCCAAACGCATCCTCTGCACATTTGGTCGTCTTTTGCCACTACATGATAGTGGTCGCTCAACCATGAGTTATTTCTTGTCGGCATCTTTGAGCGGCACCTTCATCGGGTACAGATATCCTTATAATCACCGATGAATACCTTGAAAGCCTGAGTTCGTTTGATAAAAGTCTCATAAATAACCATGAAAGAGGAGCATATAAAGAATGCAATATCGACTGGAAACGTGGCCATTGTAATCAGAAAGAAAAGATGAAAGATATTATGATGTAACTTACTTAAGCATTAGGACGGACTAGCAGTGAGCCAGTGACACAACCGATAAGGATGGTGGCACAGAGAGCCATTGGACCACTTGCACTCTGAGAAGGGAGACGAAAATAGTGGTGTTGTAGGTCGAGCAGCAAGGCGCTTTCAAGTGGCAACGGTGACGGCTTCCACGGGCTACAATAGTGTTGCGTAGGGGAAATGTGCACATGGAGGAGCAGTGGCTACGATGTTGGTTGTCGTTAGGCAGTCGTACTACCACGCAATGGTCGAATGAATGTCGAGGAGGGACAGTAACGACGAGGTCGTGGCTTGTTGACGGTGCGAGTCGGCGTAGAGATGAGGCTAGTGGGGGCAGAAGGTTTTAGGGCAAGAACTTTGGTCTATGACCTGCCCTCTGATACCATATGGAGAGTTATAGAACCAATGGAATAAAAGAAACCCTGAAGCCCCATGAATGGGATTTAAATGATAGCCATAACAGGACCCCGAAATACAGGAGTAGAAATATAACTGATGCTAAAATAGAAACTACATCAGTAGCTAGAATAACACAATAACAATATAAACGTCTTAGGCAAAAGATCTCCACAATTCCCGCAATAATCAGACATCAACTTACAAAGGTACATTTTTTATTTTCATTTAGAAATGTATTTCTTCTACGAATTTTGTTTAGGACACTCAAGATTCAATAGAAGATTGGACTTTCCTCGTAAATTAGAAACTACATCAGTAGCCAGAGTAACACAATAACAATATAAACGTCTTAGGCAAAAGATCTCCACAATTCCCGCAATATTCAGACATCAACTTACAAAGGTACATTTTTTTATTTTCATTTAGAAATGTATTTCTTCAACGAATTTTGTTTAGGACACTCAAGATTCAATAAAAGATTTGACTTTCCTCGTAAATTATTCAACATCTCACATATAAGAGACATTATTCTTAAAGTGAAGAAACGATATTTAACGGGGAAAGATTTCTTATTACAACCCCCCACAAACCCCCACCATCACCATTCCCCGTCACTACCCATTCTACTTTCCTCATCACTAACCCATTCTACTCGTAAAATGTCTTCTTTACCACCATTCCCATTTATGAATTATGTTTAAGTTTAGACCATTCTAGTTTCAATAAAAAGCTTGACCTTACAATTTTAAACACCCTATAAGCATTCTTCTTGAAGCGGACATACAAGATTTGAGGGGGAAGCTCTTTTATCCACTCCCCCCCCCGCTGCATGCACACACCATCACATGCATTCCACGTTCATATTCCCTTTCCATGTTATCTACCTTATTTCATATTGGTCCCCCACAAACCGTAACTCATCTTCGACGCCTCCAGTTCACATGCCACCCATAATCGTCATTCTATGCCACCACCCTCTGATTCCCATTGTCTTACCGCCCTCGTTTATTGTCCATTTTCCCCGATACAAAATTCGGATAACTTTTTGAAGAAATTGTTATGACAATTCAAAAAGGTGTTCTTTTGTCAATGAAAAAATGCTCCTTTGGCAAAAGTGATTAGATTAGGCACATTTCGGCCTTAAAGGAAAAACATTGCTTGCGGGAGCACCCAAAATATATTATAAAGAGAAAAAGGCACTTCTTGTTCACCGCTTACCTCCATTTATTTTCCTTTTTCATAAGGCGGATAGAATACTCATTGAGTAAGAGGACGGATTTGCTTCATCCTGCTCTAACTGCTCGAACAACATACAAAGGCGGATGAGCAATAGGAAGATCAAAAGCAAGGGTAATGCCAATATAAGAGAGTTCACGAGCCTTACTACACGTATCGTTCTAGTTGACCGAGGACTGAAGAAAACAAAGGTCGCTTGGTCAGGTAGTTTAATGATTGATTATGAAAGCCCTTGTGAATCAAGATAGGCAGGAATGCCTGATGGTGGGGCTGATGGAACTTCTACTACTAAAGATCTTTCACTGACCCCCAGCTATGTACCCACTCATCCCCGGTATTCCCTATATGATTTTTAAAAGATATTTACATCCATAAATCTGACAAATTTCATATTTACAAACATAACTCACGATAATCACGAATTACACCCAGAACCTTAAATAATGTGTAATCCTTATATGACATAATTATGTCTCAAATTCCACCCAATTCCGCCATTAACTTTAATGGATTCCATCCATTTTGGACAATTTCACCCCTCAAACAAAAGCACATTTTCGAAAGATACCCCCCCCCCATCTTCCTCAAATAAGATAATCAGAGCACCACCTTCTCGTCATCTTCCTCTTTCGATCTCGCGTATCACGGAGCTTGTCGAGGATGTACGATGACGACGCAGGAGGCGGAAGGGGCAAGAGGCGACAGAGTGAAACAACGACAAGTCAATGGAGAACCACGAAGAAGGTCATCCAAATTGGCAACATCAGTTCTTCCTGGTCCGCTATTATTCGAGAACATCCACCCTAACATTTTTCAACACAACCAGATCTTCTCCAATCGATCAGCACAACCAACTCCTGAATTGCATGATCATTAATCACTTGTCATCTTCCTCAAGCGCAACACCTCCAACCATCAGCCGCACCCATCATTGGAAAAGCCAAGGTGGGAGGAAACCTCAAATGTCTTGATCTCCAATTGCCATCAATCGTCACCAACTACATCAACCATTATTGTCTCCACAAGAACCATCGCTTGAAGCACACGAATCACAGGAGGAAAATTGGAGGAGGGGGGAGGTAGACGACGAAGGAAAAGGGAAGGACTAGAGGAGGAGTGGGGGGAGGGGGAAGTAGCCAGTGGAGGAATGGGGCGGGGTCGGAGGAGGAAAAGGGGGGAGGAGGTGGTCGGCGGAGGAAGGGTAGGGGATGGAGGAGGAAAGGGGAGGAGCGTTTTTTCTTTTTTAGCTTTTGATTAAGTCAAGTCATTGGATCAGGCATAGGTTAGATTAACTCAATGATCTTAAACCCAGATTCGTCACAGCACATGTTTTGGATGCCTCCAGAAGGGCCATTAATTCAAGGGCGTAAGAGATGTCAATGCTACGAGGAAACTGAGATCAATGAGTTGTTATCTATGTGCAAAGAAAAATAGAGATGGCATTTTGCGATACCCATTTAGAAAGTGTTATATAGGAGTAGGATTATATTGAAATGGATAGAAAGACCATTGATCATTTGTTCATCATCGAGTGTGATATGACAAAAACTGAAGTACACACAATAAACTCTTCACCTTCAAAACCAAAACGTGCCACCCACCACCTCCAAAAAATTAGGATCAAGAATTTTGTTATCGTCTCACTCTACTTTTAGCCAACACACTTCCTTTTACTATTTCCCAAGAGAAACCCACCCTTGATCACACTAATGCCAACATCCTTCTCCGACTACTATGTCAACTCTTCGTACTTCATCCCCCACATGCAAGAGTTTAGCAATCTAGCTCCCACCACCCATCATCGTCCAAGGGTCACTCCTTTGAGAATGGCCACCATACTCGTACTATTGCATCATCTGATTGTTATCCCCATATCCAACCCTTTACACCAAGCCATAACCACTTCCTTCCACCACCATTTATCCATACCACCCTATTCTTATTTGCCATCACCATCATTTCATCCATAACTATCCGTATTGGCACATCCGCCGGAGAAAAAACATCTCTACCGCGAATTTGCCTTCTCCTCCACCATTAACGATGCACAATCATCGTTGCTACCTTTTTTTTTGAAAAGAGGGTGCAATGTCGAGGAGACACCACCCGTAACTCTATGTATTATTTATTAAAAAAATACAAGGACCAAAGGGCCTTTACGACCTTTGCATATTCTATAACACTCTCCATGTACGTTCTTTAACCGGAATATACACTCGCAAACCAATAAGACAATAGGATAGGCGTCACCAAAATCTTGGTTGGGTTGCACCCGTACTCCACAATGTCCAGAGAGTTTTAGAAACAACCCTATGCAGAGGTTAACACCATCTCAATAAAAGAAGCAACCCACAGCTCCTTTGCAACAACGCAACAAAAGAACAAATGCTCATCCATCATCCTTAGCTCTTAAACAAAGGTGGCAAGTCTAAACAACTATATGCGGAGGTTAATATCATCTCAATAAAAGAAGCAATCCACAGCTCCTTTGCAACAACGCAACAAAAGATCAGATGCTCATCCATCATCCTTAGCTCTTAAACAACGATGGCAAGTGTTGTTAGACCCAGGGAAGAACATAGCTCTTTGTTCACCCATCATCAATTGATCCCTACTAAGTAACCATATGAAGATCTGAGCCCCCAGCGAGACTTTCACCTCCAGATATCTCTGAACTTGTCTAAAGCAATCATTGGATCAATATGCCTTCCATATCGTGAAACATAGACCAATGGCCCACGGTGTATGAGAAGCTTACCCACAACAAAGCCATGAGACGATAGGTCAAATCAGGAAAGTGGTCGCCACCTGCCACCACCCTAGCAGTCCCTAACAAGACAACGTGCGCATATGCAGCCAGAGAAAACATGCAAGGGAAATGAGCGTGCAACTTCCCTTGTCGTGTCCAATTATCAGTACAAAAGCGAAATCCCATGTCATCTCCCACAAAGGCTTCATGAGAGGGATGAAACGAGGGAGTACTACACAGATCCCCTTCCAAAAATTAGAATTCGTGAATAGAACCACCTGTAAAGATATATCTATGGATACACATACCATAGAAAAGCCAGAAGCCAGCACAACAACGGAATCAAAGAGCAATCCTGCCTCGCTCCCTCCCAAGCAGCAACACCCATCCACATCCCAAGTAAATATTCTATCACATTAATGTGAACCCCTCAGGATCCGGGTACCCGTTTACGCGCATCTCGCAATATTTCATTCACAATTTGATCGCACGAGTCGCACAAAAATAGGGAAAATTTTTCGCGCAAATGTGACATTCATATTCACTAACCACATATGTCACTAATTTCATAAATTTTGATGTTGTCTGTCTCTTTTACGATCCAAAATCGGACGAGTTCGGGTTTGTTAGAATATGGATGTTACAATTAAACTGACGCTTTTGTTAGGGAACAGTGTTGCTACCACAAATTTGCACTCGACATCAATCTATAGAGGAGCAACTTCTAGGTATTCTCAATGAAGCAGCTATGTCTACATTCAAACATCCAAGGATCATACGAAGCATAAAAAATGAATCAAATTGAAGTGAATTAAGGAGATAGAGATGGCAGTATTTCCATAAACTATTCATTGGGGAAGGATGAGGAAGGTCGCGTGCTGGTTACAAGGATATAGAGACTAGATGAGAGCATTATTTCCGTAAACTTTTCATTGGGGAAGGAAATAGAGAGATAGTGATCTAGCTAGTATTGAAAGCTACTTGAATCGTGCAAGCTATAAACGAATACAAAGAAAGGAAGTAGAGGAGGCTTTGAAGGTTATGAGACCTGGGAAAGGTGTAGGGTCGGATGACATCCTTGTAGAAGAATGGAGAGTTTTAGGTGAGTGTGGTTTGACATGGCTTACGAATCTATTCAATGTTATTTGATGAAGCAAGAAAATACCAAAAGATTGGAGAAGTATCGTGGTGCCTCTTTATAAGAACAAAGGAGCGATTCAAATTTGTTCAAATTACAGAGGTATCAAGTTGATGAGTAACAATGTGAAAATGTGGGAACGTGTGATCGAAAGAATGTTGAGGAAAGTTTCCAAAGTAAAAGAAAACCAATTCGGATTCATACCAGGTCGCTCAACTATTGAAGCCATCCATTTGCTAAGGAGAACAATGGAGATTTATAGAGATAAAAGGAAGAACCACTGTATGATTTTTATTCATTTGGAGAAGGCTTCTGATTATGTCCCAGAAGAGATATTGTGGAAAGTTTTGGAGAAAAAGACAAGTATATGTCCTATACATTAACCTTATAAAGGATATGTACGATAGGGATTTATCTTGTGTAAGGATCCAGTCTAGGAAGTATCAACATTGTTTACATCAAGGTCCAGCTTTGAGTTCATTTCTTTTTTACTTTGATTATGGACGAGTTGACAAGTCACATTCACGGTGAGATACCTTGATGTATGTTATTTGTTGATGATATTGTGTAGATTGATTAGACTAGAGATGGAGTAAATGAGAAGCTTGAGGTCTGGAAACATGCATTGGAGACCAAAGGATTTCATATAAATAGGCTAAGACTGAATATATGGAGTGCACCTTTGATGGAAGCAATGGCGAAGGAATAGAGGTGAAGATTGGTAACGATAACATTCGGAAGAGATATTCTCTTAGATAACTAGGATCTATTTTGCAACATGATGAGAAATTTGATGGAGATGTTATTAATAGAATAAATGCACATTGGCTAAAGTGGAAAGGAGCCTCCGTTGTTCTCTGTGATAAGAAAAATCCTTTCAAAATCAAAGAAAAGTTTTAAAAAGCATCCATGAGACATGTTATGCTCTATGGATCTGAACATTGATCTGTGAACCATAGACACGTGCAGAGAATGGTTGTGGCAGAAATGAAAATGTTAAGGTGGATGTGTGGACACACGTAAAGATCGGATTCGGAATGATGCAATCAGAAAAAAGTTGGTGTGGCTCCGATCGAGGATAAAATGCGAGAAAACTGATTAAGATGGTTTGGTAATTTGCAAAGAAGGTTAGCTGATGCACCAGTTATGAGATGCAAGTTTTGGATGTTGAGTCGGTTAAGAGCGGGGGCGAGGATGGCCCAAGAAGTGTTGGAAAGATACTATATGAAGGGATCTTAGTTTTTTGGATATAAGCTCAAGACTGACCCAAGATAGATCTGAATAGATGCAAAGAATCCATGTAGCCGACCCTACTTAATTGTGGGAAAAGGCTTTGTAGTTGTTGTATAATGAAGTGAATTGCGGCTTTATCAGGGGTGCAGTTTACCTAGAACAGTCACCTATATCAGCTAAGGAGCAACATGGATGTCCTTTCAACAAGGAAGTTCCTTGGTAAAATTGATTCTAAACCAAGCATATCATATCCATATGGCTCACATAGATGGAGAGTATTGAGCTTTTTTCAATCAAGTGTCGATTATTATTTGCGTTATAATCCACTATAAGAGGGGATGTCTACAATAAGCACTTAATATACAAAAGCACATAATCCAATGCAATCCATTCCGCATACTTCACAAACCATGAAGTGTAACCATGATCTGGAGCATAATTTGAGTATAATTACATGAAACATTCATTATTTATTTCCGTGACCAATTGAATTCATGAGCTAAGGGATGCCTCTTTGGCCTTTAAATCCTGAGCTTTTATCTTAGTCAATTCAGACTCCCATAGAAACTCCTCCTGCAAATATAAACTCCAATTTGGTGAGACAGGGGTCTATGATATGAAATATAACTACAAGTTTACAGCTAGAAACGTCAAAATGATGATGGCAAATAACATTTGAAACGTGTAAATTAAAAATGCCAGGTACCTCACAACGCTCTTGAAAAATCCTTGATGGAATAATTGCTGATTCTACTAGCCACTTCACCTGAAAAACAAAAGAAACAAGTAAATAAACAATCAAAATGCAATCGAAATGAACAAAGATTGAAAAAATACAATATGAATACCAATTGGGGATAATCGGGCCAACAAAACAATTAGCAGTAATACTAAAATACCCACCTCCTTTCAAGTAACATATCAAGGTCGGCGGGAAACCAGTTTAAAAAAGAGAAATTCGTAATCATGAACTCTGAAGATAGGTCGCCAAATAGACGAACGAGATGAGGAGCGGTGGAAGAAAAGAGTCGGCCACATGGCTCACTGACATTGAGCCATGTGGCCCAATGAAATAAATCAGAAAATAGGAAAAAATAATGTAAAATACAGGGAAAAAATAGTTATGGATAAAATTAGAAAAAATGTTCAACATGGATCTTGATAAGATTTACAACTTTCACGTAGGACTGAAGATCTAGATACATCATATATGCGTGGTAATATTTTTGTGCTTATTTTTAAAGTATTAAAAACACTTAATTTAATTATGTTGTTATTTTTATGGTATTTTGAATAATATATCATATACATTATTATATTATTAAAAGCACTATGTTATTATTTATGAAAATTTTAAGGATTAGAAAATACATAAAATAATAGCACAATATATATATATATGTATATTTATAACACAAAGGCAAGTTAATTAGAATTACAAATTAATGTTAATTAATTACAAGGTTAGAATAATTACTTAGAATGAATTAAATATACTTCTGACAGAATAGGATAAATATGCAAAACAATAAAATAATTTGTAAATAAAAAAATATAGAAAAATAAAAGGGTGCAGGCCCGATATGGGAGCTACAACAAAACTATATGTACAGAAAATTTAAAGTACAGAAGATCAGGCCATATGAAGGGCATTGGTATGCACAAATAGATTCTCTGAATAAAAACACTAACCGCGGAAAATGAGCACATTCCAAGCACACAAAATTGCCCAAAAAGTTCTGTGCATGATATTGTACAATCCTCTTCAGAGTTGCCACAATCTGTCCCAATGCAGGACCAGAATATTGTGTGATCCTCCATCTGAAGCCAAAGAATTCCAGTGTGCTCCCAAATATTCACCGAGCTGCTGTAATTGAAAAGGAGACGATCCATATCCTCTATATCGACAACGCGTCTCGGGCTTAACAAATCTCTGATCCAAAGAATCGAATCTCTACGTGCTTGCATAAGCAAAAGATCGTGCCTCACTAGTCATAGAAAGACCTTAATCCATTATGGGATCATGTGCTTCTAAATCAACCTCCAGTCTCATCACAGGTCCTAGTGTATTAGCTCCTGCAAAACTGAGAAAGATTTATATGCCTTCTTGGCAGAAAGGGAAGTTCTCCTAGACCTAATGGTCCCAATAAAGAGGCAATCCGAGTCCAACTCTCTAGACATCTGTAGAAAATCCCTCAGTCTCAGATCTGAGATATCAGCAGCAAACAGAACAGCTCAAGTTCCCCCGGACCATGCCTGCGACATCATGCCATTGCGATCACAGGACAAAGCAAACAATCAAGAGAGCATAACTCATTTCAATCATCCAACCAAATGCGAGATAGATCGCCACTACCATCCACCAGTCGCAGTGTAATCACCATCTCTAGATGGAGTCCAAAAATACCCTGCCAAATGGAGGAGCGTTACCTTTGGGCAGCGCCGATAAGGTAACACAAGAACCATATATATTCCACATCAAATGACACATCGTGTCATAATTTTTACCACAAAGTCTAACCACTTATTTAGCTAGAAATGCCTTATTCAATTATCAAAACTTCAAGACCCCATCCTTTTTCGGCCTTGTCACCATGGCCCAATCAGTTGACTTCTCCAAGGCCCCTCTTAAAGCTCCTATTAAGAAAGCCCAAAGGAGAAAAAGTTGACTTCTCCCAATTAACATGTAATGGAGACATCACCAAAGCTACCCGTGATTTGCGAAGTAGCTATACTCTCCTACTTTACCCCTCCCCCGATGAAAAGGATCGTGCCATCAGCATACTGAAGGATGCAAATAAAAAAATCGCTGCTCCAGGACCCTTCACAAAAGTCATAGTCAAATACCAATCTCATCATCATCGCCAATGCATCCACAATCACTCCAGGGCCTCGAACAGAAGCCTCATCAATGCATCCACAATCACTCCAAACAATACAGGAGTCAAGGCTTCTGAGATGACCCAACCAAACTGCATCACCACCAAATATCCTCTGCTATTCTTCGAAAACCTCCTCTAACAACCATGAATGCTGAAATATAAATTAGGACAACGAAAGACCCCTTCCCCAAACACCAAAAGCAGTGGCATATGATCGGAGTGTGCTCGGAGTAATGCCCTTGCACCAGCCATCAGGAACAGCTGCATCACCTCCACGGACACCAAAAAATGGTCAACGTAAGGAGTTCCTCCATGTATAGTAACAGCTACCAATATCAATGACCTCCACCTAAAGATCAAAAAATAGAACAGATATCGCACCCAACCTAGCATTGGTGTCGCCTCTTGATCACAGTTTGGCCTCCAGATGCAAACTCACATTAAAAACCCCACTTATGAACCACAGCTCCAATCACAACTTCTCATGTATGAGAAGATCCTCCAACAAGTCATGGTTGATCAAAGAAACAGTCAGCCTATACACATTGGCAAATTGAATACTTTTATCATTAGCATTGTCTTGCAAGATAATCGAAAGTGACTGATGCCCACGTATCTCAGTCCCCTCTATAGTAAATCTATCGGTGTATGATCGCAACAACAGTCCTCCCTGCGCTCCATCGGACTCGATCGCTCTGAAAATCAATATATGTGTGTGCCACCTACTTCTTGCTAAAGAAAATCCACCCATTTAGAGCTTTTATTCTCCTGAAGCATGGCAATAACCCTCGACTCCATCAAGATATCACGAACAGCTCTCCTCTTCTACGGCCTTCCCAGGCATTTCACATTTCAAGTGAGACTTTCATTTTGAAATCGAATAAACCCCTGTTGTTGGGACAACCCCAAAATTAGGACAACCCCAGCATTGCGACAACCCCTTGCGATCATGCTCCTCCACATGTAATTCGTCCATGTGTTCACTTGCAGCTTTGGATTCTCAACAACAGTACTCCGTGATCCATTTAAACCGAGGGCATCATTGCAACTCCATGTGTCTCGACATGTTCTTGATAGAGCTGCCAGCTGTTAAGCAGTATTTACTAAAGTTTGCATGCACCTCTTCATTATCCTTCAAAGCTAGCCCATTTGTTGTAGCATTCTGAAAGTTCTTCAGATATAGCGCAAACAAACCCTCACCAATGTTGCAGAAGTTGGTAATCAATATTCAGTTGGAGGGGTCACTTGATAAAAAAATATTCGATATTCAGTAGAATATTCGGAATTATTCAGTTATTAGTTATTTAATATTTTAAATATAAAAATTATGTCAAATATAAACATTCTTATATATTTATACATCAATGGTCATCAATCAACAATAATCCAAGATAGAAGTACCAATTAACAAGCTACATATACGGAGCTTTAAGATTTGTGGTGAAACTGAGATAAACGGGAAACTTTAAAAATAAAAAAATCAAATATCTATTGCAATAATTAACTGAATAATGTATTCGACAAGAATATTCGGTTTGGGAGAATATTGACATAATAACTATATTCTACTCACCCCCCTCCCGAACCGCATATCCGACCGGAATATTCGATCCGTTCAGTTGAATATAGTAATAGTGACCTTCACCAAGCATCCACTTCCTTGGCGTCTTTAAAACCAGTTCCATGTAGAATATCTTCCCATTCAACTATTGAAGTTTGCCCCAAAGGCTCCCATACGGTGACGATGGCAACAGAGGGAGAATTGTGTTGTTATCTGACCCCCACCCAAAAGGGATGCATAAAGCATAGTTCAAAATTTCAAAATATTGATATCGATATCGTATCGATCCACTCGGAAAAGGATATATAGGGGATATCTCGAGATAAAACAACGATATGGGTGGAAATCTCAGAAATGGCTCAAAAAGCTAGTTTTTTGCCATCTTCACAAATTAAGATCATCAAAGTTCGAAAATAAATAAATAAATGAATATAGAAGATTGATACACCTTGTATCGCATATCTCGATTATATCGAACAAACGGTTATTGTTAATGTTGATTGATGAGTACTGATAGATACAAGAAATGAAATAGCTAAGTTAACAACTCCTAAAACATATCTTTTGTTCATAAAAAAGATGACATGTGATGATTGATAATGATTAATGAAATAAAAAAATATTTTATTCATGTAAATAAATGCGGTGGAGCTCCAGAACCACTCCCACGGACGCCACCACCATAAAAGTTGCCATGTAGACCACCGAGTTCTCGCCTCTTGAACTCACTCAGAGATTCTCCGTGTTATATAGAAGTACATAGCTTTGTAAGTCATCACTTTCGAGAATAAGAAATGACAATAAGGGAGATGGAAATGGCATCATCTGCGGTACAATAAGATGACGAAAGAACTTAGGAACCTTGTGATGATGATGAAGTATGAGATAATATCCATGGTTGGGTCCCCAAGATCTTAATAAATACTACAAATTGTAGCCTGACAATAGAAAAAATTGAATAACAGATAATAAAGCACGAAATATGCAAAGCCCCTAAGGAATCCACCAATAAAAGCATTTAAAATAATGAAAATCACCTTAAGGAAGCCTTATCTAAAGCCAAGAATTGCAGGTAATAACAGTTCGATATTCTTTTGAAACAAGGAGGGGGAAACACGCGCAGGTTCCCACCCAAGATTTGAACCATGGTCCTTTCTTTGTGGGGTAGGCAAACTGCACTAGCAATAGACCATTGAAGTGGCGAGAAAGAAAATTCATATCAATGATATCGATTGATATGGGGGAAGTTGCATTCACTCATGTTTTGATCGGTAACCATCGATATCCCGATATATCGGAGATATATCCAAAGATATCAATCAAAATGGCATACATAGTAGTCACCATACCATTTAATATCTGATACCTGATAACAACGTTGTCAAAGGCGTGAGGCACTCCAAGGGCATTATAGGACCAAAACACCCGTGGCACTAGGCGCTCGCCAGAGACAATCGAGATGCTAAAGAAATATTGTGCGAATATAATATATATACACACATTAATTATTTGTGATAAGAAAATTCCTCTAAAATTGATGGAGATGTTACAAATAGAATAAATGCAGGTTGACTAAAGTGGAGAGGAGCATCTATTGTTCTTTGTGATAAGAAAATTCCTTTGAAAATCAAGGAAAGTTTTGCAAAGTAGCTGTGAGACATGCTATGCTCTATGGATATGAATGTTGGCAAGTGAACCATAGACTTGTGCAGAGAATGGTTGTAGTAGAAATGAAAATGCTAAGGTGGAATTGTGTACACACACATCGGGTTAGGAATGATGCAATCAGAAGGAAAGTTGGTGTAACATCCGAAATCCGCCAAACCCGAACTCGTCCGATTTTGGGTCCAATGAACCCAAAAACATTGTCGCTCAATACTAAACAACCTAAAACGACCAATTGATCATGAATCAAAAGTCGTTCGAACGAAATCGACCGAAAAACGGTCGCATCGTAGCGCGCGCCGTGAAAAGCCGCGACGCAAATTCGGAAACCACAAAATGAACCAAGACCGTCATTGGAACCGATTCAACGATAGAAGATCAACGGAATCGACCGTTCGTCAATCGGAGGTCGTTTGATATTTATAAATCGTAAAATTTAACCTTAAACAAAATCCGTATCCGAAAATTTCGGATATTCAAAACTCGATCGAAAGTATATCAATATTATACTCATATTGATCGTCGTTCCGAGACGGCGCCCGAGGTGCGCGTACGGTAGATTTTTATGTATGTCAAATAAAGAGATATTTTGTTTAAAATATATATATAATAATTCCAAAACAGTAACCAGGTTACCAGGTTGTACTGGTTCCAGCCGTGGAGTTTTTTTTTTCCTTTCCTCTCTATCTTTTCCATTTGGGTTTCCTTTTACTCCACTTGTCAATCAAAGGGGAGCTCTCCCTCCTTATTTATATCACACAAGCCCTTCTTGATTTCCATCCTTCTCTTGTCTATTGAGTCCAATTCCAACGACATTCCTCTCTCGTCCTCTCATGTCATTCCCAAAAGCTCAAGTTCTCCATCTCCTATTTCTACAGCTACTGCCTGGGAAAAATGCTACAGCCTCTTCTTCTCTTGCTGCTGTCCTCTCTTTCTTGAAGCTGCAATAAAGGCTTTTGACAAGAGGAAATTTCTGCCTCATTGAAGGTAATCACTGGAGACAACTGTTGCAGCCAAGGAGCTGCTGCTCCTTGCTCCAAATCATCAGCCATTGGAGACTCCTTTCTCCTTCTTTGAAGCTTGAAGCTGCTGTCCAGCAGTTTGCTGGAGCTTTTCTTGGGAATTTTCCTTACATGCAAGCCCTCTTTTTCACATTCAAAAGATCAAGGTACCTCCTTCCCCACTTTGCTGCCATGCATGCCTATTATACTTGTTTCTCTGTACATTCCTTCATCATCTTTTGCTGCCATCCATGTGCAATTTCCCCATATCTTTACTGCCATGCATGATGATCCAACCATTTCTGCTGACCATATATGAGATTTGCTATACATTTTGTTGCATAATCAAGAGAGAAATCTGGGATTCTTTTAACTGTACTTGAAAGTTCATGACTGGAGTGATAAATTTCTAGAACTACTTCATTAAATAAGCTGGAAATACTGATGCATGTGGCAGCAGCTTCGGCTGTTCCATCCCTATCTAAATCTCCATCGATGCAATGTTGGAGAAACCCCAAATTCCTGGACAAATCAGGATGTACATCCAAACCTTTCCTTTGTTGCTATTCATGGAATAGCTTCCTATTATTGAACTTATAAATGATAAAGATTTCGTGCAAGCATCAATTTAGGAATTTCTCTCTGTCTGTTCAGATTGAATAGTTGAAAGTTTGATATTGGTGAAAAGAGGGATTTTGTTTACATCTATGGTGACGGTGGTAATACATGCACTCCCAGGAAGTGCAATAAAAAGAACACATCTCACAGTTGATTCTACATTTTTCTTAGGTTTACTTTGTCATATCACTTTCCAAAATATCACCTTCCCCTATCCAATTGACAGATGCTTTCTCATAATAGAAATTTCTAACAAATTGTATATTAGGTAGAAATATGGAAAGAAACAACGATTATAGATGTTAACACACATCATCAAAACCCTATAATCCAACATAAATTTCAGTATCTGGTTTCTCTTTTGTTTTTATTAAATAAGCATCTCAGATCAGTCCATATTAAAATAAGCTTCTCCAGTAAATTAGTGTTATAAATCTAAAATTTTTGTTGGAATAAAAAAAATAAGATATGTAAAAAGGGGTAGTAAAACAAATTTTTATATACTATCAAATAAGAGCAGTTGAAGCTCTCTTGCATTACTAATAGACAGAATCTGGAAAAGGATAATTTCTTGTATATAAATCAGTAAACCCCCAAATTATGAGAAGGAATATGTCATTATTTTTTTAGAAATTAATCTATTATTAAATCAAGGTTGGAATTTCATACATATGCAATGTGAGTGTTGAGTAAACACTTATATTATCACAGTTCCTGAATTCTAAATACTATTTTGATACGTTTATAAAAGGCAACTTAATTTAAGTTCCAGTATGAATAAATTATGAAACCCAATGTCAGTAGTATATGTTTATTTTATATCTTTGGAATTTTGATAGTATAATGTGGAAGTACCGGATTTTGTTGCCCATTTTTAGCAGCTTTCAAGTATTGAGATGAGACTTGGTTGTCCTAGAATTTGTGTTATGACACTATCTTCATTAAGACCCTCACGTTTTTGAGAGGAAAGTAAACGAAAATAAACTCAGATTAATGCTTGAGTCACATGTTATAAAGGCAACTGTTGTATTCTGGATTTACCAACATATCTTTCAATAAAGATAACTATTAGGGTTAGAGGTAAAATACAAGCTTTTGATACACCCAAATTGTGAAAGCCTCATATAATGTTATGACACAATCCAAGTATGGAAAAGTGTTGTCTTCAAGCTAGGTTTGAAGTACATAGAAACGTCGATCACTATTGAGAAGAGTTATTGACGAATATACCGAAGTGGCAATTGAAAATCAAATGCCTTGTTTATTTAACATGTTCATGATTAATAGATAAAGATTTGAGGTGATTAATATGAAACTTAAGTTCAAATTATTAATCACTATTAATAAGATCGCTAAGCAGATGTCTAGATTAGTAAGGTTAACCACATTGGAGATGAAGAATGGATGAAGAATCAAGTAAGAGATGTTGAATCATTGATAGTAGTTAATAGTGCCGATCATAGAGAGGACATGCTTCATGGGCAAGGATATAAATTCAATGAACATGAAAAGGAAGGGACAAATATTGATTAACCATTAATGTTACATCAAGTGTGCATAAATTCTTCCTCATAAATTAATTCATTATCATGATATAATAATTACATATCTTCAAAATAACCAAAGACCTAGATTGTTCAGCCTACCATAAATTAATATCAATAAGAGCAGTTGAAGCTCTCTTGCATTACTAATAGACAGAATCTGGAAAAGGATAATTTCTTGTATATAAATCAGTAAACCCCCAAATTATGAGAAGGAATATGTCATTATTTTTTTAGAAATTAATCTATTATTAAATCAAGGTTGGAATTTCATACATATGCAATGTGAGTGTTGAGTAAACACTTATATTATCACAGTTCCTGAATTCTAAATACTATTTTGATACGTTTATAAAAGGCAACTTAATTTAAGTTCCAGTATGAATAAATTATGAAACCCAATGTCAGTAGTATATGTTTATTTTATATCTTTGGAATTTTGATAGTATAATGTGGAAGTACCGGATTTTGTTGCCCATTTTTAGCAGCTTTCAAGTATTGAGATGAGACTTGGTTGTCCTAGAATTTGTGTTATGACACTATCTTCATTAAGACCCTCACGTTTTTGAGAGGAAAGTAAACGAAAATAAACTCAGATTAATGCTTGAGTCACATGTTATAAAGGCAACTGTTGTATTCTGGATTTACCAACATATCTTTCAATAAAGATAACTATTAGGGTTAGAGGTAAAATACAAGCTTTTGATACACCCAAATTGTGAAAGCCTCATATAATGTTATGACACAATCCAAGTATGGAAAAGTGTTGTCTTCAAGCTAGGTTTGAAGTACATAGAAACGTCGATCACTATTGAGAAGAGTTATTGACGAATATACCGAAGTGGCAATTGAAAATCAAATGCCTTGTTTATTTAACATGTTCATGATTAATAGATAAAGATTTGAGGTGATTAATATGAAACTTAAGTTCAAATTATTAATCACTATTAATAAGATCGCTAAGCAGATGTCTAGATTAGTAAGGTTAACCACATTGGAGATGAAGAATGGGTGAAGAATCAAGTAAGAGATGTTGAATCATTGATAGTAGTTAATAGTGTCGATCATAGAGAGGACATGCTTCATGGGCAAGGATATAAATTCAATGAACATGAAAAGGAAGGGACAAATATTGATTAACCATTAATGTTACATCAAGTGTGCATAAATTCTTCCTCATAAATTAATTCATTATCATGATATAATAATTACATATCTTCAAAATAACCAAAGACCTAGATTGTTCAGCCTACCATAAATTAATATCAATAAGATCATTGACCAAGAGATCTAGATTTAGAAGAATAACCACGGGAAAAGTTGAGACAGAAATGAGTAGATAAACAAGGGGTGATCATCGTGAATCATGTAAGGAAGCACGAACTAGTGATGACTTATAATTGATTATGCCGGTCGTGATGACTTTTACATCTGACTGTGCGAGGGCGCGGTGACCCTCAGCTGGGCGGGAGAATAGGAAGCCCAGTTTGGGCAGCGGCCGCCAAGTGCGCGGGTCTAGGATCCCAGTCCCCCTTCGGTTTTTAACGTGAGCTCACAGTGTTTTTGCACCTCGTTGGGATCCCGACTTTAGACCATTCCGCTGACCCTGTTTTAGGATACCCAGGCGGGGTCCTTGGTTTTCAGTTTTACGTGCGAGCTCGGTTGCCCGTTACCGGTCGGGCTGTTTTCTAGAGTGACTTTTCCGGGAAGTCTCTCTCACCCGTCTCAGTGGCGTAGTTTGGGAGTGTAGACCTATCCCTCTATTGGACCGTCCTTCCAATTAGAGGGCGAGACGGAAGAGCCTTTTGTTGGCTTCTTCACCGCTTGAGTTTTTCTTTCGCCAACAGACTTGGCGATTCTATATCCAGATCCTCCATATCTATATTTACATCATCTAGAGTTACATTGAGGTTGTTGCACAGAGGTTTGAAAGGATTGATTTTATATCCAGATCATCCATTTCTACATCTACATCATCCAGAGTTACATCTGAGACAATTTCACTTGAGGTTTTAAGGGATTACAAGTAAAGTTGAATAAATGGAAAAGACTATAATCAAATTCGAAATCTCATTAAGCTAGTGGACGTGTTGGGAACTTAGTTAGGATGCATTATACAACACCGCATGCCTACGGAGGCACCCCAACCCTAAGACATTTCCCTAGTCTTAGAGTCATAGTGTGAGGTTTCACAAGAGCCAAGACCACAGACTATCCACTAGACTTAAGAAGTTAATAAATCATTATATCTTCTCAACTTATCTTTTCCATCATCAAAATCCACCAATATGACCTCTAAGTAATATGAGAATAAAATATCATACTTATGATCAATTAGTCACCATAGAAATATACACATGTGGGAAATGTTGGGATAATGGCTGATCATAAGAGGTGCTTGCTAGAAATTTGGAAACCTTTTACAATTGCAAGTAGAAATAAATTTTAAATTTGAGTTGCTCATGCCTCTCTACTTGCTTTCTTTTGTAAATAATAAATGCCTGTTATTTTATATAAGTTTTTGGGAGGTACCAGCAACCGCTGACGCCTTTTCTTCCTTGCACGCTTGGCAGGCAAACAGCCTGCAGTTCAGTAGCTATACATGGGTCCAGGAGATAAAATTTTATACCCAACGGTATGGTTTATTTTGTGCCAGTTTTTGTTCAATTTATAATGTATTATGTTTCTTTCTCTTCAGTCAGATTTTGGGATATACTGTATGTACTGTCAGACTTTGTACATGTAAAATATATGGAAGTTAATGAAATGAAATAAGATTTTGGTGACCATTGTTCTATGTGTTTGTGGTTATAAATGTTGATTGTGAGTGTCATGTGGAAAATTATTCACGCGAAAAAATTTCCCCGTACTTTCAGTTACTTAATGCGATAGAAATGAATGTTGTAATGCAAAATGTGTGATTAACGGGTACCCGGATCCTAGGGGGTTCACAGTTGGTGCAAATCTGATCGAGTATAAGATGCGAGAAAATCGCTTAAGGTGGTTTGACCATTTGCAAAGTAGGTCAACCGATGCACGGATGAGGAGATGTGCGTTTTGGATTGTTGAGTCATCTAAGAGAGGGCGAGGAAGGCCTAGGAAGTGTTGGAGTGAGACTACACGAAGGGATCTTAGTTTTTTTATCTAAGCTCGAGAATGACCCATTAAGACCCTCTCTTATTTCCTCCAGTCTACTCCATCCACCTCCTCCACAGCCCAACCACTTCATACCTTCTCCACCAACACCATATCCATACCTTCGTGCATTACTTCCTTCACCCAATGTTGGAAAACCTCCACTGCCTCCCTCACTCCAGTATTATCCTCTGACGGACAACGACGGTCTAATATTATTTTTATTTTTCTCAACTTTATCACTTTTAAGCCCTCTCTTAATTCCTCTTGTCTATTCCATCCACCTCCTCCACAGCCCAACCACTTCAGACCTCTACCAACACCAAATCCACGCATCACCTACTTCACCCAACGTTGGCATTCAGCACCACCTTCACTCCAACAGTCTCCTCTAACGACCTACGAAGGTCTTTCATGACCTCCCCGCGATAAACTAATGAGCCAAGTGACCTCAACTCCTCGACCGACCATCAACAGAAACTCAAGTCCTAACACCCCGCTACCCGCAACCAAGCCCACCAACCAGCTCCAGCCTGCTTTTGTGACAGCACCGCCACCAGACACCATGCTATCTGCTCGTAACAATCTTGCATAGTGTAGTTGTTGTGTTGTGCAGTGTAAATACAATGCTATAAAGAATAGGGCAGCTAATAACTTGTACTTGTGTAATCATCACTTAAGATCAGGGATCGCCATATCGCGATATATCGTCGATATATCGGCGATATATCGGTATCGACAGGTCACCGATATATCGCCGATATGGACGATATCGGATATCGACAGGAGAAAATGCCTTGGTGGATACCGGGTTTCAGCGATATGCGTCGATATATCGCCGATATATCGGCGATATATCGGTATCGACATTGTATCGAAACGATATCGATACCGATATTTCCTTCCTTGCTTAAGATATCAACTAGCAAAGATCACCTTGTATAAAAAAAGTTTCGGGAAGTTGTTGCTATGTGCACTTTACAAGAATCACACAAGTTTTTTTATAAAAATTGCAAGAGCTACAGCATACAGTAAAAAAACACAGAATCGGACTCATCCCCAATTTAAAATTATCCTTACAATTTTTTGAACAATTAATAAGCACATTTTTAGGGAGAAGATGGTGTTCGCGCAAGGTGATGCACACCCAGATTTATCTAAAATTATAAATAACATAAACAGGCTCAAGGACCAACTCAAAAAGAGCCTTAGCATACTCTAACATATTCCCCGAATAATATCACCTAAGTGAAAATAACACCATTTATAGTCAATCACATCGCCCACAGCAAAGAAAGAGGACACAGCTTTCCTGATTGTTAACCAAGTTCACCAACCACAAGGAAGCCTAGTAGCCCTCAGCCAAAAGATAGTCCAACCATTCAAATCCACAGCCAACCCATATCTCGGGCTGCGTGCAAGTGAAAAAAAGACAGCCAACTTATTCGGGAACATCTCCACATCTTGGACAACCACGTGATTTATATAATTTGTTTCAAGTCTGGTGTGTTGCCCATGCACCCCCGCTGGGGGAGTGCAATTGCTACCCCAAGACCCCCTCCTCACACCCATGCTCGTTGATCGGCAGCGACACCCTGTCTGGTAGGGTATGGTACGACGGGTCTTCAATTGGTGGACTTCGCCCATGTTGGGCAATAGAGTTGGAACACGTCTAATGTTAATCAAGTTAGAACTTAGAATCACAAATCCATAACATACCTGAGCAGTCAGCAGTCAACTGGCAGCATTAACAGTAGCATTAACAACTAGCAATATGTGTGATACAAACGTGCTAAATACAACTCATTCTTGTATATAAATGTGTGTTTATATGTTACGTTTTGAGATTTCCACCGATATTGTCGATATATCCCCGAAATATCCTTTACGGGTTAACGTGAACCGATAGGATATCGATATCAATATTTCGAACCTTGACCTCAAGTAGAATAGAATAACTACAATGCCAAACCATAGAAGAGCAATTGAGTTAGCATTAATGCCATAGTTTATCTATACCAAGATTTGAAGAAGAGCAACCCCACATTCTTGTTATCCACTTCATTAGGAGAACCTTATTCACATCCTTAAGCCTCAAAGCACTTTGTCCCCCTCCTTAAGAGGATGCAACATTATCTTCCAATCAACCAAATGAATCCCCTTATGATCTTACCCGGAAAAAAAATCTCAACATAAAAGACTAGCTAAATATGAACCCCAGCATCTTGCAGATGGGTGGACAAGGAGAAAATAGGGATTGTAGCCAACACATATCTGAGAAATAGAATCCAACAACATTTTGCAAGACAAGAAGCTTGCTACCCACCCAGCTTCCTCTCAAGTTTATCCACAAAATGAAGCTTATCAGCATAATGAGTTCTCCTACCATGAAGATGAAGACTCATAGGCCCTATCCGTTTGAGGGATAGGAGGCATGTATCCCTCACCCCTCGAAATTTATATCCCTCTGAAAAATGGTCAATGTTGGGACCCTAAAGTCAACGTGAGAGATACGGATAGGCCCCCAATTCCCCCATTAGCAACCTCTCTCTCCATAAAAATACAAATAACTACCACTTATCTAACAATTTTATCTAGCATAACTAACTTATATCATGTATCCCTTATGATCCAGCCGAATGAAGAATAACAAATAATTACCACTTATCCCTCCTTATCATGTAGAATCATATCCCTGCAAACGAACAGAAATGAGGGATACAACTTAATCCATCCTTATCACGTATCTCGTATCCTGCTACTGAATGCCCCCACGAGGGCCTTCCCATACTCCACCTCCTCTTAAGAGATGTCAGAAGGAACAATTGTTGACTTGCTCAGAACCTAAAATGACACTAATTATATCCCTCGCCATTGAGATATTTCACCCTCCCTCAATAAAGAAAATAGTGCATCAACATACTGACGAACTGAGATGGAGATAGGATACTCTGTAACCCAAGAAAAATTGTCTACTAACATAATGTCCCACCATCATGGCTAAAGTATTAGTCATTAACTCATGATAACAAACGAAGAGCATAAGCCAGTGTCCCTCCTGTACATTGTGATATGGTTGCACCCTCCAGTCACGCATTCACCACAATAGAAAATGAGATCATATCTTCATCCAAGTCCTAGTATCTGTGAAGTCGTGCCAGATGAAAGAGGCGCAAATGAAATGGTATCCACACAATCATAAGCTTTGGAGAAGCCATGGTTTACAAGAGCCCCTTGTGCTCCCTCCCTTCCAAAAAACCATCATTTTTGTTGTCATCGCCAACATGTCCATCATGAACTACCCCGTGATAAAAGCCGCATGCTACAAGAAAAATGATGCCACTAAGTACAATCCCACAGTAATACGCAAGAACCACAACCAAGAGGAGATAAAAAGCCTTACAGGCAACAAGAGACATGCATATGAATGGTGACCTCCATTTTGGAAAAAGGAAGATGAGAGTCATATTCAACAGCTCAAAATCGAAGTTTACCTCAATGACCACTATGACATCTTCCGTAACAATCTCCCAAGCTCTTTGAAGAAGGAACTAAAAAACCATCCCATGCATGGAGACCCGTCAACATTCAGCTCAAAAACGACATTACAATTTCTCAATACTAAAATCCTAAATCAAGGCCCTAAATGTCAGTTTCGGTCACCATTTCCGTATCGACCAGAACAGAATTTCGATGGAATTTCGACCGGAGTTTCGATCATTTCGGACCTAAATTAGCACATCACCTTGGGACGAAGATAAACAACTCACCCCTAACCAAGCCATATCTGCCTCTGTACCTTATCCTCCAACTAAGAGCCTGGAAATGGTTCACAATAGCGATGCCAATCTCCTCATCACCATGGTCGTGCTCACCATCAGCAATAACGAGTAACATAATGATTGTAATTTTTAAATGACGATCGCTCAATATGGCATGCAAGAACTTTGTAAATGCGTCACCATCCATGAGCTAGATTTACCTCAATCTCTCTTTCCATTCAAGCTCGTCAATCATGTCCTCCTTCATGATAAAATTATGTTGAATTTTGCACACCAACTTGTCATTGTTCAATGCTCCAGTGTCTTCAATCCTATCCAGCCTAGTGAAAGTTTCTTGTGCAAGCTCTCTAACCTGAATAATACGATCCTGAGCATTTTTCATGAAGGCAACCAACATCTTTCTCAACACAACAAACAATAATACCATCCTTTTGGTAGTAGCATCCTCCACATTACAAACCGCCTAAAATTTCGCTAAAGATTAAAACCCTCTTCCAACAACAAAGAATGTTTAAATTTGAAGACTGTCGACGTGCAACGTTCCTATTTGGAATTCCAAAGCAATGATGCATGATTAAAGTATCTGTGAGGGAGAGACTTCGTCGAATCTAACCAAAAAGTTCGAAGCATATCCATAGAAAGAAGGAAATGGTCCATGCACATATGCAATCAGAAGCATCCATAATCTCCAGCTATAGTTCGCCAAGCAATATATCAATTCACGAAGATTACAACCACTCCTCAGCCCTAACCAAGTTCAAATAACGAAGTGACGTTAAAGTCACCAACCACAAACCAAGAAATGCACAAATATATTAAAGGAGCACAAATCATCCACCTTACAGTCCGCCCAAGATTCTGCTAAAGGTTGAAACCCTATTCCAACCACAAGAATGTTTAAATAGAAAGACCGTCGTACTGAGATGTTCTCATTCAGAATTCCAAATCAATGGTGCATGACCAAAGTATCTGTGAGGGAGACCTCATCGAAGCGAACCAAAAAGGTTGAAGCATCTGCATCGAAAGAAGGAAACAGTCCATGCACAATCGCACATTATAAGTCAGCCACACATATACGCAATCGAAAGCATTTAATTTCCAGCACCAAAAGTTCACCAAGCAATAAATAAATTTGTACAACTGAATTACGACCACTCCTCGGCCCTGACCTATTTTTAGAAAACATAGTGACATTAAAATCACCAACACAATCCAAGAGATGCACAACTATCGTAAGCGAGTCTGGCATAGTTCATCCAAGAGGTCATCCCTCTATGCACCATCCATGGGACCACAAATATTTGCGATCACAGACAAGTTTCCATCATACATTCTTCTAAGAGTCATAGTGACAGATCTCAAACTAAACATCTCAGAATAGAAAAGAAATGGGTCGCGCATTCCAGTCAATAACAAGCTCCTCAGATCTCCCCGTTGAGTCCACTCTGAACTCCGTCAAACAAGGTCCTTGGACAGACTACCATAGTTGGCCATCCCAGCCATTGATAGGGTTTCCTAATGAAGTGCCCACGCCAAGGCCTTAAATGCCGGATTTTGGTTTCATTTCAGAGACTGGCCGAAACGAAATTTCAATCATTTCGGTCTGTTTTTGAACTAAGCCCCTCAAATTTCGGTCGACATTGGTCATTTCGGTCAGATTTTGGTCACCCACCGATACTGAAATTCGACCGAAATTCGGTCGAATTTCGTCGAAATTTGAGGCCATGGCCCACGCTGACATCTAATACTAAATAATCAACCGATCCTGCTCTTTTTGGTCCTCCCCAATCTCCAAATATTCCAAGCGACGAGCTTGATCCCACAACTAGATTATTCCCTTTAGACAACATGACACCAAGACAATTGATCGAAGATCAAGAGCTTTTTCTCTTTTTCTATTAGTGAAGGAAGTCTATTGTTTTGAACAACAGGTCCCCTCCATTGTAAGCACAAGGATCCCATCCACCCCTTCTTAAAATATTTTTTCCTGCACGATGAAGAACCCCCAACTGAAACCTACGTCATGCCACCGAAGAGCAAGAAGGCACGCTAGAGGAGCAGCACCATCACATCATTGACATTCACAACTTCGTTAAACTGCAAGGCCAGCCCCTGGCAGACCTAGAAGGCGAGCATGGTAAATTCTCCTCCAGTGTGGGATCCGGTTTTTCAAAAGTAAAACACTACGAACTAACGAACTCGGCTCATCTTAAGTCTCCCAAAATTCGGCCCGCCGAACCATCGGACCTAGCAATAAAGAGACATGGCCGCTTTGGTAAAGGAAAATCGAATCACCATAATTCGCATTCAAATCCATCATTTTCACATTAGTGAACATAAATGTACAAATGAATCTTAACCCCAAAAGCTACAAACCATTGACAATCTTTTCTTTATGGCAATAGGATGACTACCAGACAAATAAAAGCAGTCACCATTTCAAGTAGATGAATCAAAAGGGTTAGTCCAAATTTATACAAAAGAAACAACATCAGTTGATTCAGAAAAAGAACATGAGCTTGAAATAGCTATGGCAATTTGGCTTCTAGCCCCAATACAAAGATTGAATCATTTTTTCCCAGTTTGTAATACACTTCAATAAATACAGACAAAACTACCAGGTGCAATAAACATTTGAATGCGTCTAAAACTATATGCACCCAACAAAACCACGTTACTAGCTACAAAAAAAGTAATAACAAGATGTCAAGAATATATTGTTAACAAATTATCAGAGAAGCAAATGAGCAGCAGTTCCCAAGTGAAGCACTCATGGGCGCACTAAAAGAGCACAAAGCTTTTTGAGACATGGGAGGTTGTTGACTACCCTATCACAACCTTCAGGCTGCATGTGCTATATTATGCATCAATAATATAAATTAAACCAATGCACTGGGAAATAACAAAAACGAAGGGAATATTTGCAGGAGGAACAGGGGAAGCCAAGAGCTATTACCAGCTTAACAAGACGCGCACGATACTCTCCGGACATCAATGGCTGCAAAAAGTTGCCACAAAATTTTAAAGCATATTAAAAACCACAGTCACAAATCTGAGTAGATAAATAAGTTAGTTACATTAAAACTGAAGATAAGAGACGATAAATATATTAGCAATGGATGAGGAAACAAATGCCCTTGTTTCTATCATTAGAGTCAAGATTCAGAAGCCTTTATTGAAGAGAACATGCAGGATTAACAAGAGAGACGTTTACGAAATTATTGATCAAAATGGAGAATGATTGCATGCATGATTGTTACATAGTCGATTCCTGGTTGATATAATAAAACATTTTTAAGACTAGTAAATGGAATTTCTGAGCGAACACCCATCGACCTACCACATAAGAACACCCTTTACATTTTCAAAAAAAACATCAAAAATCAATCAGGCATGCAAGACAATTTCTCGTGCAACGAAACTTGACCACAAACTTAAAAACATATAGATCATGACACTCTAACAAAGACTACATACATTGAATATAAAACACCTATATTTTTTGACGCTCAAAAAAGGGGGAGGCACTCATCGGTACTCGCCCCAATGTATTACGGAAAAAGTAAGAGAAATACTTACAAGAGAGAAGGGAAGATCAGCAACCCAAAAAACAAAAAGCGGATGGTATCCAAGATGGGATACCCCCCGTTACAAAAGTATCATCCTACCCAGAGGACCAATCAAGAAGGAATCCCGAGGCCGAAATACGAATATTCTCCGAGTAGAACTGCTGCCGAGCGAAAAGAGCTTTGCAATGCCATGATACTTAAATCAGGAGCCAGAGATAGCCATGGATAACTTTGTTTCAGCCAACAAATTCAGCAACCTGAATTTTCTCGGACGAGGATCAATAAGATGGGTCGAGGCACAGTTACCAAATTGATTATCAGAAGACAATCTGATAATCTGCAAAATCACTAATCTCAAACAGATCGCAAATCAATAACACAATTGCAAAGATCAAAACATTTATAGGAGGAGCCATATAACTAATAGATATTTTAGTTGAAGTCAATAGCGTTGATGATAGAAATTTCCTTCAAGAATATGTGGTGGTCAGCATTAGAGAGAACAACAACAACAAAGCCTTTTCCCACTTTAAGTGGGGTCCGCTAAAAAACAGCAAAGCCTCCTCCCACTATAAGTAGGGACGACTACATGGATTCTTGCTCAAATCCATGTTGAAAGAGTCGACTATTTTTTACGCTGATTGTCGACTCCTAATGCAACCCACACAATGGTGGGATTTGAACCCTGGTCATTTGGGTGGTAGTATACCGCACTACCACCAGATCATTTAAGTGAATACGTGGTCAGTATGAGAGATAATCGCAAAATTTAAAAGCCTTCTCCCACCATAAGTGATGCAGCGTGACCCCAAATTATGGGGCCACATTTATTTAATTAAATAATTATCAATTTTATTTACGTTTTTAGCGGTCATATTGGTCTAATTAAATAATTGAGATCGCTTGTGATCTCAACGTTTATTTCGTAGACTTTAATTGCAATTTTGAGTCCATTAATTAATTAGAGTCTAATTAGAATAATTAGAGGTCAATTAGGATTAAATTAGTTGTTAATTTGATTTGTTTACTATTTTTGTAAACCCTCTCTCCTATATAAAGAGAGGGTAGTCCATTGTTTTTAGACGGTCCATTATGAAGTAAAAATTTGAGTTGATCTCATTTTATCCCCTCTCCTTCTCTCTCTCCCTCCACGCGATCTCCGCGGTCTTCTCCTTCGACCTCTCGTAATCCCGGCGAGTTCTCCCCTCAAACCCTCTATTTTCTTCCTCTCAAACCTCTGTCTTCTTCTCCACCAAAATTCACCGTTAAAAAATTATTTTTTCGCCGTGCGGATTTCTCGTTTGCATCAATTGGTATCAGAGCATGGCATTTAGATCGTCCTCACGATCTAACGATCCGCCCCGGCGTCCGCACCGACACCATCATTCATCCGAACGAAGACGGCAAGCCAATGAAGCCTACGACAAGGAAACGAAGCGCATGTTATGTGACCTGTACAACAACTTTCGAGCCATGTCTTCAATGTTTCGGGACCTCACGGCCGACCTTGAGGCCTACCGCGACGCCCAATCGAAACCACCAACCGCTGAAGCCGCCACCGCGAGTTTTAACAACGAAGAACTCGCCGGGGAAGCCGATCAAGCCGCTGTCCAGACCATTTTTGAAGGAAAAATTGACGAAACGGTTGCTGTCCCGGCGATTTCCGAACCAACGCTGTCGCCGGAATCGGCCCCGCGGCCCCTCCGACCACCCCGGCGCAATCCCCACCACCCCAGGTAAACCCCCCTTCCCTCCTCGCCCGGCCGAACCCCTCCCAACCGCTGATCACCCTCCCTACCGCCGCCCTTTTCCCTTCCTCACGCCCCGCACTACCACCTTCGACCCTCCCCACGGCCCCTGCTCCTTCCCCACGCCCTACCCTCTCCACCAGCAGACCTCCACGCGCGGAACCGCGCCACCGCGGCGACCAGCAGGAAGCCTCCCCCGCTCGCACCTGTGTTTTCGCACCTGCAGCGCGACCCCCCCGCCGCCTCCTCCCCAAAACCCCTCGATCACCGACGTCGCCTGCCTCCTCGCGAGTCGACGCCGCGCGCGGGCAGTCCCAACCGCGCCGCATGCGCGATGGCCAGCCCTCCTCCCCGAGATCGCCAACCTCCACGCGCAACCGACCACCGGGCCCCCGACTCGGTTCCGCCGCCAGCCGCTGGAGGTGCCCCGCAACCCTCCCCGCGCCTAAGAAGAGAACCCTAACGGGTTTTGCGAGATCTACGGGATGTCAATCCCGTGGAAGGTGGGCATTGAAGCTAAGTTGGAAAAATTGCAAAAAAAATTTTCCCAAATCCTCTATTTACCGAAAGGTCCAGAGCAGTAAGAAAAGAGAGAAAAAGGAAGGGGTACGAAAATTGCAGTGGTACCCTCCAATTGGAAAAAATTATAAACGTAATGTTGAAGATGATCCCATGGGAGGAAATTGAAGCCCCATTCAAGGATGATTTCTCCAACGATCCACCTACATCACGCAATTCGTCAGAAGCCGAATTTTTTAAAGCGGTGGAGAGTTGATGCAGCGTGACCCCAAATTATGGGGCCACATTTATTTAATTAAATAATTATCAATTTTATTTACGTTTTTAGCGGTCATATTGGTCTAATTAAATAATTGAGATCGCCTGTGATCTCAACGTTTATTTCGTAGACTTTAATTGCAATTTTGAGTCCATTAATTAATTAGAGTCTAATTAGAATAATTAGAGGTCAATTAGGATTAAATTAGTTGTTAATTTGATTTGTTTACTATTTTTGTAAACCCTCTCTCCTATATAAAGAGAGGGTAGTCCATTGTTTTTAGACGGTCCATTATGAAGTAAAAAATTGAGTTGATCTCATTTTATCCCCTCTCCTTCTCTCTCTCCCTCCACGCGATCTCCGCGGTCTTCTCCTTCAACCTCTCGTAATCCCGGCGAGTTCTCCCCTCAAACCCTCTATTTTCTTCCTCTCAAACCTCTGTCTTCTTCTCCACCAAAATTCACCGTTAAAAAATTATTTTTTCGCCGTGCGGATTTCTCGTTTGCATCAATAAGCAGGGTCAGCTACATGGATTCTTGCTCAAATCCATGTAGAAAGGGGGATTTGCTCCCTGGTCCTTTGGATGGTAGGCATCTTCGTGTGGATATGAATTTGATATGGAGGTGTAAGGTTCCCAACATAATCAAGATTTTCTTGTGGTTATTCAGACTTGGAAGGGTGCTTACCAAGGAACGTCAGGGGCGGATTTTGGGGGTGGAGGATATTGCATGTGATAGATGTGGCGGATTAAGGGGGGATGCTGAACACTTTTTCTTCTCTTGCCCGCATTCTAAGGAGGTCTTGAGGCAGACTAACATCTCAGGGATGGCACGAGGCGACTACGATGCATTCTGAAGGGGATTCCGCTCAGTTTGTGGCTTTGGGCATGAGGACAGCTCCTACCCGATTGCGTTAGCGTGGTCTTTTTGGTGTACGAGAAATAAGGTTATTTTTTAGGGGGAGGGGCTTAATCATATATGTTAATGAGGTATTGTAGAGCAATGTGTAGTTCATGGAAAGCATGATATGATGTAACAACTTTACTTTTTTTCTTTTACTTTTATGTATTAATATAAATAGTTATGTCGGTGGGTCCCAATTGGGGCACCACCATTTTTGTTCTAAAAAAATGATGGACATCCTAGTTTTGGAATGTGATGGCCATGTGACTGTAAGAGGTGAAGACGAAGGAATTAATTTTGAAGATTGATTTTATTAAGGCTTATAAAGCATTAGATTTATTTAGTCCAAGTTAGGAAAGATGGAATTTCTAGATGTCTAGGTCACATGGATGAAGCAATGCATAACGATCACGTCCTTTTCTGTATAGGTGAATAACAAGCCTGAATGGTGCAACTTCCAGCATCAAAGGAGGACGCTAGGATTGTCCCATAGAACTGCTCATATTCGAGATTATTGCAAATTTAGAACCGCTCAAATTCGAGATTATTGCAGATACTTCAGACATTCTCGTAAAGAATTCAGTCTCTACAATGATCATGAATATACACAGTGATATTTCCATCCCCTTGTCACAATATGTGATGACACGATCATTATCATTGAGGGAGGCATCTGCAAGACTCGTGGCATGTCGACTATATTGGACATCTTTAGAGCCGTATCAGGTCTTACAAAGAAGAGGAGGATGTCTTATTTCATTCCTGCTGGTTTATGTTAGGAGAAGAACATCGAATGTGGCGATAATCGAGGTACTCTCAAGATCAGTCTCCATGTGATGTACATGGGCCTTCCTCTAACGAATTTACAATGATGGCGGAACCATATCAGGTCTTACAACGGAGAGGAGGATGTCTACTTTCATTCCTGTTGGTTTATGTTAGGAGAAGAACATCGAATGTGGCGATATTCGAGATATTCTCATGATCGGTCTCCCTGTGATGTACATGGGCCTTCCTCTAACGAATTTACAATGGTGGTGTCACCTGATCAAGAAGTTCGAACAATGACAGTTAAGATGGAAATCAGCCACCATTTTGAAAGGTAGTGGATTGGTGCTGCTAAACTCGATGTTGGCAGTTGAACACCTCCAAGTCCCGAGATATAGAAATAACGTGCGAGACAGATTATTGCACGCACGTGTGGTTCAATAGCCAAACAATGAAGTTCTAGAGGACTTCATCCTAGCGTACGGACAGCTAAGGATGAGGTTTACCACACAAGGGTCCGGAGACTGTAGGTTTCCCTTGGCACAGCACAAGTGGTCAGCGGCATTTGACAGAGCAGAGCTGTAACATCCTATGTAGGAGCGTGGAATCCATTGATGATATGAAGGACGATATGGTGTGTTGACATGGCAAGCGGCATGGCATGTTGACGGATCGGGTGGCCTGGAGTCGGTTACAGAAGACGAAGGGATTACACGGAAGATGAAGAGTCAAAGTATGTAAACAGTCGTCTTGGAAAACAAAGGGCGTCTGAGGAAGATGAAGAGTCCTAGCATTCATTGTACATGTAATAATGGTGTCCCTTCGTATACCCCAAGCTTATGTATATAAGGAAGGCAGACCTCATTTATAAACAACACACTAGAGAGAGTATCTTGCTAATAACAAAAAGAAGTTTAGTGGCATCGCTCTTGTGTTCTTGTGTGATTGAATCCTTGTGTGCTCGAGTATAAAGAGACGTTGTTATTCGCCACGTCGGTGTACATCTACACGCATAGGGGAGGATTGGTTAGCTTGCGAGAAGCAAACGTCACACAAGTTAGTCTCAAAAATCAGCGTTCAGATTTTGCCCCTGCGACAACAGGTATCAAAGCTTGCGAGATGGCGTCCAACAACGATGATCATATTGCTACCTTGGAGGGAATCGTGGTGGATATCGAATCCACACTGGCTACTCATTCCCAATGCCTGGCTCGTCTGGAGGACAAGGAGGGCATGGGATCGTCAGATGTCGACGGTGGGAGTCCACACTCGGCTAACATAGTCAAGGTTACAGAAAACGGTAGTCGATACTCGGTCAGCGGGGTCACTGACTAAGAATTAATCAGCAGTCAGACGACTAATCGGATTTAGTCGGCCATTAGTCGATTTTGAATTTTTTAATTATTTTAAATATATAAATCAATTTCTATACACATATTCTTATATATTTACATTGATTTCTACATTTTCTATACTATCATAATGAAATAAAAGTAATTGACTTCAAAAAAAAGAAATGAAAGTAATTCTTTTTAAATATAACATTAAGCATATTAGAATAAGTTTGCTTTTAAAAATATAAAAAAAACTAAAAATAATAAAAAATCTCCATGTAAAAGTCATCCGAGTAGTCGGTAGACTAGTTGGCCCGATTAGTCGGGTTGACTGACTGATGGCCGACTAGGCCAAGTCGAGTCGGCTACCTCCCTGACTCGATTAGTCGGGCCGACTACTCAGCCTAATCGACCGACTTTTACAACAATGGAGGTAGTGAAGGAACTTGGAGAAAAGCTAGAGGAGTTTGCGGCTCGGTGCGAGAGCTGCATGAGGATCTCTTCATCATTAAGAAGGCGGTCACGAATGATGACATATCCAGTGACATGTGAAGGTCAAAAATCCCAGAACCCAAGTCTTTCTCAAATTAAGATCAACTAGGAAAACAATTTGTACGATATGAAAGTGTATTTCAAGGATGTCAAGACCAAGGAAGGTCGTAACGATATCGATATCATTTCGATCAGCTCGGAAATGGGAATATCGGGATATATTGCCGATATATCGACGATACCGGTGTAAATGTTGGAAATGGATCAAAAAAATCATCTTTATCGGTTTTTCCAGAAATTAAGATCATCCAAGATATTAAAACAATAAATAACCTGCAAATAAGCACTTACATCACACATATCGGTCATTTATAGATCATATATCGCACGTATCTGCCATATCAAACATATCGATGTTAATGTATATTCCTGACCTATAGATATTGGAGATGGATTCCATTCAAGTTCTTATAACATTAAATAACTTACAAATATACACTTAGATGACACATATAGATCATTTATGAAGACTATGATCCTTATATGGCACATATCGGTCATATCGAACATACCATTGGTATTGTTAGTTGTTGACCTATATATATATATATATATATATATATTGAAAATGGAGTCCATCCAAGTTCTTAGATCACTAAATAACTTACAAATATACTCTTAGATCACACAGATCGATCATCTACGAAGCTTATATCGCATATATCGATCAATTCGAACATATCGATATTAATGTTGATTCTAGACTTGTAGATATTTTTTTGAAGAATTGACTTATAGATATTGGAAATGGATTTTACTCAAGTTCTTACAACATAAAATCACTTGCAAATATACACTTAGATATCTATAACACATAATTATAGATCATTTATGATCCTTATATCACTCACTCGTATCGATCACATTACTGACATGACATAGTGAATGACATTGACATGTGTCATTTGTTTCAAAAATATATATAATGCTTAAGGAGACAATGTTTCTTTGGTATAAAGAGTTGTCCCTTTACAAAAATAAATGAAAAATATCTAAATCAATGTAATATTGTAAAAGAGATTACCTAAAACCATGAATTCTGTGGAGGATCTGAATCGGCCCCTGTCATGTTGTCTCTCATAGCGGATATAGCATTTTTAAGAAACATAATTCATAATAATATTCTCAAGGGGGAGAGGATGAATTAAAATGGGATATTTACACCCATAACCCTGAGTAGTTTGGTATTTACCCCAGGACCCCTCGATAATCACGAATTACTTCCATAACCCCGAATAATGCTTAACCTTTACATGACATAACCCTGTGTCAAGTTCCGTCTGGATTGTCCGTTAACTTTGATGGAAATAGTCACATGTTTGACCATTTTACCCTTTGAAGCACATCATATTTATAACATGATGGCATTTTACATCAAATAAAATCATGCCCCCTCCTTCGGCAAGCTACACCGCTCTCCCCCGCTCCCCCAGGCAAGCTGCCCCGCTGCGCCTCCGCCCTCGCTGGCGAGCTCCAGCACCCCTCCCCCCTGCTGGCAGCCGCGCCTCCGCCTCCTACATGAGAGTTCCATCCGCCCGCCCCGCGCGACTGGCATTTCCTGGTCTTGGTTGGAATCCGTCACCTCCTGCACACCAACCGGCCAAGAACGCCTGCAGCTGCTCGAACCCATGCTCCCTTGCTCCCAGTTGCTCGGTCAAGATGATGTTCCCTTGCTCCTGCAACTGCTCGAACCCATGCTCGGCCAAGAACGCCACCTCTATCGCCATGCGGAAATCACTCGGCTTGCTCTCGTACAAGTTAGTCTGCCCTTGAAATATGAGGAGAAGAAGAAAAGGCATAATCACATCACTGACAATCCACCACATCACATCTCCATGAATTTCAATTCACTTCAAGATGTTCTATGAACAAGTAAGTACTTCCCTTCCTCACCCACGCATACTCCTGATCAACAATTCACCACAATTCACCAATGAGATCAACACAATTCAACCTCAATCCAAAGAGCGCGTACCCTCTCATTGCAACTGTAGCCGAAGAACATCACGCAGACCGCGCCGTGCACGCGTGAGATCCCGGCGGGCAGCTCCTTGGGGTCGAGGACGACCGCGGGCCATGCCGGGTACTGCTTCCCGGCCTCGCCCACACGACGTCGCCGTTTATAAATTCCTCCATGGGGGAATCCCCCTTGTTCTCTCTCGCGGCCGCCCGCAGTGGCGCGGTCCTCTCCTCGGGGTCCACCGCAGTGGTCAGCGTGCTCCGCGACGTGGAGTAGCGCCTGTCGAGGTTCCTGCAGGCCCTGTAACACTCCTCGTCGTCGAGATTCTTCGCATCCTTGGGCTGATCACCGGACTTTGTGCAGCACCACACGGTCGTCCTCGTTGAGCTCCCACTTGTACCTCCCGCCGCTCTTCTCCTTCTTCCAGGGGTCGAGCAGCACGGAGTCGTTGAAGCACGCGGGGAGCACCTGCACGTGCCCACGGCTCGTCCCCACGAGCAGCGGCCTCTACCTCGGGCTCAACGGGCTCATCATAGGCGGCACCGCCGAGGCGGAAGAAGGGGAGGATGTTGCCGAGGAGCTCCATGGGGAAGAGGTCGCGGTCCTTCCGCCGCCGCTTCCAGCAGGGGGAGACCGCGTGCCTCCGCCCCGCATCTGCCTCCTGCTCCCCGCGCGCCTGCACCAGCCCTCCCGCGCTCCAGGCACCACCCCTCGCAGCACCGCAAGCTCCTGACATACCCCCCCCCCCCCCCGCGCGCTCCAGGCACCCCCCTGCCGAGCCACAAGCTGCACACAACCGTCCTCTTCTTTTTTTTAAATTAATCTCAACCGTTAGATCATTTATTGGTTAGATTAACTCGACCATCTGGTTGAGTTAATGGATTAAACTAACGGAAGGTTATAGATGTAAAACAGAGAGATTATTCAGGGTCTTGAGCGTAATTCGTGATTATCGAGGGGTCCTGGGGTAAATACCAAACTACTCAGGGTTATGGGTGTAAATATCCCAATTAAAATTGATTGGACACTCCCAAGTTGAAGAACCATTGTATACATCCTCCTGTCACAACATACCCTACATGTACAGGGGTCTCTTCGCCCGGTCAACGAGCCTGGGGGCTGGGGAGGCCCAGGTCCCCCCCCCCTTGTGGGGGTGCGGGGGTAGCGCTCCTGACCCGACTCGGAGAGGCCTGATTGACGCGCTGGGAAAGCGAAACAATATAGATATAAATCATTGTGTGTTTTAATACTACGTGTAGCTCGATATATGTTTTAATACTGGATGTAGCTAGATAAGTAGTGGAATCAATCTTGCATGAATAAGAGGATTGATATATAAAGATATCGGCGAAACATCGACGATATCGATCGACATCCAGGATTTTGTATACTAAACCAATCATTTTTGACCAATACGAGCCGATATGGCGATATATCACAGATATCCCGGTAAAAGGAAATATTGGGTGATATTGAAACCCTTGTCGAAACCGATATATCGGCGATATATCGCCGATACAGCCTTCTATGGTCAAGACTCAGAAGGTCGTGAGGATATCTTTGGCGATGATCTACTTGTCCGGTCATGCGAAGCCATGGAGGAGTCTTACATCTGAAGGAAGACCAGACAATTCATGGCCTCAAATTTGAGAGAAATTCTACTGAATTTCTATCGAAAATTGATATCTAGTCAAAATCAAAATTCGACCGAAATGACTTAAATAAGGGGGCCTTAATACAAAATTAACTGAAATGGACGAAATTTCGGTCGAATTTCAACCGAAATTCGACCGACTTCAGTCGGTCACCGATATGGTGACCGAAACCAGCACTTAAGGTCTTGCCAGACATCTCATCTTGGAATGAGTTGGTGAATGAGCTACATGAGCAGTTTCTACCCACTAACACTGCTTGTGTAACAAAGGAGGTAATCCGAAAACTAAATTAGACAGGAACCGTACAGGAGTGTGTGAGACAGTTCTCATCATCGTTGTTGGACATTAAAGGTATGTCTGAAGAAGACAAACTTTTTAACTTTAGGGTGGGTCTTCAAAACTAGGTTCAAGTGGAGCTTAGAAATCAAGGGGTGAAGGACCTCTAGATGACCATCACTCTGGCGAGTGCATTGGTCGACAATAAAGATCAATTCATCGTAGAGAAGGAGATTGAGAAGGCAAAGAGCATGCCTAACGAAAAGAGCAAGGGAAAGTTTAAGAAGTCTGACAAGATTAAGTCTTCGAGGTAGGGAGCAGAATCCTCCAAGTACACCATGCATTCTAAGGAGAAGGGTTGTTTCATCTGTGATGTGCCACACCAAGCGTGGGAATGCATGAAGAGAAAAAGATGAACTCTATGATGATGGAGGAGAACTCGAAAGAAGAGGCACGCATGACGAACATCAAGTTGTTGCACAACGTTAGCTTGCGTCCGTTGAAGTCAGACAAAGATGCAAAAAAGGAAGTGGAGCACAAACATCCAGAGTTGTTGTACATCGATGATGTGTGGAAGACTTTTCCAACCATGATAGATATCGGAGCAACACAACTTTCTCTCCACCTAAGAGCTCGGGAGTTTGGAAGTTTCCAAGGGGAAGAGTCAGTGTAGTATGAAGCTTGCTAACATCCGATTGGGAGATTGATAGGGAAAGGAACACTTCCTCATGGTACCTCTTGATGACTTCCAAGTCATCCAGAGAGTTGAGTTCTTAAAGAAGACATAGGCATATGTGACTCCATATCTGGGAGGAATTTTCTTTACGGCTAGAGATAGCACTTGCTTCATCAGGGCTATCAAGAAGAAGGGACAAGTTAGAGCCATTTCCGCGATACAAGTCCGCAACGGGCTAAAGAAAGGGACGACGACATACTTAGCTCCAGTACGTGTCAAAGAAGATGGCGAGGAGATGCAGCCATGCCCCAAGGCAGTACAGAAGATGTTGAGCGAGTTCAAAGATATAATGCCGAAGGAGCTGCCCAAGAAGCAACCACTGAAACGAGATGTGGATTACGCCATCGAGCTACTGCTAGGAACGGTACCTCCTACACTTGCACCGTACAAGATACCCCCTACATATTTAGAGGAGTTGCGAAGACGACTCAAGAAGCTGATGGACGATGGTCCGATGCGTCCAAGAAAGGCCCTATACGGAGCATTGGTGTTGTTTCAGAAAATATATATGAGAGCTTGTGGACGTGTGTGGACTACATCGCATTGAACAAGGTAACGGTGTAGAACAAGTACTATGTCCCCAATATTGAAGACATGTTTGATTGCTTGAGCCGGGTCAAATACTTTTCAAAGATGGATCTCAAGTCGGGATATTAATAGGTCTATGCTATGCCTTTTAAGTTGACTAATGCCCGGTTACTTTCTATACCCCGATGAATAAAGTACAAAAGGATCTTGGAAGAACATGTCAAGCATTTACGGATGGTGCTTGAGAAGTTGAGGCAAAACCGGTTGTACCTAAAGCTGAATAAGTGTACCTTTGATCAGGAGACCATCTCATTCCTCGGGCATATCGTGGATGGAGGCATGATACGCATAGAGCCTGGAAAAGACTCGTGCAATTAAAGAGTGGACGATACCCACAAAGGCAACAAAGTTGTGATCCTCCCTCGGATTGCGGAACTACTATAAGAAGTTCATCAAGAGATATTCCATTAAGGCGGTATCCCTGACGGACCTACTTCGAAAGGATCAACCCTGGATATGCACGTGTAATGCCATAAGGCATTGCATAAGCTGAAGGCGGTGGTGGAAGAAGCGATTTTTCGACTTTCAGCTTTCAAGAAGTCGTTCGAAATCTACACTGATGCGTCCGACTATGCACTTGGAGGTGTAGTAGTGCAAGATGGTCACGTGATGGCATAGAGAGTCACAACTTCAATCCATCAACAACGACAACAAACAACAACAACAAAGCCTTTTCCCACAACTAAGTAGGGTCGGCTACATGGATTCTTCGTCTCCATTCAGATCTATCTTGGGTCAATACCGGGCTTATATCCACAAAACAAATATCCCTTCGTATGGTCTCTTTCCAACACTTCTTGAGCCGTCCTCGCCCTCTCTTAGCCAGCTCAACATCCCTACACTCGCATCTCCTAACCGATGCATCAATTGATCTTCTTTGCAAATGTCCAAACCATCTTAAGCGGATTTCTTGCATCTTATCCTCGATCGGAGCTACACCAACTTTCTTTTTTTTTTGAAGTCGAAAAAAAAGGGGGAGACACTCAGCGGTGTTCACCCCAATATATTATATAAAAAGGAAAGAAAAACGAGTGTACAAAAACAACAAAAAAACTGTACATAGAAGCAACACAGCCTCCTAAAAACCAAAAAACGATCTGAGTCCTATAGCGCACCCCACTCCTCCACCAATCTCGCACAGTGAATAAGCACGTTCTCCTTGTAAAAGCGTTGGCCTGAGAAGATGGCCTCATTTCTCCCAAGCCAAATCGACCAAATCCTCGCCACCGGAATCAATATTTCCTTTCTATGTCTTTTCCTATTAAGAACCAACGATCCGCAGAAGGCCACCATGTCATCCTTTCTCACCCAATCCACTCCCGGTTCCTCCCAAACCCCTCTCACCGAGGGGCAATCAAAGAATAAATGCTCTAAGATTTCCGCCGCCGAAACGCAAAGCACACAGAGGTTGGAGATATTGACCAAGAACCTAGCGCAGCGATCTCTTGTCAACAGCTTTCTCCTGCGGAAAAGCCATAAGAAGAAGCCAAGGCGCACAGGTAGCCTTAGCCCCCAAAAAAGCAACAATCACGCACCAAGATGTCCGAACGCACCAGCGGAGGATGAGCCAACGCCCCATAGGCCTTGCGAGTCGAGAAGGGGCCGTCCCTCCAGGCCCAGTGGTCTCGCCCATCGGAAGGCCTACCCGCAACACCGAGGACGTCGAGAAGGGAAAGAAAGTCATCAAGCCTTTGATCCGAAAAGTTCGCCATGAAGCGCGAACACCAACACCCATCCGCCCAGCAAGAGGCAACTGAGGCATCTTTGTCAGCCACCAGAGCAAACAAAGGCGGGAAACGCACATTCAAGGGACCTCCTCCCAACCAATTGCCTTTCCAGAATTTAAACAATTCTCCACTCCCCAGCACGGGCTTAAACAGCGATCTATTCCTTTCGAAGACCTCCTGTACACCACGCCAAAACGGGGTTTGAGCACCAATCACCCCAACCCTCTCCTCCCCCGCCCTTCCCTCCCCATGGATCTCCCGCAAGACGTCAGTAAAGAAATTTCCACCCTGGCCTTAGACCCTACTCGCACACTTGAGAAAGAAAGCATCATTAACAAGCTCCAACCGCCTCACGCCCAAACCCCCTTCCTGCTTCCCCCTGGACACCTCATCCCACGCCACAAGATGAATCCCACCCCCCGACTCACCATTTCTTCCCCATAGGAACCTACGCATACATCTATCAAGTCGCATGCGGATCCCCACCGGCAAATGACGGTTTTTTTTAGGCTCAAAAAAAAAGGGGGAGACACTCTGCGGTGTTCACCCCAATATATTAAAAGGAAAAGAGACAAAGAGAGTTACAAGAATATTACAAAAATCAAGCAAAAACAAGACCCACAGGGGGTAACCGAAAGCGCAACAAGCAAAGATCACCCTCAAAAAGCCATCGTAGGGCTACCCGGTACACCAGTCATCCAGAAGACGCGAAGAAAGGATAATAATATTTTCCCAGTAGAACCGCTGGCCCGCGAAGATGGCCTCATTCCTCCCCAGCCAGATGCCCCACAACCTTGCAATCAGAGCCAGAAAATCCTTCCTTTCCCTGCCCCTGATGCCCATCAAGCTCTCGCAAAAAGCAACCATGCTCTCCGAGTTGATCCAATCCAGATCAGCCCAAAAGGCCCCGAACCAAGCTGCAGCCGAAGAACAAGGATAATGACCAACTATTCTTTTTCATGTTCATTATCTAGTGAGTTGTGAACCCGAGTTGACATGCCTGATTTACTCTTTCACCTTGCCTTTTGGCTCGTGATGGATGATTTAAACTCTCATCGTTCTTTGGGTGATTTGGCTTTCTCGTAATGGGATTGTGTTTTGCCAAATGGTGATACATCGAGAATATGATTATCCACTTCAGGGCTTTGCGTAAGGCACGGTCCATGTAATCAGACACACTTTATTTCTAAGTAAAATTTGGATGTGACTGACCTCGTAATCACACATGTTTTCCATTCAAAAAATTAAAACTTACCACTTACTACCACTCTACTCTCAACTCTCCGTTGCATCATCCTCCGCAATTGTTTCATGCAACATCAAACAAGATTTGAAATATCAATATTAATCTTGTGTCAATAGATCTACAAGACATGTTGGGGATATATCAAAGATATCTCGATGATATCAATGGAAACCCCCTGAAATAGTTCAAAAAACCCATTTTTCATCAACTAAGGCCATTTTAAATACGTAGTTATTAAATTGACGAGTATCGTACAAAATAAACTTTTTTAGGCCAAAAACAGGGGGATACACTCAATGGTGTTCACCCCAAATATTATTTAATTATTAACGCGGGGAAAGACAAAAAGGAAACAGGAACAGAGACACATAATTACAGATCCCACTCATCAACCAACATCGCAGACTGTATCCCCACATTTTCTTCTAGAATCTTTGCCCAGAAAAGAGGACCGCATTCCTACCCAGCCACATGGCCACATAATGGCAACGGGCCTAAGGAGCTCTCGTTGTGCTTTGCTCCAGTTGGCGATCAACGAGCCGCAAAAGGAGGCCAAGTCCGTCGTGCATAACCACGCCAACCTCGCCTCACCCCAAACCAGAATTGTTTTAGGGCATTTGAAGAATAGGTGTTCAAGGGACTCAACCGCCTCCTCGCACAAGAGGCATCTATTAGAGACGGAGCCCATAAGTCTAGCACATCGGTCCCCCATCAACCTTTGTCTACGGAACAACCACAGAAAGAAACCAATCCGCTCAGGAAGGCCCAGACTACAAAAAAAGGTGCAATCACGCACCAGCTCCTCCGAGCGTGACGGGGGAGGCCTGCAAATCGCACCAAACGCCTTCCTAACCGAAAATGGGCCCATACGTCATCCCCAATGATCCCATCCCGATGCACGACCCATCTCCTTGATGGAATCCAGCATCGAAAGAAATTCCTCGAGCCTCTGGTCCGAGAAGTTAGAGGAGAAGGCGGGGAACCAGTTACCATCCGACCAGCACGACGCAACCAACGCATCCTTATCAGCCGCTAAAGCATAAAGGTGAGGGAACCGCGAGCACAATGCCCCCCCTCCCGTCCAATCATCAGTCCAGACGGCGAAGGATTCGCCATTGCCAAGCAACGACCTAAACAGAGAGATATTCCGGTCTCCTTCCAGAATGGCGTGGGAGACCCCACACGAGTAGCAGGGCTCGGCAGCGCCCCGCCAACACCGTATATTTTGCGCAGAACAATGCTAAGAAGTCCTCCCCAGGGCCCCAAAATCTGCTTGCCCACTTAAGGAGCAATGCCTCATTCATTTGATCCAGCCTCCGGACCCCCAGTCCCCCCTCATTCTAGGGTAGCGCAATAACATCCCACTCAACAAGGTGAATCCCCCCCCCCCGATTCGACCCCATGCATGCCCCATAGGAATCTACGCATCAGCTTCTCCAGATGGCTACGAATCCCCCTCGGCAAGCGGCGATTGGACAAGAAATAGACAGGGATTGAGGAAAGAACCGCTTTTAAGAGGACCAACAGCCCCCCACCCTGGAGAGAGAGGCTGACTTCCAGCCCGCCAATCGCGCCTGTAGCATCTCAACAACCTTGAGCCAGTCCCGCAGCTTCGTTCTTCCCACCGTCAGCGGCATCCCAAGATAGTCAATCGGAAGGGAGCCGCAATCCGAACCTAAAGCTTGGCCACAAGCGTCGGCCTCCTCCACAAAAAGGCCGAACGGAATGACCTTAGATTTATCCGTATTCTTGAAGAGACCGGACAGCTCACTGAAAAGATCCAGGGCCACGAACATGCCGGAGGCCTCCGTCGCGCCCCCCTCAATGAAGAAGATAGTATTGTTTGTATATAGTATATTGTAGTATTATTGTGCTAAATGCACATTCTTCATGCATATAAAATATATTTTTATATGCAGGCGTCGGAATAGAGCCAGGCCTACGCTCTCCGAGCCGCAGTCGTGCTCAGCCTTAAAGACATCCATTGCGGAGGCCTCTGGCGTGATCCGCATTCAGGGACAACATTCTTGTTTTAAATGAAGATTCTATCCTGGAACGTTCGTGGGCTCGGGGGTTTGGACAAGAGGAGGATCCTTGGCTCGTGCTTCATTGAGTGGTGTTGTAATGTGGTAATGCTGCAGAAGACGAAACTTCAATCCATTTCTGACGTTGTGTGGAAGTCCTTTGATGTTGGAGGAATCGACGAGTTCAGGGCTCTGGATGCTGTAGGCGCATTTGGTGGGTTGCTGGTGGCGTGGAGATCGTCAGCCTTGGCGTTTACTTCGGTGCTGCGTGGGAGACATGTTCTTTCGATCCTCTTGGTAGGTACTGATTCCTCTACGCCTCTTGCGTGTTTACGGGCCTTGTCGTCTTTTGCGAAGGGAGTTGTCGGAGGATCTGCAAGAGGCGGGTAGAGCCTTCGCGGGTATCCCGTGGCTCATAGGGGTTGACTTCAATGTTCCTCTTCGAACAACTGACATACCACGTTTCAGGGGTGGTCAGGACCCGAGTTCTATGAGTTTGCTGATGTTATTGACTCGCTGACCCTGGAGGTTATGGATGCGGGTGATTTGGCATACACTTGGAGAAGTTCCAACTCTCGCTCTCGAATTGATAGATTTTTGGCTTCGGACGAGCTTCTTGATTGCTTCGCACTCTCCTCTGTAGTGGCTCGCCCGAGGGCTTTGTCCGACCACACACCAATCCTATGGGATTCCGGTGCCCCCCTAAGCAGAGGGATCTCTTTAGGTATGAGAAGTGTTGGTTGCTGGAGGAAAATTTTAGAGAAATGGTGGTTACACACTAGTCCAATATGGAGGTCCATGGCTCGACTGCGTCTAGGTTTGTTCAGAAGCTCGGTTCCCTGCGCACGAGGCTGAGCTCTTTCAAGGACTCCAAGGCTTCCAGATGTGCTACTTGGAAAGAGGCTGAGGAGGTGGTTTGTAGACTTGATGCTCAGGAGGATCTTAGGGAGCTATTGGGGCATGAGTTAGCCACTCGCTCGCTTGCTCAAAACCTAATCACGTCTGAGGACCGTAAGCGTATCACTGAATGGAGGCAAAGGTCAAGAAGTGCTTGGCTTAGGGAGGGAGACGCTAATACGGCATTTTTCCATCGCATTGCCAGCGGGAGGCGTCGGTCAAATGCTCTGAGATCGATCACGGTCAATGGTGTGCGCGTGGATGGGGACGGAGAAATGGGGAAAGCGATTGTCGATCACTTTAGGGATTTCTCGACGAGGACAATTCCCAGGCTTTGGAGATGGACAGGGCTCGGGGCTACAGCTTTGCATCCTTCGATGGGTGCTGAGCTGACGTAGGGGCTCTCCTTGGAGGAAGTTAAGGATGCGGTTTGGAACTTGAACGCGGATGGGGCTCCGGACCCTGATGGCTACCCGGTGGCATTCTACAGAGATTTTTGGGATCTCGTTGGCAACGAGGTTCTAGACGTCATTTCTGAGTTTTGTGAGGGCTATGCTGGCTTCAAAAGGATAAATAAATCCCTGCTCATTCTCCTTCCTAAGTCCACGCCGGCGGAACGTATCGAGGACTTCCGCCCCATTGCTCTCTCCAACGCGCTCTACTTAATCGTGGCGAAGGTGTTCGCCGTGCGGCTCAACCGGGTTCTTGAGACTATTGTATCCCCGCTCCAGTCTGCTTTTATACATGGTAGGCAGATCTCGGATTGTCTGACTCTTGCATCTGAAATTATTGCGGATTGGAAGAGAAGGGACAAGCAAGGTGTTTTGTGGAAAGTAGACTTTGCAAAAGTTTATGATAGTTTAGATTGGAAGTTCCTTTGGTCGGTCTTGCGGAGAAGAGGATTCCCGAAGCTTTGGATATCTTGGATGAAACGTTCTGTGACGACGTCTTCTTTTTCGGTCATGGTGAATGGCCGCCCGGAGGGGGCTTCCCTGGTTTTAAAAGGCGTCGTCTCGAGACGCAAAGGCGTACGCCTCAAGACGAGGAGGGCCTAGAGCGCCCCGAGGCGCACGCCTCAGGTACAGACTTAGGGGCGTACGCCTCAACCTCGCCTGAGGCGCTTGAGGCGTGAGGCGCTCGAGGCGAGGCGGAGGCGTAAGCCTCGAGTCATGAGGCTTTTTTACATTTTTTGTTACACATAACCCTAAATTTTGTTAGCATTATATTTTTTATTTTTGTATTTTTGTTTCCATGTTAAACCTTGCATATTTCTATATATATATATATATCCTTGCAAAGAGAAGAGATAGCTTGAAACAAGCGAAGTTACATGATCTTGTATACATCATATTCAATTTATCATACATCTACACATACTAGTTCTATTACACATTTTATTTTGAATTGTAGTAGAATTTTATATTAGTTGCAAGTTTGCAACTTGATGTTGTTGTTTGGTTGTATAAGTTGTGAACTTAGAATAGTTATCACATATATGATATATGAAGTAATGTTGAAAAATAAACACGTGAAGACTGAAGTAAAATAATTATTACAATTTATTGTGAGTAGCTGAATACAAATAATATCATTAGCGAGACCCCCGTCTTGTTGGGGTATGATATGGCAGGAGGGGATGCATATGACAGTTCTCCAACTACATCCAACAAGACATCTGATCGGGATTCAAGGCATATTGATATTTTTTATTCACACTGAAGATTATGGTTTTTATTGTACTTTAGTATTAAGTATAGACTTTAGTTTAGTACTCATATAATGTCATTGAAGTTGGAATTGGAACTTGATATTCTGTATATTAATGCTTAGTATTAGTTTTTTTTAACTTCAATACCTTTATCGCTATGTATTGTATATTTTACTAGTTTTAAATTATTCCTGAATGTGTTTTTGGCAAAATGTAATAGTATTATATATTTTTTAAATGTATTTTGCTTTAATTTTAATTTTTTTCCAAAAACATTGAGGTTTACGCCTCGAGGCTTACGCCTCGCCTCAATTTCAGAGAAAACGCCTCGGACCGCCTCACGCTTTTTTAAACCTTGGTGGCTTCTTCCAGCCACGTAGGGGCGTGCGCCAGAGCTGCCCCCTTACCCCCCTGCTATTTGTCATTGCTGTGGATGTTCTGGCGCATATGGTGCATCGTGTGGTTGATTGCGGATTCTCGATAGGTTACTCCATGGATGGCTCGATGATCCCGCTATTGCAGTCTAAGCAATATTGAAAAGCAAATAAATAAATGAGCACAATAATAATATAAATCATAGAGTACATCATACATAATAACCATAAATTTGGATAAAAAGATGTGTTAAAATAAATTAATTACTTCTACCTAAAACTAAAGACAATTAATACCAAATAAGGTTCATATTGGATACGTATTACTAGAAAATTAATACTTACTAAGGGAAACTAGTAAATACAAACATGCAACAAATATACGTATAGATATTAGTATGCCTTGATCAAATGCATATATGTTTTGTGGAAGCTATAGTCGGACGGGGCATCGAGCCATTACGATTTCTCAATCCTCCTCTTCAAGGGTATCTGGGATATCATTTGGGAGGATCTCTAAGAGGAGATGGAGGAATTCCCTACGGCCAACCACAGTTTCGACTGCCTCGAGAAGGAGCTTTTATTCCTTTTCCAATGAAGGAAGGTTTTGAAAGGAACGAAGACTTATGACCTATTACATTATCTAATGCAGTTTACCAGATTGGCTACTTGCCTGGGCCTAGTTATGGAGGACTAAATTACCATGGTGCATACTAGATGATAGATGGTATCGTGATGGCATCCAAGATGAGGGGCGACTGGAAGCATAGAGGGGTGCAAAGCTTCATATGGAAGGTTGACTTCTCCAAGACGTATGACAGTGTTGATTGGTGTTTCCTCCTATCGACCTTACGATGCAAAGGTTCCCTAAGTTGTGGATCTCCCGGTTGTGTTACCACAACCTCCCGCCAATCATGATCAATGAGCGCACTGAGGGTGGCTTCTTCAAACCACAAAGAGGGGTTCGACAAGGGTGTCCCTTAGTATTGTTGCTTTTCATACTCGTTGCAGATGCCTAGCTACTATGACACGATAAGTGGTCCATATGGAGAAAACCTCAAGATATGCTCGAGTCAGGGAGATATCTCTACCTCCATCCTCAAATATGTCAATGATCCAAGTTTCTTCATCGAGGGAGGGATGCAAATGTCTAGGACTCTAGGGCATAAGTGTTGCATTAGATGTGTTCTTGAAGATTTCAAGACTCTGACAGTGAAGAGAGACAAGTCCACCTTTGTGATATTCAGGCTCTCTGATTTTGAGACCGATGAGTATGTTGATATCATCAACACTCCACGGGCTCCCTCCCAATCAGCTACTTGCGCCTTCGTCGAATGTGTGGCGAACTGAGGCAGCCACACTGGCTCCTATTGATTGAGAGACTAAAGCGAAAGTTAGCTTGATGGAAGGCTCCGTGCATTTCACGATGGGGGAGACTAGTTCTCCTAAATGCAACCTTAGAGGAAAACCCCATTTTCATGATCTCCACCAGAGTTCCTCGTGTTGAAATCTGACATTGCATAAGGTCTCTAAGAGCTCATTAAATGGACATTCGAAGGGGATTACATCTTGTGAACTAGGATTTGATCATGTTATCCCTTAATAAGGGAAGACTCATAGTTCTACACCTAGGGGAGATAAATAAGGACCTAATGCTTAAGTGGGTGGCCAAGTTGTGGGTGACATGCTATCTACTCAGGGGCATTAATTATATACACACTCAACATGTCATTCATGGATCGTCCCATCATCTCTCGTATGCTTTTTGGCAAGGCCTTAAATGTCGAATTTCAGTTTCGTTTCGATGAGTGACCAAAATGAAATTCCGATCGTTTCGGCAAGTTGTTTAACATGGCTTCCCAAAATTCAACCGATATAGGTCATTTCAGTCGAACTTCGATCACCTACTGAAACAGAAATTCGACCAAAATTCAGCCGGATTTCGCCGAAAATTAAGGTCATGCTTTTTGGAAAGGAATTTGTTCAATTATTCATGAGTTGTCGACTCATATGTGTCCGCCGCCGAGTGACGATGATTCCTTCATATTCTGGACCAATGAATGCACCGGTGAGAGACATGTCCACGAGTGTTTCCATCACTTCTATGTGCTTTCGAAGGACCATGATTTTTCTATCAATGATGGGTTTACAGCCGATGGATACTATATTTCTCTTCTCATTTGTTCAACCAACGATTTGGGGATTTTTTGGAGATGTCAAAGGAATCTTCTAAAAGTACATGTCCTTCTAAGGGTCATGACCACTGGGTGCGCACAATGACCATTACTATGTTAAGGCTTATAATGTGTGCACAGCCAGCTTGGTGTTCAATCCGAGAATCAGGAAAAAAGACTGCAAGTTGGTTTGAACCATGACATTCCCTCTGAAAATCAAGATTTTCCTTTAGATTCACAAACTTAAGCGATTACAGACCAAGGTCGGAATTTCCATGTTTGTCATGGGGGATGGCAACACTTGTTCCCACTGAGATACGCATATTTTTAGGACATGGACAAGGTGAAGCCTGGGAAGACTCAAGAATGTAAAAAGGATTTTCTAAGATTGAGAAGAATGAGGAAGCCTTAGAAGAATTCAGAGTGGAGAATGATGCTTCCTTCATCAATGTTGAAATGGCAAGGAGGTCTTTTTCTAGGCCCTCAAGGAGAATACGATGCCTTCAATACAACTTTAAGAGGTTGCAGACAATGGCCTCAAATTTCAGCGAAATTCGATCGAATTTCTGTCGAATATCGATATCCAGTCGAAATCGAAATTCGACCGAAATGACCGAAATGACCGAAATATGGGGGTCCTAGTACAAAAAATGACCGAAATGACCGAAATTTCGGTCGAAATTCCACCGAAATTCCATCGAAATTCTGTTTTGGTCGGTACCGAAATGGTGACCGAAATCGACATTTAAGGCCAGACATGACTCCCATGCTAATAAAAAAACATTTCAATTTGTTTGGCTAGCAACGATTGGGTGATTAAAGAGAAATGAGGTTCACTCCATTGTTGGAGAAGAATAGAAACGAGGGATTAAAGCTGGTGATTGAACAAAAAAGAAAATTGATTTTAAAGAAGACTACAATAAAAAATCACAAAAAAAACAATTATGATTCCAAAAAGAGTTGGATCTTAAAGAATATTTTGAGAGAAGGAAGATGCAAGGCGGTTTGAGGACACGCTCAACCACCTCTCAGTACAAAAAATACTTCACCTTTATAAGTTGAAGGGTTCTTTTGTTTAAGAGGCTTGGGAGCTTCAAAGACTCTTTAGCCCTTACATGTGCTTGTACTTAGTTTGCTTTCTTCAAGGCCTAATGGTCATAGACTGGTAGCTTAGTTTTCTCTCTTCAAGTACGTTTGCTCATATGCTTAGTTTAACATTTTATAGTTCAAGGCCATTTTCTATATGTAATGCTATATGCCCCTTACCATGAGCTTCATGTATTCATCTTCTTTTTGAGTCAAATGTATGCATCTTTTATAGTAATGAAAGTGATTACCTGAGCCGCGTAATATCGAGTTGTGAGTAAACAATATTTCCTAATATTATATTTGATGGCAGATTGGATCCATTCCTATTTTGTGCTTGAGAAGTTAACACGGTGGGTTTGAAAGTAGAAAAACGTGGGATAAGTAGGCAAATGCCAAGTTGCATGGGGTACGATAAAAAACAGGCTGATATAGTAAGAGAGGATCAAGAATTACGCAGGAGGGAGATGATGAATGAATTATCAATAACCAAGGGGTTCCAAAAAAACGATTATCATTCTCCCTCATATGCTTTAGTACTGATGCAACATGCCACAACACCCATGAACTCCACGAACTTAATAACACTTCAATTCAGATGAGATGAAGTAAAAATCTGCTCTTACGACAATGAACTCCCAGATTGTAGAGAAACGCATTTGTGTCATATAATTGCATCAAAAGGCAATTCAAAGCATAACCAACGAGAAGAAGTGAAACAAACTCACGTCTTGGACGAGATGAGCTATGATGTCTGCGAAGACCGATGCCACGTCCTCGGCCGTCACACGACCTGCGAACTCCACCGACTCGAGCGCCGTCTTGCACTTTTGCAGCGCCAGATCGCCGCGGACCTGCGAGCACAGAACACGGCGCGTCATCCAGCGCCCAGGGAGGGACGGGGAGGGGTTGGCGGAGCTGACCAGTGTCCAGCAGAGCTCGTATAGGAAGCGCGGGAGGGGAACCCCGGGGAGCTTGAGGGGGGCGGCGGCGGCGTTTGAGCTCTTCCATTCGCGTAGGACGTCCTCCGTGATGTGCTTGAACACGGGCAGCTGCAGCGACATCGGTAAAACCCTAGGGATTTATGGGGGCCGGCGGCGGCGGGAGCATCAACTAGGGTTTGGGTGCCGAGCGGGGAAGGGGAGGGCTTCGCTGAGTGTGGCCGCGCGGCGAAGTATGAGGCTGAGATGAGGTGCGAGCCGCCGGGCGGGTTATTTGCGAGTCGGACGGATGCGGGAAGGGGTTTTTTTTATGCTTTTTGAGGTGGACTGTGGAAGAGGGGCGGTCGGGTAGACCGGATTGGGCCGTCTTTTGGGCTGGAGATGATAGCCAGCACACTCCGATAAATGAGAGTTGAGGGTAGGGATGAAATCCCATGGGATATGGATCGGAGGTGTTTATTTTCATATCCATATTCTATTTATCTCTATCAAATGTGAATGCGGAACATAATTCGGATATACATTAAGAAAAGGGATATTTATACATATGATCCTGAATAATTTCGTAATTACCTACAAACCTTCTATAATCACGAATTATGCCTATGACCTTTAACAATACTTAACTCTTACACTCATAACCCCTTATTAATTTCCACCCAATTTTCTGTTAAGTATGAAGGTCTTCGTTGAGTATTTCACATTTTATACCCTTTCAATTTTTATTATTTACGAATGACCTCTCCCCCTCCTCAAGCGAGTCAACCCCTCTCCCCTCCGCCGACTTCCTCCAGCGGGAAGCCCACAACCTCCCTCCCCTGATCTCCTCCTCAAGCCAAGCCTGACCCCGACCTCATCCCCACCGGCATCGTCATCGAAGCCCCGATCCAATCTTGCTTGGAAGCGTAGCCCAACCCGCATCCTTCCCTCGCATCGCCTTCGAAGCTTCTAGGATCGCGTGTCTACAAACCCGGCCCCTTCCCCCCGCAGCGCCAAGCTCGCCTCGCCCCTTCCCCCCGCATCGGAAAGATTTCCTGGACGACCTCCCTCCCCCCGAACCGCCAAGCTCGCATGGCCCATCCCCGCGTGCAAGCTCCCCTGGCCCCTCCCCCCCCCCCCCCCCCTCCTCATCCGCCTGGCCCCTTCCCCCCGCATCGCCAAGATCGCCTAGCCCCTTCCCCCTCGCGCAAGCTCGCCTGGCCCCTTCCCCCCCGACAGGCAAGATCACCTGGACGAAACCAACCCACCCCCCTCCTCCTGCACCATCAAGCTCGTTTGGCCCCTTCCCCCTGCACCATCAAGCCACCCCCCACGTGCAAGATCGCATGGCCCCTTCCTATTCCTGCAAGGTCACCCCCTCCCCCCACCCCCCCCCCACCCACCCCCCTCCCCTCCACCGGCAAGATCGCACGGACGACCTCACCCCCACCCCAGATGCCTGCAAGCCCGCCCATGCACGTGTTTTTCGTTTTTACTTTTGATTAAACCTAGCCATTAGATTGTGTATCGGTTATATTAACTAACTCATGTGGTTGAGTTAATAAATATAACTAACGGAAGGTTATGTGTGTAAAACGGAGTATGTATTCAAGGTTCTGGATGTAATTCATTATTACAGAGGTTTCTGGGGTAATTAGGAAGTTACTTAGGGTTATGGATGTATTAAGAAAATTACATTCTCAAAAATATAGATACGAATCTTTATCGGATTTTATCGAATCCAAATATAGATCGAATAAAGAGCATACTCGAATATGGATCGAATAAAGAGCTAATTCAAATATGAATAGAATAAAGAGTGAAATCAAAATATGGATCCAATAAACATAGAATCTGAACGCATATCTAATAAAGATCACATATGAATATGAATTAAATTTTCATCAAAGTTCATACTAATTTTAAAAAGGGATTTTTACATCCATAACCCTGAGTAATTCTACAATTACAATCATAACCCTACATAATCGTGAATAACATCCAGAACCCTCAATAGTCTTAACTCTTACACCGCCTTCGAACCCTTCATAGTCTAAACCCTCAATAGTCTTACCTCTTAAACCCATAATCACCGAGTTAACTTCCATCCAATCTTTTGTTAAATATGATGGTATCCGTCAAACATTTTACATTTTCTACCCTTTAAGCTTTATTATTTACAAATGAGTATACCCCCACCTACCTCGTCCTCCCACTCCACCACCACCACCTCCTCCTCCACAACAACAACCACGTCCTCCCCCTCCCTGTCGACCACCACCTCCTCCCTTTCGACCCCCTACCTCCGCTGATCTTGGGCAAACCACACATAGATCTCGGGCTCCCCAGACCACTGCCCACCCTCCAACTCAAGCCTCAAGCTTCTCGTCGTCCACCCTCCAGCTTAAGCAGAGACTTGAGCTCTCCCGACCCTCCGCCACCCTCACCCGACCCCCGCCCACCCTCCAGTCTAGGATGGCCCCGAGCTCCCACCCCCCCCACCCTTCCCAGAACCACAACCCAAACAGAGAGATCCAATCTGAGCTCCCTTAACCCCCCCCCCCCCCCCCGCCCACCCTCCAGCCCAGCAGAACGAAGCCCCGACCTCCCTCGACCCCCACCCACCCTTCCACCCCCTCCCCGAACGAGGCCCCAGCCCCTCCCCCACCCTCCGCGCCCCCTCCCCCTCAGAACAAAGACCTCCTCCCCACCCCCCCCCCCCCCCCCCCCCCCCCCCGTGCCTGCCCCACCTCCCACCCTGCGCCTGCGAGCCCCAACCTCACCCGACACTTATCCCAACTCCCTCGGCCCCTTTCCCACCCTCCAGCTTAGGACGCCCCCCCTACACACACACACACCCCACCCTCGCGGAACGATGATCTGACCTCCCCTGCCAACGTCGCCTCCTTTATGCGAAGCCCCACCTGACACCCCCCCACACGTGCCTGTGAGCCCCACCTCCCTGGAAGCACCCCTCTCTATGCCCAAACCTCGAGCTTCTCCCCACCCACCAGCTCACGTAGAGACCCGAGCTCTCCCGACCCTCCGCAGTGACCTTGAGCTTCTCCTGACCCTCCGTAGAGACCTCGATATTCTCTCGACCCCCTCCCCCCCCCCTCCAGCCCAAGACGGTCCCGAGCCCCCCTCCCACCACCCCTGCAAAACGAAGCTCCGACCTCCCCTGCCAACCCCGCCTCCTGCCTGCGAAACCCCACCCTGTGCCCCCCGCCATGTGCTTGGGAGCCCTGCCTCCCTGAAGCGCTCCTCCCTACACCTAGACCTCGAGCTTCTCCCCGACCACCCTCCAACTCCAGCAGAGACCCGAACTCTCCTGACCCTATGCAGAGACCCCGAGCTTCTCCCGACCCTCCGCAGAGACCTCAAGCTTCTCTCGACCCCCCCCCCCCCTCCACACCCTCCAGTCCAGGATGGCCCCGAGACCCCCCCCCCAGAACGAAGCTCCGACCTCCAACCTCCCCCGCCAACCCCTCCTCCTGCTTGCGAAGCCCCACCCCGCGCCTGCGAGTAGGGTAGAGCATTAGGCTCAACCCGATCCAACTCAGGAAAGCTCGGCCCGAGCTCATCATTTTTCTGTGGGCCCTGGGTCAAGTCAAGGCCCACCAATTTTAGCAAACCGAGGACCCGAGCCTGACCCAAGGCCTGCGTGATTGGACTCGGGTTCAGGCCGGGCTCAATCTGTACCCATTTTGATTCCATGATGTTACACTTTGATTCCGGTTTATTATTATTTATATAATTCATCCATAACACGTGAATATTGGATGTATTGTTATTATATAATATTACTATTCATGGATGAAGGAAATATTGGACTCATTGTGACTATAAATCCATGTCCCTTAATTTGGTTCTAACATGGTATTTTGAAATATGAGGGCACGTGCCTGACCCATTTATATTTTGAGTTCGAGCCCGGTACGGTTCAAGCACAATATTTTTGAAATATGAGGTCTCGGGATCGACTCCTTATACATCGGGTTCGGGCTGGGCCTGGGATTTTGGGGGCCGGGTTAGGGTCGGGTCCAGGCTGGCCTGACCCAATGCTCCACCCTGCCTGCTAGCCCCACTGATGAACCTCCATTTCATCATATTTATTCTATCATTTTGGCCTCAAAAGTCCTAGTAAATACATGTAAATACCCTTAATTCCTACATTTTAGCATTCATGCATGTATATGTAAATAGTGTAAAAAATACAATTTTTAAAGATAAAATTATAGAATAAAGAAACGAAAGAAAATGAATAAAATATTGTAAATATTTTATGACCAGAAACTCCGAGACTTAGGCATCTAGATGAATAGGTCGACAAGGAATACAGTAGGGGGAGACAAGGGCCAAAATATCAATAAAAATCCCTTTAATTTAATTCATTCTTTATTCATTTTGGGACCTTTTTTTAGTTCCACTTTTTATACTTCAAATGAAGAAATGTTGTACATGTTGTAGATAATTAAATATAGAAATACAAAATTGATTTCACCCAAAAATAATGTACGGATAAAAAGTTATGATCTGAATAAGATTCCAAAATCCCAACTTCCCGAGCATGTATCTCTCAAGTAAAAACTCAAAATCTATGAAGATCACCTTTAATTGTATATAATTTTTAATAAGTTATTTAATTAAGATGGTTTCATATTTTTTTGGAGTTACAGTGTGAAAGTTGAGTTTTGGACCCCTATTGTATAACTATATGACTAAAATATTTATTTTATATATTATTCATTATTTTTACTATTTCATATTTTATTATTTTGTAAATATAATATATGTGAATATTTAAGCAGGAATAAAAACATAAAGAAAATACAAAAATAAAATACTTGTAGAAAATATATAGGTATAATATCTATAAATATACCTATAAAGACTATACATCTATTTATTTAACAGTATATAATATATCAGGAAAATAAAACAAAAATATATTTAAGTATATAAAATTAAGTTATAGATTTATAAAATAATAAATAAAATTAATAAAATTGAAAATACAAAATAAAATAAAAAATTTAAAATATATAGAAGAATATACCAATATAGCCCTTAAAAGGGAACTTGTATTTTTAAACCTCCAAAAAGTAAATAAAAAATAATAATAAAATAATTTATAAATTATAAATATTTTTTATTTTATAACAAAAAATATTAAAATCTATTTATATTTTTAATTGATTTTTGAGATAATTTCTCCAGGCTTTTTCCTGGTTGGTCCACGTGGACCAACCAGGAGTGTCAACTGTGTTTTTGGCTATTTTCGCCGATTTTTGGAGGACGTATCTTGCATCATTTCGCGATGCAGACTTCTTGACTTTTTCTCCCCTTACACCCACCATACACGCCCAGGGTATATCTTGAGGATTGGATCATGGATACACCCGATTTTCTTCGATCCTTGGAGCCCGTTCATCACGTTGTCTGACCCCCCCAGTTGTGTGGCAGAACATTGGTTTTTCGTCCGTTTTCTTGTATTTTTCAAGGTCGATCCTTTCACCCAATCGCTAAGCTTCCTTCACGACTTTTTCTCCTTGAAGTATCCTCATACACATCCAGAGGTTGCTTGGAGGATTGGATCAACGATTCTTTTGATCTCCATCGTTCTTTGGAGTCGCCTATCTCACATGTACAAAAAACCCCATCTTCTTTCCATTCGTTTTTGAACCCACTTGGACCCATTTTGGCCACCCTTCTTGAGCTCAAGATAGAGTGAAATGACAGTGAGCACTCCAGCATCTCGGAAGCGCGGCTAGGCGAGTCGAAGGGTGGCTCCACCCCCACCTCTGGCCACTGGCCGTCGAGGTTCCACCTTCCTGATTTCTAGGTTAGTCAAGGTCATTTTTTTGCTCGTTTCCTTGCTTTTTATTCACCTGCAGATCACATATTTATTCTAGCATTTCATTTCCTTGCTTTTTAGTCACTTAATTACCCAGTTCACCCCTCACCGGAGCAAGCTTCGATGAGCTTCCAACCCATCATCTTCAACTTCCATTCATCCTCCTCGACGCGACTCACATCTCTCCACCGCCATCCTCCGCTATTCTGCGTATTCTCCAACGCAACCCCCTCCATCTTCGATCACATACGGTGGCTGTAGCACCTCCTTCTTCCCTCACCAAATCGAAGGAAAATCCATTCATACCCTATTTTTTGTGTACCTAAAATCTTGGCCGAGTTTTATACACGAGCCCTTCTTCTAATTGCAGGTACATCGGAGCACCTTCACGCCGTTGCGCGACATCGACCCTCGGATCGACCTTCTTGTTTTTGCTGTCCAAAGGAAAAAGAAGGGAGGGGCGGATAGCAGCCGTCGTTGGATCTGCCCCTCCTTCTAATCTCGGCCACCCATCCAAGTGGTAGAAATCTTGCACACTCACCCCTTTACTTCTGGAATTTTACGTGTGTGTCCCCAGTCCTCCAAGAGCCTCTGCCACGTGGATAAGTGGCAACTTTTGGGCCATACCCTTACGCTTTTGGGATATTTCAGAAACTTTTTGAGCTCTATTTTGAATTGCAGTTTCGTATTTACTATTGCAGTTGTACCCCTGCGCTCAAATGCTCATAACTCATTCATCTGAACTCCGTTTTCGTTCGATATTTAAATATCTACATCGTGTCAAAATTCCAAAATATTCTGATGTACAACTAGTAATGGTGAATTTTTGAACTCTAGATACTGATTTGGTGTATTTTGTTAATAACTCTTTCAGTACTTGATACCACTTGCTCATTTTTGGATATGTTGTAGAAATTAGTGGGGCCGAATTTCTATTCAAATTTCATCGAAAGATATTATGGTTTGTGTCCTGTAGAATTTCTACAATATTTTGAGTGATTGATTTATTTCCGGAGCATTTTTATCTATTCAAAAATCTAAAAATATATCTGTGTGCCTCTGAGTTTGTTCTACAATCAAAGATTTTTGTTGTATTTTTATCATGTTGTTTGAGTAGTAAAAAAATTCAAAAACATCATTTCTACCTTCATGCTGTCTTTTATTTTTAGTATATTCATTACTTCTCAGAAAAATACCAAAAAATATTGTAGCTTTCTCTCATCTATATCTATATCATATCCGAAAGGCATTCAGTAATATTAGGTCTAGTGTCCAAAAACCCAAAAAAACTTCAAAAATTGCAAAGTCATTGAAAATTGAAATAGTATCAAAAACCCAAAAACAAAGTCTTGTTTTCTTTGATATAATCTTCTCTATCTAGAGAAAATATAGATATAATTTTAGGACTTCATTTTGAACTATTGATAGTATTATTTTTACTGTCCTATTTGCCTTATTTTTTCCAGGTTTAGAATTGCCCGTTTTATTTTATTACTTGCTTTCCTATAAAAAAATCTAAAAACATTTGCAAAATTAATAAAAATACAAAAATGAAAAAAAAATAAAAACCCACAAAAAATAGCACTTGTATAGACAAATACATCACATTCGCCTTTGAGCTTGATTGCCTCGATCTACTTGTGTGCTTCCTGTATTCAACACTCTACATTACTCGCCCTATACACATATTTTGTAGAGTTATAATAAATTTTAACTCCACACTTTGATTTCCATTGCTTGATATTATTTGTGGGTTAACTGTTGATTAATTTCGGATTTCTGACCGATCAATGCATCGACTGTGTTCCCACCTTGTGTGGAATACACGACCGCGTGATTTTTGGGTTTATCACCCACCTCTGTAGAAACGCCCCTCCATGCAGCCCGCCGCCTTCTGCCTTGAAGGGTACCTGCTCCACCCCGCATGCCTGCAAGCCAAACCCCGCCCCTGGAAGTTGGATAGATCATGGGTTAAATTAACCCAATGATATGGTTGGGTTACTAGAAAAGCTGACGGAGTGTTATGGGTGTGAGACGGAGTGATTATTTGAGGTTTATTGTGTAATTCATGATTATACAGGGTTATGATTGTATTTGCATAATTACTCTGGGTTGTGGGTTTAAAGATCTCTTCTAAAAAATGACAATGAGATATAAATAAAGTGTATCATGACAAGAGTGAGTGTTGAGATGACATGCATTCTTGATGGGAAGCAAAAGGGTAGTGGGAATTCACTTTTATTTGAGTCCATTCCCAAACAAACGAAAGTATATTAATATTATTAATATGTGATTAATGGGGTTGCCCCCACGTTGTGTTCGGTATTTTTTTTATTTTTTTGAAAAATATCACCATGTATATTCATCCCTATGTCCCTCCTATATGCCATTCGAATTTCGTCAGAAACAGAGACTCCTACGGCCTCCATCGAGATGGTGTTGATTTAAAAAATCCTATTACCATTAAAAAATGGCTGTCTCGATGGAGGCCGTAGGAGTCTCTGTTTCTGACGAAATTCGAATGACATATAGGAGGGATAAGGGATGAATATACATGACGATATTTTTCAAAATAAAAATAAAAAATGTCGAAAATGGTGCGGGGGTAGCCCCATTAAACTCTATTAATATGTTGTATTATATAATATTTAATACTAATATAATAACATGAGGTTGTGGCTTAAATGAAATTAACTAATATTTAAAATAATGTTAAATGATGTATTCAGATATCCGTATCCGGATATTCAAGTCATTATCATATATGTATCTGTATCTGAAAAATTTTACAATCCGTACCCATATTTGATCCGTATTCGATTAATATTCGGATACAAATATTCGTATCTAGTAATTTTTCAAATACGTTAAGCGGATATTCGGATATATCTTTATTTGTTTTCGTCCCTAGTTGACGAAAGTTTCTTCCAATAAATCCAAGTTGGTTTCTTTCATCCTTTCCCCACATATCAAAGACTAATACAATCATTATTTATATCATGTCTTGCAGTGTGTCTTGATTCTCTTTTATGCTTGGAAGTTACTAATAACCAACATTTTTCATATGTAAGTATTCGGTGTTGTCAAACATCCTTCCTGAAAGTGCTCAGCTCAACCAATCATATTTTGACAGTTAATTAGTTCAGCATAATCAATGCTCTCGGCTAGTGGATTGTGACAATATTTTCCATCTACAAGAAAGATTGATTAACATTGTGACTTTAAAATCACATACATCCTTATTTCACATGCATATTCAATATTGGCAATCCCATGACATTTTATATTGGAGCTATGGAAGCGGAGTTGTCAACTTCACACTGTGTTGGGGCATTGGAGCAAGTTATGATCGGTGTAGAGTTCACACCGCTCGCTTGGAAGAACAAATGACCATGGGGGAGTCTAGCGTCTAAATGGAAGGTACCTTTTCTACTGAGCAGATCAGGACACCGATGGAAAAGCTTGATGTTATTACAAATTTAATGGAGGAGCTGTGCATAAAACTCTAGCGGAGAGAGATATCGATGATTCGAGAATGGATGAGGCTTCCATAAAGTGAGGCATCCCAACGTGCTTAAACCAAAGTTCTTCGTAAGAATGTGCTTAAACCAAAGTTTTTCATAAGTAGAGATACAACCGTATGTAGATATATCTGTATCCGTCCGTTACCGTATCCGCTTTTAAACAGATAAGGATATAGATTTTCAGATTTTAGCGGATACGGATACCATGGGCGGACCCATGTATATGTCATGGGGGGCACGTGCCCCCCTAAGTTTGAAAATTTATTACACCCCTATTAATATTTCAATCATTAAAATCAAAACCATACCATCATGCCCCCCTACCCAATTGGAGTTGCGAAGCTTGTGCCCTCCATCCCTCGTCACCTCCTTTCTCATACTCCCTCTGGACGACTAACCCGAGCCGTTACGTCTCCCCTCCCCACTGTGTCGGTTCTCTTCCCGGTAACATCCCAAATCCCCAGTTCTCTTGCACGACGGTAGTTCATTCCCACCCTCCATCCCTCGAGTAACGTCACCTTCTCTTTTGCATTTCCTCCAAACGTCCAACCCATGTCGATGTGCCTCCCTCCCCACGGTGCCAGCTTGTCACTCAGCAGTATCCCCAGCTCCCTTGCACATCGACATTACACACACACACACACACACACACATATATATATATATACATAGGTGTGGTGTGCATCCCTACTAGGGATGCAAACAGATAAATACAAATACCGATATAGGCATTACCATATCCTTATTCGTTTTTTAAATGCGAACATAGATACATATATAGATATTGATAGATATTAAAACATGTCACCATGTCCTTAAAAATAGATACATATATAAAATAGATATTGATCGCATACGAGTATTGTTAAATATACTTTACAGATTGACTTAAATATACATAAAATGAATAGAAATAAAGTGCATGATATCAATATACTAAATATACTTATATTATAAAAAGTATACTAAATATGACAAAAGAAGATATAAATTTATGTTATATATGACTAAAAATAAATCTACAACTAAATTTATATATGAAAACAGATAAAATGATACTGATATGGATGTTTGCAAATATAAAAATGATATCCATATCTGTATCCATTTTAAAATGGATACATCAAAATCTATATAAAGGGATACAGTGACACGGATTTGATACGGATATAACCGTATATTTTTGCATCCTTCTCCCTGCCGGATACATTGAAAGGGAGATATTGGAATGGGAGGTGAATACATTGAAACTGAGATATTTGATTCTATTGTTGATGATTATGAATTATTTTCAAGATATAAAACCTAGATGTCGTCAATTTTAAATACATGTGTGCATTTTTAAAATACGTTTAATATGTAAAAAACTCTTATATTTATGCATATGAATGTTTATATTCATTTTTAAATTGTAATTATTACTTTTATTTGTGAGTGTGCCCCCCTCAGTTTGTAATCCTGGATCCGCTACTGACGGATACAGATACTAGTTTTAATTTTTTTAGCGGATACGGATTCAGATACGAATACCATTATTGAAATTTTTTCCGGATACGGGTACGGATATAGATGTATATATTTTTCGAGAATACGAATACAGATATCCATATTATCCATATTTTCAGTAATATTTCAGCTTGCTAATGTTTCGCATGACTCAATGTAGCTTTGACACGAAATTATACCTCATCATGAAATGCAAAAAAAACAATAAACTTTTATAATTTATCATAACGTCGTTGCACGAAATATATCATATCACCTTTATCTTATTAGTTGGTTACAATGTTACAGTATTACCTATATTTTGGAAACATTTCAAATAGAGGAAGCCATAGGTACGTCATCATACAATTTTATTATATGCTCTTCAATTTATTTCATTCAATATATTAATTTATTTTCTTATTTATTATGCAACATTGTAAGTTTATTGAATTTATAATTAGTCATCCATCAATTACAAATTTTGTAAAGACATCGTTTCTAATTAAAAGTATGAGGAGGTACTTAATATTTATAGGATAATCTGTATCCGTTTCTTAAATATCCGTATCCGAATCATGATTATCCGATTTCGAATCCGTATCTGTACTTAAGGATACGGTATTTAATTTTCGATATATGTATGATATCCGTTTCCGTATCTGTATCCATATTTTGAAACAGATAATACCTATATCTATATCAATATCCATCCATTTGCATCCCTAACTACAAATCTATCAAGAACCCTAGTTGGGAAAATGATGGTAGCGTCTGCGTACATCAATGAAGACACGAAGCTACAAATGTTGGAGATGGGAAGAGGTCTAATGTGAAAACATGGGGTTTGACGCAAATATTAGAATAACTCGATTGTCAATAATGAAATGTAGCACATTAATAAATTATATAAATTTATATTTTTATATGATCGAGGCTTGTGTTAGCTTAGCTTATCGTAATCCGAAATATAATGCATTGAAAGTTTCTTGAATTAAATATAGTATGAGAAGACACATCCACATTAACGAAGGGATATCCATTAGCAACTTCAAAAAATTCTCGTCCCATTAACGGTCTAGTGGTAGAAACAGTGGCTTCCACGTAAAAAATCAGAAAGTTCGAATCCCCCAACCCTCTTCTAGTATTAAAAAAAAGTGAAGCAAAATTTGAGCTCTATACACCTAAAGATCCACACAAACCCAATAAATGAGCATAATTAAACATATTTTTGCTGCCCACTCCATCATTTAAGAGTGCTAGCAACCCATGTATTTTTCCTCCACATCCAAACTCGATAGAAATCTGTCGAAGGGTTGTTAGAGTCCGTTGAAGCAATGGATGGATTTTGCTATATAAAAGTAAGCCAAATTTTCCCTAATCGGTGTTTAAAAAGGGATTTTATCACTTATGTTCTTTTCTTTTTCGGAATATCTATTATGCTATCGACTTCTTACGTCATTATCACGTGTGTCCTCCTCTTTTTTGGAATATCTATTATGCTCTCGACTTCTTACACAATTGTCACGTGTGCCCTTCTCTTTTTTAAAATATCTATTATGCTCTCGACTTCTTACGCCATTGTCGCGTGTGCCCTTCTGTTAATTTGATTGTCAATGAGTATAATTAAATCATGTAATTAAGAGGAACATAACTGTCAATGAGATGAACAATGCCTTGGGGGTCTTCTTCCTCCTTCACCAGAGGATGTCATCTGCAAAGGATGGTGGTGGCTGTGATTGGATTCGAGGTGGAGATGGAGGAGGTGCTCTGATTGTCGTTGCAGTGATGTGGTCCCGATAAGGACGTGTGCAACATGTGTGTGTCTTAAGCGGCGAAGGGGTACGATTGTGCGGTTGGGCACGATCCGATGGTGTCGATGCGTACGTGTGGTTTAATGTTGTGTGCGGATTATGAACATGCAATGCTTCTATCGGATGGCAGATACGAAGCATATATCATCTAATCCAACGGCAGTTATACAATCTAGGGGTTTGGCCTTCTCTTCCCCGGTCTACTCAAATGCTCCTAGCGGCAGTAATAGTTCTCCAGAAATGCTTGCAGCGGAATGGTTCTGATTTGATGATCAGGTCTCCAATAAAGGCTAGTGGTGCTCCTCGATTTTTCGATGCTCGAGCTGTCATGATCCGGTGCTTGTCTCTATATGTATGCTCTGATGTGAATCCCTAAACCTCCAAGTGCTCGATTAAGGTGGAGGTCTGACTCGGTCAAAGCTCCGGCGATGCAGACGTTGTTCAACCTTCGCAAGAGGATGAAGATGATGAAGAGATAGGTCGTGGCTGTGGTGCTCGATGGTTTTTTTTTCTATCAGCATGAGATGGAGATCGACAAAGATCAGTTCTTGCTCGATCTTTTGAATATTGGTTTGCTCAAAGGACACAAAGAATAACTCGGGTTTGATTACAGAAGATCAAGAGGTCAGATTTGATTCGTCGAATAAAATTCGCAACAAACACATCTCATTGAATCTTCGTGTCAAATTAGAAAACACACGAGGACAGAACATGAGGAGAAGGAGAAGAATGGAGGGAAAAATACTTATCTACCGTAGCTATTCAATTTAATCACCCTTGTATATGAAGAGTTAACATTTGTTTGGGACGTAGATGGACATCAACTAACTCAAGGATCCAATTGATAGAACTGTAAGAAGTTAGGGATACAATGATAAAATCTTTTTTAAAAGTGGATGACTAGAATGGATTGGCCGATTCGACCAATCAACCATGCTTAGACCAGTCCCATTCGAAAGTACAAATTTTGGTAACATTTCGATTTTTCCCGCAGATTTCGATTTAATCCAATTTTAACAAATTAAGATACGTAGGCAAAGACCCCGATCAGATATGATCATCCATTTAAACCGATTTCATAACATGATTCAACACGATCTAACCTTTTATGTAAGATTTCTAATTTAATCTCACATTCGGTTTAAATACATTGTCTCTCATGTGAATGATTTTTTTAAACGGAGAAAGGTGCCACCTTGTTAGATTTATAATATTATATCGTATTGCAGATAGATGGAAAGAGATTTCAAATCAAAAAAATCTTCGATTTATATTTTTAGTTGTTTATTATTTATTTACGGATTTTTTACATATATAACATGTACGCTTTTAATATTTTAAAATGTCCCTGTGAACTTACACCATTCACAGAAATGCCCTTACGTAAACTTAATTTGTTGAGTTCAACTTTTTAAAATAGAAAAATGATTTTTTTTCACGAGTCTGTGGATTTTCATGACAATTCAAATTATATGCCCCCAGGATTCACTTTGTGTCCCTCGGATTCCCGTAAACTGAACTTATACCCCTATTTTTTGCCATAATACTCACGCCCCTATATTCTTCCACCATTAGTGGTTGTGCCCGCGGTTAGTTATGTCGATATGTTGACACTTGTTTTATCACTTAAGGTGCGTTTGATGCGTGAGTTAGGGTAAGTTAAACTGGCAGTGGCAACCAGTTTTTGTATTTTGATGTTTGGATAGAAGGTTAAACTGTGGATGAGTTTGTTGTGATATGATTGTATTGAAGTTTGGAAAAGTGAGTAGTTATTGTGATGTGATTGTATTGAAGTTTGGAAAAGTGAGTAGAAGTTGATTAGTTTATAATTTTTAAATGATATGATGGTATAATATATTATTTTTTGATGAAATAGATGAAAGAAAAGTAATTTATTTAAAATTTAAATAAAAAATAGATAGTAGGTCCCACAAGAAAGGTGCTCAAAGGGGTGGTAAACCCTCAACCGAACATGACCTTAGGTTTTCAAAGGTGCTCAGGACCCATATCTTGATCCTTGAGAGATTGGGAGGAGATAGAAATAATATCACGGATAATACTGTATCAGACACGGAAAATAATTGCACTTTCAACCTGGTTTACCCCAGGTTTATCCCCATGGATTCAATAAAATCATGGCAAGTTACCTTGAGGTAACCCTGCAACCAAACATACCCTCACCACTCTCACTAATATAACTCCACTCGTTCTTGGCTGCCATGAAAATTACATCAACACATTCAATATCAAATTCAATATCAACGACGTAAACATCGCCGTATCAATTTCAGCATCTACAGTCAGATTTTCAGGACAGAGATAAGGATCAGCATATCATTTATCTTCTTGAATGGAGAATATGGGCCATCACTTACTAGTAGTATAGAAAGCTAAAATGCGCACATCGAGACGATGTCTATTGACCAGATGCATGAGTGCATCAATTGAGGTTCTCAGCAATCGAGAAAATACATTTATAATCACTAATAAAAGCATATGCTAAACGAAACATCTATAGGTTTTTACGACGCTTCTCCTCTTCTTCCAGTTCCAATATATCCTTCTTGTACTTGCAAATGATATAGGAACACCTACAGATCAATTAACACAAAGAAATTCAATTAAGAATAATGGAAGTTATCATTTATTTTGCATTTAAAGGATGGTATATCTGAAGAGGGAGTACCAGTACAGTAGGATTGCAGATATACAGAGCACAGCATTCCTCTGAGCCTTGAATATCTGCAAAAAAGCATATTGGAACATGGTTCAAAAGAAGCAATAAATAAATATGTTACCCTGACTTTAAGCAATGTGTAATGTGTGTGAAACTACTCGAAGAACAAACCAATCTAAAACTTAAGATAGCTAGAAGAGGGATTATTCAGAGCGACACCAAAATGGACAATGGAGATAAAATAGCTATAGGTTGGTTGCGGCATCCTGTCTTTAGAGATAAAGAAGACCACACGTTTTTTTATATGTGTGCCTACAATATTTAAACATTTGGTCTATTTCCCGTAGATTTAGTAGTCAGGGGCCAATTCTGAGAGCAGATTTTGCTTTCAGGAATTGAATGCCTTCCACGTCCTTGTCAGCACAAGAAAGCTTCCTCCCTTCTACAAAGGAGGGTTTCTGGGAAGTAATGATAGAGCAAAAATGGAGGCAAAGGATGTATTGGACCAACCTAGGGATAAAGGTACGAATGCCAAATTCTTTTGTTCCAGACTGTCCTTTTCTTTTCTAAGGACACACTTCATGATCCCTTCCTTTGATCTCTACCCCTCAAACCTCCTTGCCCTTATGGACCCCCGTCTCAACCCCCCTAATGGGAAGAGAACAGTGAGTTCTTGACAAGTTTATTATGAAAGAAGAATGATGGTTATGACCGAAATCATTATGGAAAAAGTTGGTGCCTACAAAAATACAGAAAGTTGCCATCCTCTGACCCCTAGTAGCCTACTTTATTGATTTAGCTCTATATCATGATTCAATCAAAGCAAAGAAAATACCCACTTGATGAACTCTTATCAACGTGCAATCTCTACTATCTTTGCTTGTTCTACAGTTCTACTCAAGACAGAGAATTGTTGCTTTCTAGTTTATATGAGTACTTCAAAGTTAGTGAACTTGTCCCCTTACCAATTAAGTCATTTTAAATAGAGTAGAGGGAGCTACCAAATTAGGAAGAATGTTAGGAGTGCATCTTGTCCCACTCGATCTTTTACAAGCCTCCTTTCCGTCATTTACTGTGAGCCTTTCCCTAGCAACCATGATCTTTCGAATCTGACTTGAGACCTTGGGGCACATCCTTACCCCAGAATCCCAGTAGATGGGCATGTGGTCCAAAAGGGACCTCAGCAGCACCACGGTCGAGGACAATGGAAAAAGCTCCAACATCTTCATTGAAGCCAAAAAGCAATCCAGACATGATATGGAAGGATATATCTACAATTCGTGGTACCCACGACTTCCAAGGTCACTCCCCAATCAAAGCCATAGACTCCACCGAGCTGTGGTCCTGCCGACCTCTCTTATTGGGGCGATCAGAAGCAAAGAGCGGTGCGTTGAAGTCATCGTCAATGAACTAAGGGAAGTTCCGAAACTTACCTCTAACCCTCCGCAAATCTCCCATACGACCTCTCCTTGAGGACTACCATCACGGCCATAGACATATGAAAGGAGCAGTCTCCTGTCACTAGACACCTGGTCTAAAACCACCGAAACATATCTGGGTCACACTCTCTCCTCCAACATCGAAAACATGTATCTATTTCATGCTAACAGAAAACCTCAAGTACTTCCATCTCAAAGTACTTCCATCTCAACAGCTCTGAACTCTGTCAATCGGGGATGCCACGACCTAAAGAGATTCCCAACCACATTTCTCTCTATCTCTCTCAATCACCCAACCACCTCAAGTTCTAGTTGACAATCTTCATGACCTACTCGGAGTGTTAGCAGTAGGTATCTTAATCCTTAGACATTCTGCAATAAACACGTGAATTTCCACCGTTTCACAACGATCCTCCTCCAATTTCAGCAGACTCCCCTCCAGTTTATCTTCAGCAGTTTCCCTCATTATATCTTCTTCAACGCTCATAAAAGGTTTGACCCCCGTTTGTCCCGCATCTCACGCTCAAGCCATCGCCTAGCCTCCGACTCTCTCCTCTTCCACGAGAACAAGAAACTGGATCTGGCAGGACACGTGTGTCGCATCACCAAATGTCAATCGCCTCTACTTGCCTGCATGAGTCATCTTCGACATCCACTTCTTCTCCCTCTTCCACAACACGGAAACTCTCTCCTCCAAATGAGACCACCAACTTCGATCGATGACTAGCCTCAAAGATCTCCCATTTTTGTGCTCATTAGAGCCCCATATTCCGAGGGTGATCCCCATCAATATTCATCAACTGACGACAACAACTCCTGCATGTCCACACAACAGTCAGTCACCCCATTACTCGTATCTTTTTGACTTATGTGCTCCAGCGACCCATAGAGAACTGCAATCCATGCTCTGACTGAAGACCCCGAAACTGTAATAAGACGAGGCTCACATTAGGCTAGAGCCAACCAAACCCATCGAACCAAATGGACCTCCGACCGATCCGCCCATTACTACAACGAAGCTAACCGAGTCTGGTCACCACCCGACATGATTAGGGCTCCAACAAAGGTCCTGCTCCCAACTCCCATGAGTTTAGGATTAGAACCACCTCCTACTTCAACGCCCGCCACGACCAGGTGATCCACACGCAAATCACATGGAAATGAAGGGAATGCATATACATCCCCTCCGAGAGCATCCCCTATACCACATTGGTGACTAGAAGTCCGGCTTAAAGAGCACCCACGGAAATCCTATGCATAAGTAGGTTCTCCCAACGGTAAGAAGAACAATGCGACAATGATAACTACCACAAAGTTAAGACTCACTTGCGTGATAATCAGTAACAGTAACAACAAGTTCACTCAAACTCTCATGAATATAAGATTTTTTTTGAAGAAAAAGGGTGGAATCCCAATAAGGGACCCACCTCAACATATAATTGTGTGTGTATATCTAAATGAAAAAGTTACATGTTACATGTTATACCATACTACATTTGCCAAGATACACAGAATGCCCTACCATGCCCGAGCACATTTTCCGCGTTAAATACTTGCCTCTCAAAAATGACCTTGTTCCTGGCGCACCAGATCGACCAAGCCAAAGCAAAGGGGAATGAGTTGTCCTCATGCCTGAGGCCGTAGACCGATCTGACATCCCTCCAAAAGGCGCTGCAATCAAGTTACGCAACCCACGTGATGTTGACCCGGCTCAACACCTCCGTCGAGCATGGACAAGAGAAGAACAAATGATCCATGTCTTCCTCTTCCACCCCGCACCTATCACAAGTAATATCCTCCAGCCCAACATCTGCCCCCGACGAACGTTGGTTAGAATCCTCCCAAGTCTAAACAGTCATAGGAATATCTTATCTTAATACGGTGAATTAAGGATGTCGAGAAATCTCGAACTCGCTTTTTTACTTTTGCTTAGTGTCACTGGAAGCACCCCATTAAGGGGTGTTTATCGATTTGAACAAGTCGATTCAGTACTGACTCAAGCTCAAACTTGATAATCGAGCTCATCTAGAACTTGATAAGCTTCAATCCAGAATGACACACTCGAACTCAAACTATGCGAGTTCGAGTTGGTTCATAAGAATAAGTTCAAGTTAGTCCACGAGCCCCTTAATGATCATTTCATAGGTTGACTTCTATATTTGTTTTTCGCGGACTTTCTTAAACGAGTCAACTTGAACTCATTAGCAAACTCAAGATCTCAGTATAGAATTGTAGCTCCTTAGCAAAAATTCATGTATTAAACAATTATTTTTTAATTAGGTGGGGTCTTGCAACATACATCATATGGATCTTGCAAGCACAATGGCATGCTTTGGAGTGACTCATGTACTTATCTTTTATAGAGAGGAAAAATGGGATCTCTTTTAGTCCCCATATATCTGGAGCTAAAATTCCCTGTTCTAAAAAAATTGCAATTCAAAGCTTTCCAATCGGATGGAAATAATAACACTATGAAATGCAATAAGGTTTCGATATGAGAATCTAACGTGCAACCTCTTGCTTTCTAAGTCAGCAAACCAACCCTCTACACTATAAACAATCTAGGATAATGACATGGCTCATTATATATCTGTAAATTTTCATATATGTATATATATATATATCTACGTATACACATATATATATATATAGAGAGAGAGAGATTATGGAGTCAACTTGACATGATGAAAAATGCTAAACTAGTAATTCAAACCTAGTTCGTTATGATTATCAAGCTTAAGTTGTAGCTCGAAGTTGACTCAATAAGCTTGTCTAATCCAACTCATGCGCCATTAATGAGCTCAGCGGTACGGCGGGCTCTAGGGGGATCCATTTGGTGGGATGGAAGGAGATCTTGCGCCAGAAGGTTGACGGAGGCCTGGGGGTTAAGTCCCTTGAGCAAATGAACGAGGCTCTTTTGTTAAAGTGGGCGAGCAGGATTTGGAGCCCGGGGAATGACCCGGCGTGCGCTGCGATTCGAAAAATCTACAACGTCTCCGGTGCCCCTTCACTGATGGGTTCCTCCAGCGGCTACCCCACCCCTTTTTGGCGCAGCGTGATGAAGGCCTTTGTGAGCAACATTTCCCTCTTTAGGCATGTTCTCGGTCGGGGGGACTCCTTCGCGTTTTGGTCTGACGATTGGTCGGGGGGTGGGGCGCTTCGCTCTCGCTTTCCTCGGCTGTTTGCGATTGCAGGTGATAAGAATTGCTCGGTTGGTTCTTGCTGGAGCGACGGCCTCTGGTGCCCCACTTTCGCGGCTTCCCTATCTGATCAAAGGTTCGACGAATTCTTGACGCTGCTGGAGTCCATTCGGGAGATGTGTCCACTTGACGATGGCAGGGACCACTGGGCGTGGAAGGATGGTAGCTTCTCCGTGAGAGGGGCCTATGGCGCAATATCTAGACCCCCCCCCCCCCCCCCGCTGGCTCGGAGCTGCTCTCCAGGGACTGCTCGCTGATCTGGGGTTTGAAGCTTCCAGAGCGGATTGGTTTTTTTCTGTGGCTTCTTAGGCGAAAGCGTCTGATGACAAGGGATAGATGCACGAGGCTGTTGGGGGTCATTTCGGATAGGTGCCTTCTTTGCAACGCGGCGATTGAATCGGCAGAACACTTGTTTTTTTTTGTGTCCCATGGTTTTTCAGATCTGGCAGGAGATGGGACCGGCTTGGTGCAACAGTGATGACTTCTAATCCTTTTGGGATACGGCACACGCGAACATCCACAGACCGCGGGGGGAGCGGATTACTCCCATGGCCATTCTCTGGGCGCTCTGGCGGGGAAGAAATGACCTCCTTTTCTCGGGTCAACGTTTTTACAAAGAAAATGTGTGTGTACTTGTTAATCGGTTACGTCCAGAGTGGAATCTGTAACGGGTGGGTTGCGGTCCTGTTTTGACCCTTTCGTTCCTGCCTTTTTTTTATATTTGGTTTTTAGTATATTTTGGGGCGGACACCACAGGGTGTTTCCCCCTCCCTTTTAGACTTCAAAAAAAAATTAATCAGCTCAGACTAAACCAATTCATCAATGTTCTCTTGCAAGATATAAATGCATATTAAGGATCCAAGAGCCTAATACATGCAACATAGCAAAGCATGCCTAGAATCACTAGCGAATCAGTACGTAGAACGCCCCTTGTTTATGCAAAAGACATGATTTGGAACAATTGTGGAACAAGGGATACCCTGTTTTTGGCATTACGAATTACAAAAATGGAAATTCCTCATTTGAAAGATGTGAAATGAAACGTGTGAATTTGCATTGCGAAATGGAAGATGTGATGATCAAGTCCATATCATCTCTTCTTCCAAGAGACCATGTATCTATTCTTGAGACGATGGTTTTAGTTTGGTCCTTCCATTTCATTTTCTTGCATGGATAGAAAAAAACAAGTCAAGCAGTCTACGCTCACATTCTTTGTATGACTTGAGTATGGGTACTGACACACTCTACATCATTGTGTCCTTCAAGTTCGGGGAAAACACTTCCCGATGGCTTTCACAAAATATATTGAGATTTTTTTTGGAGAAAAGAGTTTTGGAACAATACATGCCATATGACAGAAATAAGATACAATTCCTGAGGAATGTCTCCGGTTTTATAGGGAAACTCCCCCATAAGTAGTTAAGGTAGTTTATCAAGTGTCTTGATATGAGTAGCTAGGGATATCACGAGTTCGAAAGGGAAATTCCCTATCCAATAGTGAAGCTTAACGAGCGCCTTCATATTGGCTACTTAATCCCAAGACCCTCAATGCCATATTTAAACTTTACCCCTAATCTAGTGATACAAGAGCATGTCTTTGTGGATATACAGTGAGCAGTGGATAAGACCAAGGCCCTAAATGTCGGTTTTGGTCACCATTTCGGTATCGACCAAAACAAAACTTCGATGGAATTTCGGTGGAACTTCGACTGAAATTTCGGTCATTTTTTGTACCAAGACCCCCATATTTCGGCCATTTCGGTCGAATTTCGATTTCGACTGGATATCAATATTCGACAGAAATTCGACCGAATTTCAACGAAATTTGAGGCCATGGATAGGACAAGAATAAATGCATTGGTGTTTTTGCATCTATCTCCTTGAGAGGATGGGGGTTGGAATGAAGGAAATACTTCTGTGTGTTGTATCAAGCTCTTGATAAGAAGGCAACGTTGTATTTATTGTACTTTCCAAGTCACTTAGGAAGTTGAATACACTAAACTCACCACCAATTGTTGTCATAAATTATTAATGGTAGATTAAATGCCCTTTTTGGAGAAAGCAGAAGTCACCTTTTCCAAATAAGGAACATAAACCAACAACTTTATTTCTTTCCCTCTCAATCCATCCAATTTGAGATAAGAAAAAGATCCTCTAATGGTTTTTTGAGAAAAAGAAGGGTGGCACCCCAATTGGGACTCACCACCGTAACTCTTTGTATTAATAAAAGAAAAGAAAAAAACAGGGAAAAGTGTTACATTATATCATGCTTGCCATGAATTATACAGTGCCCTACAATGCCTCATTATGTTTATCGGATGAAACTCCTCCTCCTTAAATTAGCCTTGTCCCTCGCACACCAAATGGACCACACCAACGCAATTGGGTATGGGATGTCTTCATGTCTGAACCCGCAAATCGAGCAGAGATCCCTCCAGAAGGCTGCGCAATCGCTCCGTGCCAGCCAAGAGATGTTAGCCCTCCTCCAGACCTCCTCAAAAAGTGGTCAAGAGAAGAACAAATGGTCTGCATCCCCCCTTGACCCCATGCATCTACCGTATGCAATATCCTCCACTCCCAGAATTCACCCCCGACGAACCTTGGTAAGCAACCTTCCAAGCCTGAATAGCCATAAGAAAATCTTGATTCTGTTGGGAACCTTACATCGTCATAACAAATCCATGTCCACATGAAACCCGTCCTGCACCTCCTCCCGTCCTCCAGTAGAAAGCGATGTCTTTCGCACTGTGAGCCTCCCGTCGCCCCTAACAGAGTGATCACAACCCACCGACGGACTCTCGCCCTGTAACAATTCAGTCTGCAACGACAAGAACTCATGAACCCTATGCTCGGACAAAGGTGACGAAATCATCTGAGATCAGGCCCTACGGTTCCACACATGTTGTGTTAACATCTCTCTATCACCTGCCAACCTCAGAAGGCGTGGGAACCGGTCCCTCAATACCCCATCCCCGGTCCAGTCATTCCTCAAGAAACGAAATTTCGTACCATCTCCCAACACCGACATGAGTCTAGAAGCAATCTTCAGAATGACCGCAGTAATCCCCTTCCACAAAGATGGTGGAAGACTCCCTGAGATGACTTCCAACGACATGGCAACCCATAAATCTTCCTGAGCAAGCGGCAAACTAGGTCATGCGAATTCCCCCACATCCGAACCACCCATTTCGCTAAAAGCGTCTTATTCATCTCCCCTATCCGCAACACCCCTAATCCACACTTCCTTTTCGTTGTCGATAGAGTGCCCCAATCAACCAGGTGGATCCCCTTCTTACCCTGCCTCTTGTCTGACCAGAAAAATTTCCTCATCAACGTCTCAATCTTATCACATACCCCTGCAGGAAGAGATCTCGTGGAACAACAAAAGATCAAGATGACTGATAGAACATGCTTTAGAAGTATCAATTTTCCACACTTCGAGAACAACCTCGCCTTCCACCCTGCCAATCTCTCCTCCATTCTTTCTAATAGCGCCCTCTACTCCTCCACCATCAGCTTCCCAACCACCAATGGCAGTCCCAAGTATGTAATCGGCAGGGCCGCCGTAGGGCGTCCTAGTACCTCAGAAACACGACACACCTCATCCTCTGCAACATCGAAAGACACCACCATCTATTTCTCCATGTTGATCTGAAGCATAGAGATGTCTCCAAATATATCCATGATACTCGTGGCTCTTCAAATCTTCTCCTCCTCAACTCCCAGGAAGAGTACCATGTCATCCACATACTGGAGAATTGGGATGGATATGCTATCCCTCTAATATCCCAAACACCAACCCACATGAATCACCAACCTCAACATTACTGCTAGAGCATCTGCTACAATGACAAATAGAAGTGGAGCAAGCGGACACCCTTGTCTGATCCCTTTCTGGAGCTGGAAGCCTGAAAGAATCCACCCTCTGTTCTACCATTAACAAGCTCAACATGAGATGCAGTTGTGAACATCGCTTGATCCAAGCAATCCACGCCCCAATGAATTGAGAAGTCAACCTTCCAGAGCACACCCCTTGACCTTACTTCTCTTCCAATATGTTACCACCTCCGAAGCCATCACCAAACCATCCACCACAGATCTCCCATGAACAAAAGTCGTCTACTCAGGCGAGATGATCCGATCCAATATCCCCCTCAACCGGTTAGCCAAGATCATTGACACCAAAAGATATATGGCATTAGATAATAGGTATGTAGTCATCCACCCTGTTCGACGCATCCTTCTTAGGCAGCAGGAAAAGGAGCGCCATGTTCAGCCTCTCGAAGCCTCTGTTCTCGTGGCGATACTCCTCTAGCACATCCAACACATATCCTGTAACCGTCTCCCAAAACTCCCTATAGAAAAATACCGGAAACCCATCAGGTATTGGTGCACCATCCACATTGAGCTAGAAAAGTGCCTCCTTGGCCTCCTCCTCCGTAAAACCCCTAACCAGCTCATCTGCCTCATAGTCGAAGATCCGCGACATGCCCTTCCCTTGACATCCCCATCCAGACCGATTCTGCCTTCTGCCGAATGCCTGGAACTGGAAGTGAGATCTCAAGGCGACCCCCACCTCCCTATCACCCTCCAACGCCTCCCCTCCCACTGAACTCGAGTGTATCAAATTCATGTCTCCTTTAACTCATCAATGCATGGAAAAACCTCATGTTCGCATCGCCCTCCTTTAGCCATCATTGTCTAGATCTCTGCATCCACGCCACCTCCTCTTTTTTTTGTCTTCAATCAAAATCTCGTCCAGGTGAGTGTCCCTGACTGCATGCTCTCCTGCCGTCAGCAACCTTTCATTCTCAATCTTGCCCAGCCTGCATACCTCTTATCGGGCCCTCAAACTCCTACAAAGCTACTATGCCATGTTGGCTTTACCAAAATCACACAAATGTCTCCTGAGTGAGGCCAGCTTGCCTGCCAACCCATAGGTCGTCGAACCCTTAAGCTTGTAATCCTCCCAGAACTTCACCACACATTCCCAAAAGCCGTCCTCCAAGAGCCACACCCGCTCGAAACGGAAAAACGTCCTTGAACGGACCCCTTTACTGAAAGTCCACAATAATGGAGTATGATCCGAGTGCGCCCTTGGCAACGCCTGCACCCTCGCCAAAGGAAAAAGTTCCATCGCCTCGGTCGACATCATAAATATGTCGATATGAAACCTCAACCTCACATTCCTCCAAGTGTACAAACATCCATTAGCATTAACTACTTGCAGCCCAAGCTCATCCAACCTTTCCCTTAATTCTACCGAACCACCGTCCCTGCCACCACAACCTCCTAGGCGGTCTTGCGACTACAAAGTCACATTAAAATCTCCAGTAATGATCCAAGCAGTATCAATTGCCACCCCCTGGCCTCAACCAGTTCCTGCACCAAACGAGCCATGCAGATCATGAAAGGAAATATCGTGATATATCAGTGATATATTGCTGATATATCGATATCGAGATGGGACCGATATGGATACCGATATGGTGATATTTCCTCCTTTTCAGGCATTTTCTTCACACAAGAGCGTCAATATGCGCGATATTTCGACGATATACCGTCTCCCCCCGCATCCTCCTTCGCGTCTCCTCCAAGATTCAAACTGACGTGCCATCATGCATCACCCCCACCCCCTGCTCCATGTCCTCAAGCATCACAAACCCCCTTGCCTGAACATGCTTTTGACATCCCCGAGACGTGCCCAAGTTGTTGTACACCTCCAACCTCCTCTGCCTTCTTCGCTACTTTACCTCTTTGCGCGAGTACGAACATCCGCACCTACCTCGAGACACACACTGCTCCCCATGGACCTCAGCCATGGATCGAAGGCCCTCCGACCATGGACGGCCATATCGCGATATATCGGTATCGACAAGTCACCGATATATCGTCGATATGGTAGATATCGGGTATCGACAGGCCAAAAATGCACAATCTCGGTCTGATGTCAGCGATATGGGTCGATATATCGGCGATATATCGGTATCGACATGGTACCGATACCGATATCGATATGTCCTTCCATGCCTCCGACCCACCACACTTCCATACTTCCTCAAATTCCACGATCGCCAGAGAGTGCAGACCCACCTCCTCTGCCATGCTCTCGGGAGCCGATGTCGCATTGCTGCCACCGAAGCAGCCTGCTCCCCATTTCGCATACCTCGTCGACCTCCATGCGCCTCGCCTGATTCGACAAGGGGATCGACCGAAGCCCCTCCCTTCCCAGCCCCTCCGCCATGCTGCTCTGCCCATAAACTCCGCCCAAATGTCCCGCCCGACCTCGTGGGCACATGCATCGCACGAGCCTAACAAGAAGCTTCGAGATCCGAAGGCAACGCTCCACCCACATCCATGCCCAGCAAGGGCTCCGCATACCCGACTTCCGTCATCCACTCCAACCTGGATGGGTCCGCCATCCCGTAAATCTAACAGAGCGCGGGAAAACCCCAACGAGGTCCAATTGAAACTCCCCACCGAGATCCGACCCCGAAGTCGTAGCGACGCACCCCGACCCGAGCATGCGACCCGATAGCACCTCCAAAAAGGAGGGATCTGCCTCGAGTCTCCTTCGCGATGCCTCATGGATACCGCCGATCTGGCTTGCTAAGGAAGCCACCATTTATTCCCCAAAAGGGTATGCCGATTCAAATACCTGAAAAGGGGACCCTGCACCTTTCAAGTTCATCTTCCCCATGACACCCCATCATGTTCTGATGGTCCCACCATCCCCACACCGACGATCCCCACTTAGCGCATCTCCATTTGGAAGAAGCGCTCCTCCGTGACACACCGCTCGGGTCCACGACAGTGGGCGATTGAGTGTCACACCCACCTCCACCACCCCCGATGGTTGGCCACGCGGAGCCCATCAGAGATGATAAGCCTGACCTGGAGCACCAGAGCCAGACAACCAGTATCTCACCCACCACCCCAAGGCTCCTCCAGAGCAGAGGTAGACCACTGATCCAAACCTTAATTTCTCGTTGGGGACCTCTTCCATCCCGTTCATCATCAATAGGGACCTCTAGTGGATCAACCATGCCGCACAACGAGAGATATCCAACAACTTGCCCGCCTCCGCTTCGCTAAGGTCCCTGCCACACACCAAAGCCTCTCCGAGCTAAATAACACCCTCGCCAAACTCGCATCCAACCGCCGAGCCGATATCCTCCAAAGCTTCTTGCAATCCCCTCTCCAAGTTTCTGCAAACCCCCACCAAGAGCCTTCCCCTACTGTCCTCGTCTGAAGTCCCCCGAGCTGAAACCGCACCCCGTTGACACCCTGTCCCATTGCGAGCCCGGCCCCAAGGGCAACAGAAACTGCTATGGCCGCTACCCCTGCAAGCGAAGCACTGGAGTAGGTCCCGACAATCAATCACACGGTGTCCCCATCCTCCGCAATGCAAGCACTTCCCTTGGAAAGAGGCGTCCCCAACCCTCTACATCCTCTGCACGGGGCCCTCGCGCATGCCGCGGCCTGCCCTTCACCCGCTTCCACTTTTGTGCATGCCCTTTGGAAATGTCTTTTTCAAATGCAGAAATGTCTTTTTGAAATGCTCTTGCCTTCCATCTTATCTGATTTCCTCCACACTCACATTTTCTCCAATTAGGCACATACAATACAAGCCTCCTTTATTTTTATGTTAAGGTCGAATTATTTTCTCTATCGAGCGATTTGCGGTCTTATGCAGCATGTTTTGTAACTAAGGTTCTTTGGAGATTGTCACATCTAGGCTGTTAGTGATTAGAACATTTGCAACTTGAATTTTACTTATTTGACAGTTATAAATAGGCCAGGACGCTTTTTCCCGAACATGGGGTTTACCTGCTGAAACAAGCAGCAACATTTATGCAAGTTACATAACCATGTTTGAGCTTTTAGACTGCCTAAACATTTCCTAGTTACACATCCTTCTTCGGGTTTTCTTTCAACATTAAACCATGTGTTCTGTAAACAGCATTCTTGTGGAGCATGTTTACGGCAACCAAGCATCTATATTTGAAACATGCCCCCTTAACTGCTAGTGATCGAGTCGCAGCAAAATCAAGCGGACGCAAACACTTGATTACATGTACGAAAGAGAACTGCTCGATTTTCGATTTTTTAAATAGATGTCCAATTCAAATGCCAGAACAAAAGGCAAATAGGAAAAGTTTGACGGCAGGATTATAAATCAATCGAAGCAATCTAAGAATCCCCTCCTAATCAGCTAAATTTCAGGATCTGAAAAACCAAAACTAAACTATATAAATCGATCTCGGAATTCGAGCCGTAAAAGAAACAAGAAGGCTTACAGATTTCTCATATCGGACCCGCTCGTCCGCGGTGCACGTGTCCGACTTGCACATGATCCTGTGCTCGTTCTTCCAGTAGATATCTGTGGGCAGAGAAGATTTGTTGAATGGAACAAGATACTGAAACCCTAATTGGATCCAGTGGGCTGCGTACCGAGGAGCTGGAAACCGGCGAAGGGGACGACACTCATGGCGGGATGGAGGAGGAGGGAGACGAGGGCGACGGTGCGGCGAGCAACGGCCTTGGGGGAAGGGATGGTGAGGAGAAGGGCGACCACCGCCTCCGCCGCCACGGCGTAGGCAAGTATTACCCACTGGACAGCCATCTTGTGGGGACGGGAGCAGCAGGTGTTGCTGTTGGAATTAAGCTTCGGTGGGGGACGGTGGAGTCGAAGCGAAGGAATGGATCCCCTTTTATTGGGGACGTAAGGACCAAGGAGGCTTCTCTCTCCCTGATGTAAAGATCCGAGTTTGAGAAGAGGAATTTTACACCACGACCCTTAAATTTAAGCCCGATTACAGGAAAGCCCGTACTGTATTTTTAAAGCCCCATTTGGATGGTGGGGGTAAACTCCCTTCCCTCAACTCACCCCTCTCTTTCCTATGTGGATCTCATTTTTTATCTTTTTAAAAAATTAAATAAATCAATTCTCCACCATCAATTCCATCAAAAAATAATATGTTATACCATCATATCATATAAAAATTATAAACTACTCTACTTTTACTCACTTTTCCAAACTTCAATACAATCACATTACAATAACTACTCACTTTTTCAAACTTCAATACAATTATATCACAACAAACTCACTTCTAACCCACCCCTAGTTTAACCTTTTATCCAAACACCAAAACACTAAAATAGGTTACCCTCTACCAGTTTAACCCGCCCTAACCTGCGTACCAAACACATTTAAGGGATTTTTATAGTTAAAGCTTCTTTGGTTACTGGGATGAGGCGGGTTGGGGTATCCACTTGTGAATAGTAAGTGTTTGGATGGTTACGAAGGTTGAAAGGGGGTTGGAATAAGGAATGTGATGTAATATCACCTTGACTTGTGATGGATTTCCAACCTAGCATTGGAAGGGATACACCGAGGTACCCGGGGTACCCCAGTAACCAAACAAGCCCTTAGTGTCGCTCCGCGTTTGCTTCCAGGAATACATAGATTTTAGATCTTATGAGCACATGTATATGGGAATTTAACCGTGTATTAATTATACACAATAACAAATACTTTATCACATTCACATATGACAACCTAGATATTCTTATATTTTATCTAATGAAAACCAGGAATGAAATCTTAGATAAATATCTTATAGCTAATAACGAAACCAAAATACAAAGAGGCAAAATACTTAAACGTCTCTGGTCGAGGTGAATATACTTCTAACATGTTTTTTATGAAAAATGTACGTTAATTCATAAAGTTACAACATCATATTCACCGCAATTAAATGGGATAGCTGAGTGCGAGAATAGGTCATTTAACATGCTTGATCGACACACTTGTACAGAGTTTAAGACTTCCAACCTACATGTTAGGAGAGGTCTTGAGTACATCTTGTTGTATTATAGATTAGGTTCCTCCGAGGCATGAAGAACAATGTTTGTTCAAATTGCAGAGAAGTAGGAAACCAAGCTTGAAATACCTGGAACCGATGGATTGTCTTGCTACGATTTTATTCCCATAACATAAATTTAAAAGAAAGAATCTAAATCCTATAATTGTAGATGCCATCTTTTTAAGCTAAAATTAGAAAAATGGCTATGAATATAGGTTTTTGGTAATGAGGTTCGAGATAACTGGCATGGATATCAATACTATTGTCAAAAAATGTATGCTACCCTTTTCGTTGCGTTCCTTATGATGTCTGGAATTCTCAAAATTTGATCAATTATGTACTTCCACTCATACTATATCAAACTAAGTGGAAAAGATATCTCATGCGTAAGTTGTGATCCATTATGAACCTAATGGACTTCTAGAAGATGTTAAACCTAGAAGGTGCATATGACCATGAATTTCCAAGGATTTTGCTAGTATTTTTGTTGTATATTAGATTGAGGGTGATCCCACAGGTTTCAAGGAATCCATGACTTCATATGAAGCTAAAAAAGGGAAGGAGGCTGCTAAATGAGAGATGGATTTCTGTATGGCTAATGGAACTTGGAAATCGATTGATTTAACCAAAGGATATTGTACCAATGGATGTAAATGGGTGCTTAAGAGGAAGCTTACACTTGATGGATCAACTGAAAAATCTAGATTAGTTGTCAATGGCTTCAAACAAAAGGAGTGTATAATTTATTTTGACACATGTTAAGATGTGATTGTGATGACCAAAATTATGGTGTCTGTAACACTATCATCCATATATACCCCTTTATTCATTAGATGGATGTTAAGGTCGTCTTTCTTTATGGAGATTTTGAGGGAGAGATCTATATGAAACCATTGTCTTATGCATATTATTATATATGGTCTTCAAATGAGGATTATAAATATATAAAAGATGCATAACATAATAAAAACTAAGGATAATAGTTCCCTTCAAGTGCTACAATACTCGATCCAGAGCCTCCTATTGGTACAATCAGGATAACTTGTGTAACTACTCAGTTTTGCTACTGAGAATGAAATGTCAAGCTTTGTACAAATTAAAAGATACTTTAAGATTCCTATAATCTATGAGTGTACAAGGTAGGAAACTTGAACTTTACTCTTGTTTGTTCTTGAAAAACATTTTGGATAAATCAAAAGCAGTACTTGCAAATTTTACCTTCTCAATATAGTGTTCTTGAAGTCTACAATTCCATCATTTTAACTCATCATTTAAGACCCAAGATAAGCAACACTGATATCAATCATCTCAAACTTGCTACTTAAGCACAAGGTATTAAAAATCGAACCGGACGTTGGACTGGTTTGTCTCTTTGGTCCGATTGGGTCGGACCGTTGGTCCCAACCGGTTGGATTGGTGATGATGTCAGCATGATGTCATCATTTCAATTGACTCAGAAAAAATCAGTCCGGGCTTAATTTAGTGGTCCGATCGGTCGAACCGGTTTTATGAAATGATAAAATCGGATACATATAGGTACATATGTATGTATATCCAATGAAATTATCATGAAAACTTTAAAGTGTCAAATCTTTCAATAGAAGAACACGTTACAAATGATCCGATTATTAACTAAACAAGATTAACTATTCGATAACGAAATGAAAAGGTAACTCTTATCTAATACAACAATATAAAATTCTGTTTGTAATCGACATCGATAAGAATAACGTGATAGGACAAGAAGTTCTATAATTTCATAACATTGTTCTTAAAAAGAAAAGCATACACACGACACATACCAAATACACCATGATCCTTGAAACAACAATTCCATGCTTTTCATTTGAAGGAAATTGAAGTTTTTTTTAATAGCAAAAAATCTGTTTGCTGAAATTTAAAACAATATTCTACCAGGAAACACATACATAAGATAAACTTTGGGCCTAAAAGATCGATTTTTTCGAACAAGCAGGAAAAACCGAATATTTGGTATCGCATTTTAAATTCCAACGTCTTAGATCTATTTTCTGGCAGTGCACCCAAACGACTCATACTGTTATGATAATACTTGCATAATAACTAAAAGAACAGATGTGGGAAACAAATATGGCAGCGATGTCTACATATCACTGTTTTGTTCAGAGCAGGGATCAACTAATTAGGAACCCATCTCCATGTTCGCCCAACCCTTTCATTGTGCTAGAAAGGAAGGCAAGAAAGAATAAAAGCTAGAAAGCTATAGATCTGTTAATCACACTTGAGATCCAAACCACATTCCCCAAAAGAATGATACACTTTCTCATAAAAAGGGAATAGACAAGATGGAAACACATACTTGTACGGCTTCACATGATAAATCCGAGCAAGAACTTCGGACTCAAGAAATTAGGGTTTGGGATTTTGAAGGCGGCAACATCAAGAAACAACGAAACTTAGGTGATGTTCGGCTGATGGATTATCCAGGGTGGATAACCCGTTTTTTTATTAGTGTCTTTGGTTGGTGGGTTAAGGGTTGGGAGGATTTGTGTGACGTGATTGTATTGAAATTTGAAAATTTTGGTAGTTATTATGGTATGATTGTATTGAAATTTGAAAAAGTGGGTAGTTGTTGTGACGTGATTGTATTGAAGTTTGGAATACTGAGTAGAAGTTGAGTATTTTATGATTTCTAAATGATATGATGGTATATATATATATATATATTGATGGGAAGGGAGTGGACCCCATTAGTGGATTAAAAGTGTGGGTTTTTGGGGGTTACCCACCCAAAGTGGGGGGTAACCCCCCAACCGAACACGCCCTTAGGGGTTTAGGTTTAGGGATTCTGAATGGCATTTAGCCGCTCGGGCCCATACCATTCTCTCTCTCCCATGCAAGCTCAACTTTTTCTCTTTTTTAGTACATTGAATAAATCAATTCCTTTTTCATCAATTCCATCAAAAAATATATTATACAATCATGTCATATAACAATTATAAACTACTCCACTTCTACTCACTTTTTCAAACTTTAATGCAATCACATAACAATAACTACTCATTTTTCCAAACTGCGATACAAACATATCACAACAAATCCACAACAAATACACTCCCAGTTTAACCCTCTATCGAAACACCAAAACGCAAAAATGGGTTACCCTCTACCGGTTTAACCCACTCTAACTCGCGTACCAAACACACCCTTAGGTTATAAATTTAGATTTTTTTTACTTTATGTCCATATGCATGTATTTTTTATTATTTAAAGTTTAAACCTTTATTTTTTTAGAATTTACAATGCCATTAAAACCGGGTCAATCCGGTCCGGTTGAACCGGACCGGACCAAACGGTTGGACCCAGTTTATTATTTTTAAAATATTTAAAAATACCTAGATGAAACAGGCCGAACCGACCGATTTGAGGTCGGTTCCCAGTCCGACCGGCCGGTCCGGTCCAATTTTTTATACCCTGATGTATATACGCGAGTATCTAATCGCTAGAACCTTAGGTGCCTTTAAGTTGCAAGAAAGGAAGAGCATCAACTATGAATGAATTTTACATTAGGTTAGAATGTTAGTAGTGCATCCCTGGAGAATGACAAGTATTGAGAGTCATTGTATGTTGTAATTAAAGGAAGATGGTTTTTCATGAACACAATTATGAAACAGAATAAGGGTAGATAACTTAGGAGCACCATCCATGAAGATTGCAATAAGAACAACAAATTGTTATCAATATTGTACACGTCAACATTAAGATTTGAAGTTCGATACATTGTTCACTTCATTCGTTAAGGGGTGAAATTAGTAAATTTTGGTAAAAAAAAATACACTATGATGTATCTTTATTGATAACACAATGTGGTAGTAGAAAGATATTCCTCATTTCACATTGGGTATTTCAAATAGGAAATTCATGGGAATTGTTATAATTCAAGGACTATCAATAATTGGATGTTAATTCAAATATTGGAATTCCTAATTTGAAACTTGGATGAATTATTAGTAAGAAAAATTGTACCATATTGCTCAGCTATGATCTTTTGGTGGTTTCATATATGAGCATCCACCTAAGCTATTATAACAAAAATAGAAAGAGAGTATGGAAGTCCGCATGAGCGTGTACTCAACTTTTCTTTGGCTCAGCTCAGAAGAGTCAGATGCAGCTTGGAGATTTTCTAAACGTTCTCATTTTTGCTCTCTTCACCACCAAATCATATCCATTTTCTCGATTGTTGTCCTCTAATGTGTTTTCAGGGACAATAAGCATTGGAATACATCAAAGCCGAATGTGTACCGTCGTAGCCAATGAGTGAATCACTAAACCCAATATATTAGTATTGCAGAGGTGATATCTTCTCTAAGAAAAGTCAAATATGAACGCTCAAGCGATCTCTAATCTCAATACTTTTCTTATTTATGTGCTACGAATGGTTTCTTTAATCTTATCTGATCTTGCCTAATATTTAATGTAGTTTAAACATATGATGCTTGTGTTATTCAGTGAATGATTGTTAATCGGATTTTGATTTATGCATGAATAGTTAATGTTAGAGTAATATCTAGCACCAACAAATCAAATATTATTGAGTCAAAAAAAATACTATTTAAATTCATTGGTATTAATATTGGATGCAACATTAAGTAGTTTCCAACTTGAGCCCACTAACCATGCTCCTTTATTACGAACCAAATTCCTAAGTAGTACCTGGGATTTACATAAATACCCAGATTCTACCAAATATTTTTTTATACCGAAGCTACAGTCGTGTCGCATGTTAAACATGCGACACCTGAAAAGCTTTTTTTTACCTCGTAACTAGAGAGGTAGCGCATCTTAAAGATGCGATATATGGTGATCTCACTGGATATGTTCCAGGATAGTTCCAGGAACTTTCTCACATAGCGCATGTTGAACATGCGCTATATGAGAAACTTCCTGGAACAATTCCAGTAAGTTTCTCATATAGCACATGTTGAACATGCGTCATATGAGTATCTTCCTGGAATAATTCCACGAAGTATCTCATATGGATATGGCGCATGTTCAACATGTGACATATGAGGTTCTTCCTGGAAAAAATCCAGTAATTTTTGCCGATGGTATGACTAAATCTTTCCTTGAAGCTCATGAGACTAAATTCTTGCCGATAGTGTGAAAAAATTCAGTAATTTACCAATCTCCATTTAACCTAATCTTTCCTTGAAGTTCTTTCGTAGTTGCATTTTAACTTGCAGATTGCCGTTCTTCCTAAGGAATATACGTCTTCACAATCACAAATTTGGGTTATCGGTGTACACACATTCACAAAGGATATATATTGATGCACAAAGATAATCACACAAATTACATATATTAAATTGTCCACGTAGATACATTTTCATATTTGTATCAAATTAACATTACAAAATGTAATATATTCTCGTTGTATCACGAAGATGGAAGGATAACAAACAGTTCGTCTCGTCTATCATGTTGATTTGCGAGGGTCCAACACCGTCTTCGTCAAAGGTAGGCATCGGTGGCGGCGTGAGCGTACAGTAAGCGGGATGTGTTTCTCTAGCGTCCATATCTTGCCTCAACGGTGCCTGCGGCATTGGTATGTCGTCACGCGGTCACTCGATAACCGGTGTGATGAAGCCTCTCCAATTCCGTTGACGCAAGATCCTCGTCTGCCGCAGCGGCTGCCTCATTGTCCACGGGTTCTGCTACCGGTTAATGCGCTCTCCCCCGACCTCTTCCTCTTCCTCTTCCTCTTGTTCTTCCTTGCCCGGCCTCCGCTTGAGCCATACCAGCATGGTCATCATGTATTGTGATGGGATCTGTAAATTGAAATGACAACCATTGCTCCATTTTCCGCTTTTTCTTGTATCACAATCTCGCGGCATTCCTTGTGTTCAATATCGTATATCCGGCCCCACTTGGCGAGCTGCATCCAAAGAAAAAAATGCATATCAATTAATTTAATGGAAACTTCTTGATGTAATTTACAACAAAGTTTATCCGAGCACTTACATTACTTGCCAAAGTTGCACCTAGTCGTCCAAAAAATCTTCTTGTAATCATCCTATACCATTGTTCGTAGGCAGGCGTCGCGAAGATCCCATTGGACTGGTCGATATCAATGACTTTATCTTCCCGATCATCCCATTGGATTATATGCAACCATTGTTTCGCCCTCCAATCCGCATGCGCATTTCCCCTCAAATCGATGGCGTGGAGGTCCTGAAAGGTAAAGCAAGGACGTGGAATGTCCTGACGGTCGTCAAATTATCTCAGAAATCAGTCCGGGAAGTAATACTCCACAATGTGGAAGTATATCAACGATACTTGTGCCCTCCAAATACTTTTGCCTTCAAGACAGTTAGCAGGGAGACTTGCACGGATGTCATCAATATACGGCATCCACAATACCTGCATGGAAAAATTGTTTTTAGATCAATAATTTTTTTGTGTTAAAATTGAATTAATTTGTGGATGCAAAATTACCTGCTCGAGTGATTGCATGTCAAAAGCGTCGTGGTATGATCTCACAACACGTATAAGCTGTCGACGATGCGCAAACGCCGTTGCCCAACGAACTCCTAACAGGCGCCCGTGCCACTGTCTGCCTTCACTCACAACAGAAGCAATGTGGGGGAAATGCTCCCATGCCCATAGCTGAAGCAGTATGAGCGAGCCTCCAGTCTCCTCGGTCGTCATATACGCCGCTAAACAGAGGTGTCTATATAGATATGCAAGTACGGCGGATCCACAGCTCAACAGCCCAGAGTACTCCAGATCGTGCAGATATGGTAGCGCAATAAGGGAAACCAACAATCCTGACTTGTCCGTGAATAATACACCACCAAACAACTACAAGATATAAGCACGAGCATGTCTCTGTAAGACCAACTCGTTTGCATTTTCTGGCAAGTATGCAAAATGGGTGAATAACCAACTCGCTAACATCCTGCTGTCAACGATCTCGGATGGAAGAGGCCTTACACCGAACACCTCCTTGCACGTATCTGCCCATGTGGCTCTGGGTGTAGTTTCCCCCGTAACAACAGGTACATTAATTCGTAGCCCCACGATGAATGCAACATCCTGCAAGGTGATGGACATCTCCCCACTAGCCATGTGGAAAGTGTGTGTCTCGAGCCTCCAACGTTCAACCAAAGCCATTACCAAATGCCAATCTAACATGATGAATTCCAGCTCAGATATGCATCCAAAACCCGCTTGAGCTACATACACGGCTGGAGTCGATCATCTAAAGGAATCTGACGAACATGTGTCTCCCGACGTCGACAACGCAACCATGAAGATTTCTACAAGATAATTGTTATAAGCAAAACGAGTAAAGAAAAATGATAATTGAAAAGACTTACATCACCAGCCCAGACATGACGAGAACGATGTCGCTCCTGGAGAGTTAAAACAAATGGATCAAGTGGGCCGGGATCCATCTGTAATTTTAAAAATTCAATGTTAGAATATACAATGTAAAAAAGAATATACGGTAAGATTAATTATGCTGCAAATTAAAAGGAGCCCACGTTTCCCGATCATTGATGGGAAAATTTTTTCCTCCATACACTTTCAGTTGGTGTTGCCACGTGTACCACTCTCCAACATAGGAATCCACTTCCGCTCGACTGTTTGAAATGACCACAATGGAGTGGGAATATGGGATACGGAAAATTTGCCACTTATTACACGTGCATTTACGTTGGAGCAAATTTACCATGTATTGTTTGCGACCGCGAAGACCACTAGACGTCCGTCGAACGCCACTAAAAATGTTGAACAACATATCCGGCTGCCTTTGTATTTGAGTTACTGTTTGCCCGTTCGCAGCTGCACTCCAACGGTTCAACTCTGTGGATGCGTAAATTTGCGACCTGCAACAATGTCTAGCTTGCCTCTTCAGCATGCTGGTTAAAGTATAACACACAACTATAGAAAGTCTTCTCGATCAACGCAGAAATTGGCAAGTAACGGTCATATTTGAGAACTACATTCTAGCTTTCACTCAAATTTGTAGTCATCTGACCAAACCTATAACCACTGTCATAAGCCAAAGTCTATTACTCACGACGACAATCATGAGTCGAAAACCGTCTACCCGATTTTGTGTTCCACTCTTAAACGAACTTTCTATTAGTCGTTTGTAATGTTGTTGCTTGAACCAAAGCTTTCAAAGAGCTGTTTTTGAAAACGCTATTGAAGTTGCTCGCGACATGCCTTGAACAGAACTGCCAATATGCAAAAGGTTCTAATAAGTCCACGTCAGCATCTTTCATAGCGGATTTTATTCCAGGATTCCGGTTGGAAATGATACATATTGGTCCAGCTCGCATGCCAATTCCCCTGATACGTACCAACGATAGAAACCACATCCATGAAGGACCGGATTCCTCGTCAACAATTCCGAACGCAAGGGGAATAATACGTTTATCCCCGTCAATCCCGCAAGTAATGAGCAATTTCTTTTTGTACTTCCCATACAAATGGGTCTTATCAATACTAATCAAAGAGCGACAATATTTGAATGCCTCAATGGAAGGCTCAAATGCTCAAAAGCATCATTGAAATCTACGGCAATGCGGTTTCCGAGGATCAGGATGGTCGATGTATTCAATATCAATTTCAATCTCAAGAATGGCAGTCTTCATTGCATGCAATAGATAAGGCATTTCAGCATATGACTTCTTCCAATCATTAAATACAATTCTAATTGCCTTCCTCCGAGCATCCCAAGCACTTTTCTTGATAACCCAGTAGTTGTACATCTCGTGGATGTGGGCTCTACAACTCGAAACACGAACATTAGGGTCATCCCTCATAAGAGTTAGCAACGATCTGGACATGAATTTGTAGTCCAACTGAGGGTGATCTTGATTAACTGTAGGATTTATACAAGTGTGTGCCCCAACAACCTTGGAGATCACCCACAATCCATCAAATTTTATAAAATATCCTCGTAAATACCAAACACATCCATTCGATCTCTGTATGCAAAAAACCGACCATATCGAGCTGGTGGATTCCTTGACAATGAAGTAATAGTGTGCTAGAATGTGATACTTCTTTACAGCGTAAATGAAATCTTCCATACTTTTGAAGGTTCTACCCATACGTCTTTCGTCAACGACGCCATCAAGTTGAGACTTCTTTCGAATGTCGTCTTCATAGGTTAAACGAGTATTGAATCCTCTAACCCCAAAAAAGGGTATACGGGGTACAATCTGCTGCATGCTTTGTTTATCAACTCGGATTTCCTCGTCTACCACATTATCGTCGACATCTTTTTCACTACCTTCTTCCAGGTCATCATCGGATCCCCAAGGGATGAAATCATCCAAAGCGTGATTAACCTCTCGCATTGACGAGTCACTCATGCGTCATTCCTGATCCGTACATGACTGCATTATAGGCACATCAGTGTCAAAGGAGGGTTCCATGCTAGGGACAACTGTTGGTTGTATGCTAGGGAAGATTGTTAGTTGTATGCTACAGACAACTGTTGGTTGTGTGCTCGGGACAACGGATGGTCCCGTAGTATCTACAACATTGGGGACTTCGCTTACAGAGACATCTTCAACAATAATGTCAGTTGGCATTGATTTCTCAATGGTATGAGCATACACAAAAACTCCCTGCACATCACCATCATCGACGATAGATGAAAATGATGGTTCTTCCCCTGGGCCTCGATGGATGCGATGTAGTAATCGGATTTTTTGACTATTAGCATCCAGGTTGAACTTACGGTAAATCAAGTTCAACATCTCATCGAACGCCATAATATGCATTAATCCAGACCCCCGTACGTTGGTCGTGAATCGCCAATAAGCGTACCCTTCAAATGAAACATACAATATAACGCCTCCATTCCGACCTAATACGTGACATAACGTACAAGTAAAAAAATACATTCATGAAATGAAGAATAACATGCATATTATATAATCAATAATCTCAAGAAATTTTTTTTACCAAGTCTCAATGTATGCAACAACGGCTAAGCCCTAGTGGGAGGCGGTGGAGGTTAGGACGGTATCGACCGAAGAAGCTACGGAAAAGGAGTTTTTCACGCACCTAGGAGTGATAAAAAATGAGGTTTGTGGGAGAGGGGGAGGCCGAGGACGACAGGTGGCACAGCGGGAGTCGCGGGCGGCAGACGACGGTCGGTTATGAGGAGCGCTTGGGGAGTAAATCGGATATGCACGTGTTTTATTTAGCTCACAAATCGCATATTCGATATGCACTTTATATATCGCATCTTTAAGATGCGCTACTTCTATAGTTACTAAGTAAAAAAAGCTTTTCAGGTGTCGCATGTTCAACATGCGACACCGCTGTAGCTTCGGTGTAAAAAAATATTTTTGTAGAACCTGGGTATTTACGTAAATCCCAAGTACTACTTAGGAATTCGGTTCCCTTTATTATCTCATGCACTCATTTTCATAATCAAGTTATTTGATGTAGGCATCTATGGTGTTGACCACCAAGGAGTATGTGACCGTCTCCATGAAGGTCTCTATCAGTTTTAGGTTAGTCTTAGATATGTTGGCCCTCTTACCATATATGAGTGCAAGTTTAACATTATTATTTTTCATTGAAACCGTGAGAAGGGATTTTCCTCTACCATGGTGGCCCAGTCAGAGCAACGACCGCATCATAGTCCTCTATATCTTGAAATCGAAGTGGCAAAACAACCTCAACCATTGTGAAAGTTGATGACATTGCCAGTCACATATCAGTCGATTGTTGAGCTTGCATACTTCTCAAAACCCCCTCCCCTCCCTCCCCCCCCCCACCACCACACACACACACACAAGTTCATCATTGTTCGAGAAGGTCGTCGAAGGATATGGAGGTAGATCTTGAATCTTGATCTTGCTTGGACTCAACACCCTGAGTTCTTTGGTGGATTTGATGAGCTTAACAGCATGCTTAGTTTCTCTCCTTAGATTTTATCCCTTATCATTTATACCATCAAACATCATGATATTTCTATGTGTTTTCAAGTAAATTTCAAAAAATAAAGAAGTTCTCGCACTGCTTGAAAATCGGGCACAATGGAGATCAACTCTGATCATTCAACAAAATCAAGAGTAGATAAACATTTTACTCGTGTTGTTAGAAATATTGTCTGGGATATTTGAAAAAACTTATTTGATATCAAATCACAAACATTTGAGCATATATTTAAGAATACTATTCAAATACATGGCATGAAGGATGTACTCCATCTCTAACTTTCTAAGTCGAAAGTGATATGGAATGGGTATTGCATTTTTTTAGTGTGATATTTCAAACTATTTTCAAATCTAAAAGTCAAGATAAAAAATATATTTTAATCACAAATACAATCAATACATCATATAAAAACATCTTACTACAACAAAATTGAGTTATAGTGACGTTTTTTCAATATATGTCACTAAATTAGCCGCTATTAAATATCTAACGACGATATTAGTCGTTGTGAAATGATTTTTCATACTTTAAGTTAGCAATGAATATTATATACGTCGTTATATCATTAGCAACAATCCATATAGCGACGTTTGTCCGTTGCTATTTTTCAAACTTCTAATTAATCGTCACTAAATTTTGAACTAAAAAATAGCGACGATTATTTGCTAGTTTGAAAAATAGTAATTGATAAACGTTGCTATATGTACCGTTGCTAATGATATAGCAACTGATATACTATTCGTCGCTTATTTCAAGTACGAAAACTCAGCTCGCAACGAATAATATTGTCGTTATATATTTAACGACTGATTTAGTGACAGATTTTGAAAAAACCGTCACTATAGCTTAATTTTGTTGCATTATCTTGTCGCATGACATTTGAACGATGGTCAATTACAATATGCAATATGCATTGTTGACAACGATGTATAAGACACTTTCATTAGCACATTCTCATCTCCTACGTAACATTTAAACAACTCTTTTATTCTTTCATTAAACATATGTAAGTGACCATCCTCTCCATTGTTTTTGACCCGCCTATCAGTCCTACTAAATTGTATTTTTTTTGATTGATTTTGTCGCTTTTTTGCGCATCTCCCTCGAATTTATAATTAGATTAACAAGTCATCCACTAAACATTCAAATGTAACATGAGGTTACTTGTGCAATTAAACGCCCATTTGGTAATATTTCGGAGAGGGTTGGACCGATCGATAATCTTTTTTTGGGAGTAGTAGCTATTTTGTAATTTTTGTGGGGGTTTGTATGGTTCGAATCATTAGTAATATGTGATATTATTTTTATATTCTATGCAATAATATTAACAATTAAGATATATTTTTAATAAGAGTTTAATGGGGCTGCCCCCAACAATGGCCGTCCCTGCGTCGTTTTCGGCATTTTTGTATTTTTTTTGAAAAATATAGCCATGTATATTCATCCCTATATCCCTCCTATATGCCATTCGAATTTCGTCAGAAACAGAGACTCCTACGGCCTCCATCGAGATGGTGTCGATTTACCGTTAAAAAATGATTGTCTCGATGGAGGCCGTAGGAGTATCTGTTTCTGATGAAATTCGAATGGCATATATGAGGGATATAGGGATGAATATACATGGCTATATTTTTCAAAAAAAATAAAAAACGCCGAAAACGACACGGGAGCAGCCCCATTAAACTCTTTTAATAAGGTTTAATGGAGCTCTCAATTTGAATATCTCCATCACTATTTTTCTTATTTCTAAGGCATTTTCTAAAACACATAGGGGATTGAAGCTACTAGATGACAACTTATATTCATTCAAATTTCGTGAAAAAAAGATATTCCTAACCCGATCATCAATAAAGGTTAATTTCAGTAATTCTGAGACTGTTAAAATTTGACAGTATTGATGGATGGGATAGAAGTCTCGAATTGAGTCGAAATTTGAATGAAAATATGATATCATGTAATGATTTGAATCTCCCAAGTGTTCTTATAAAATATCTTGAGCAATAAAACAATAAAGATGAAGGTACTCAAGTTTACTCCCAACTTTTTTTGATTTTATTTGAATGTTATTGAAATTATCAGAGAAACATGAGTTCTGTCCCATTAAAATCTCGACCCTAAAAGTCGAAGCATCTCCACCCAAACACGAGTTGCATTATTAGTAATCTTTTTACTTTAGAGTAAACGAACAACTATATATGTTCAACTATGAACTAAGAGGAGCGTTCGATTTGAGAATAAGCATGAATAAGGACGAGGAATAAAGAAATTAAGAGTCTATTTTTTGTTCGGTTGGAAAGATAGGAATAAGGGGAATAATGTGGAATAAAGGTGTGTAAGTGGAATAAAGATAGGAATAAAGGTGGAATAATGTGAAACAATGGAATGTGGATGGGAATAGTTGTACTTTTGGTAACCGCGCGGGACGAGAAATTATTATTCTCCAAACGAACATGTCCTAAGGCACTGTTTGTTTGATTGGAAAGGAATTACAACGGAATGGAACAAGACAAGAATGGAATTAACGATGGAATGGAAATGAAAAAGTTCTTCCATTCCATTGTTTGGATCATATTAGGAATTGAAAATTTTATTATAAGACATGTTCCTTTCTTATATTTAGAAAAGGAAAAGAATAGAAAGAAAATAGCGTTCCTTTGATATATTTCGTTAAGTAAAAAAAAGCAATCGGTATTCTCAGACTTATTTTTTCATATAATCAATATATTTCATATAAAGAATCAATAATCAAATTTAAATGGAAACTACTTTGATTTTTTTCATACAACAAGATGGCAGCGACCGGATTCAGAATCCAGCACCGAGTACTCTTCTACCGGAACAGACTGCGAGCATGTAGACTTAGTTGGGCCATGGAGACAGAACCCAACCAGCATCGATGCGTCCATCTCCTTCGAAGATGATTCAGTGCATGAGTCAGTCTACGAGATCCTCAGTAACGAGTACAGCTCTGAGCCTGCATCGCCCTACATCTTCGATGACGTAGAGGCCCAGTTGGGCCTGTCAATCCTTACATATCTAGGACAATCGGAAGATGAGGACGACGAGTCGGGCGAGGCATTTGCCGATTGTATGGAGACCTTTGACGATCCGACTCCAGAGCCGAACTTGGTGGCAGCTATCACAGAGAATGATCCAGCCACTTCCAACACCGAACCAGATCAGGTTGAGCCAGACTTCTTAGACAATCACATTATTCATGAGCTCAAACCCTTGCCTACAACCTTAAAATACGCCTTCCTTGCGGGTCGGGACAAGAAATTTCCGGTCATCATCAGTTCGCGATTGACCGAGGAGCAGGAATCTCGCTTGCTAGAGATCTTGGGGAAAAACCGCAAGGCAATAGGTTGGAGCATTTCCGATCTCCACGGGATAAATCCCGCTCTGTGTTCGCACCATATTTACTTGGAGAACGAAGCCAAACCCTCCCGTGAATTCCAACGCCGGTTGAATCCAAACTTACGAGAGGTCGTGAAGAAAGAGATAGAAAAATGGTGCGACGCAAGTTTCATTTACCCAATCTCCGACTCTAAGTGGGTGGCCCCAATCCATGTTGTCCCGAAAAAGTCGGGAATTCAGACGACCACCAATGAGGATGGAGAGGAGATCGTGACGCGAGTACCCACGTCGTGGCGCGTCTGTGTGGATTACAGACGCCTGAATGCCGCGACGAAGAAGGATCATTTCCCCTACCGTTCATCGATCAGATCTTAGAGAGACTAGCGGGGAAAGAGTTCTTCTGCTTCTTAGACGGGTTTTCGGGCTACAATCAAGTAGCCATAGCTCCAGAGGATCAGGAAGAGACCACATTCACATGCCACTTCGGTACCTGTGCTTTCAGACGCATGCCTTTTGGGTTATGCAATGCTCCAAGTACTTTCCAAAGGTGCATGATTGCTGTATTCGCTGAAATGGTCGGCGAATTCCTGGAAGTCTTCATGGATGACTTCTTGGTCCACGACGATTCCTTCGATTCATGTCTTAGGAATCTGGATCGAGTCCTAAAAAGATGTTGTGAGGTCAATCTGGTGCTCTCCTGGGAGAAAAGTCACTTCATGGTGACAGAGGGCATAGTGTTGGGACATGTCATCTCCAAGAGAGGAATGGAGGTTGACCCTGCCAAGGTGGAAATAGATCAGACGACTTCAACCACCAACCAACGTTAAACAGTTGCGGTCGTTCCTCGGGCATGTTGGATTTTATCGAAGGTTCATTAAGGATTCTTTTAAGATTGTCCGACCGCTAACTGAGCTTTTAGGCAAAGACATGGAGTTTTTTGTTGATCACAAATGTCTTGAGGCCTTTAAGCTTTTGCAAGGAATGATTATGGACGCACCCATCCTACAAGCCCCAGATTGGTCTTTACCTTTTGAGATCATGACGGACGCCTCAGACTATGCTGTTGGGGCTGTGTTGGGACAAAGAAGAGATGGCGTCCCGTTTGCAATTCACTACGCAAGCAAAGTGCTTGACACTGCTCAGCGTAACTATACAGTTACAGAAAAGGAAATGCTTACGGTAGTATTTGCCTTGGACAAATTCAGATCTCACCTCATTGGATCCAAGGTAACTGTGTTCACTGACCATACGGCACTACGGTACTTGATGGAGAAGAAGGACGCGAAGGCGCGTCTTCTTCGATGGATTTTACTTATCCAGGAGTTTGACTTGGACATCCGTGATAAACCTGGAAAGAAGAACGTAGTGGCCGATCATCTTTCTCGTCTCGAAGATCTTAATACTTCCGAAGATTCACCAATTCGAGACTCCTTCCCTGACGAGTCGATTTTTGTTATCGACTCACTCCCATGGTACGCCAATATTGTGAATTATCTTGTCTCCAAGAAAGTTCCTGAAGATTGGCCCAAGAGCCAAATCGACCGACTGAAATCGGACGCTAGACACTACCATTGGGAGGATCCGATCCTTTTCTTCGAAGGACCGGATTGTATCTGGAGACGGTGTATTTCTCAGGAGGAATACTAGAGTGTCCTATCTTTATGCCACAGTTTAGAGGCAGGAGGACACCACTCCGGGAAGAGGACCGCATGGAAGGGTACTTCAGTGTGGCTTCTGCTGGCCGACTCTGTTTCGCAATGCCACCGCCTTCGCGAAGTCGTGCCCAGTATGCCAGAGAATGGGAGGAACCGTCGGTTCTAAGGATGAGATGCCAATGCAGCCGGTCATCATTTGTAATGTGTTTGACGCCTGGGGCATCGATTTCATGGGTCCATTCCCTGTTAGCCATGGATTCGAATATATCCTTCTTGCGGTAGACTATCTATCCAGAAGGGTGGAGGCTATCCCGACTCGAGCCGCAGACAGCAGAACTGTCTGTAAATTCATCAGAGAGCACATAATCTCCAGGTTCGGGATCCCCAAAATGATGATATCAGACGTGGGTAGCCATTTTGTGAATCGGGAGGTGAAGAAACTCCTGAAGGACTACGGCATCGAACACCGTATCGCGAGTCTTTACTACCCACAAACCAATGGTATGGCTGAGGTGTCGAATCGGGAGGTGAAAACCATATTGCAAAAGCTTGTACGCCCGGACAGGAAGGACTGGTCTCAGATCTTGGATCAAGTCCTCTGTGCGTATAGGACGGCTTACAAGACACCGTTAGGCACCTCCCCATTCCGGATGGTATTCGGAAAGACGTGCCATTTACCCGTAAAGTTAGTGTATAAATCAGAATGGGCAATTAAAAAGGTCAATTGGAACACACATCTTGGGCAGAAGCAGAGAGAGATGGATCTGAATGAGCTTGTGGAAGTCAGAAACCGTGCATATGACAACTATTTGGTGTACAAGGATAAGGTGAAGCGTTGACATGATAGATATATCAGACGAAAGACCTTTGTTCCTGGACAGAAGGTATGGTTGTTTAATGCAAGGCTGAAAACCTTCCAAGGCAAGTTGAAATCCAAATGGACGGGACCATTCATTGTCCGAGCGGTGCATGATAGCGGATGTGTCGAGATCTCAGATCTCGCAGATGACGCACCGACATCCCTTGTGAATGGACAGCTGTTGAAACACTTCGTCGAATCCAATGAGTAGTTAGTCCAGGTTGAGGAGATTGTGTTTATGCGCGAGACAGATTCAGCAGATACACCTCGAGTCGCGCAGAAGACCTTACAGCAGTGAGCTCCAGCCATCAGCAGCATCTTAAAAGATTCAGACCGACTCATTTGTATATACCATCTTTTACATCCTATCCTCTCTCCCTCGCGACTCTAGTAACCCATCCCCGCCTCATTAGATCACTATCTTGGACTATACTTAAGATAACCAGATCCTAAGTATAGGGGGAAGGGGTCACCTGAGTCAGTTCACTGTACATTCTCTAGATCACATTGATCCTCATACTCACTTCCGTCCTATACTTAGGCTGACCTAAGCCTAAGTATAGGGGGGACCGATGCCCGCATTGTATAATCATCCATTTCTCCTCTTGCCCTCGTCCGCCTCATTTTTGATCTTCTTCTACACTTAGGCTGCCAAAGCCTAAGTATAGGGGGGCGGTGCGACTTCTATACATTTTGTAATTTTAACTCTCCTATGCTTAGCCCGAGCTATGTCTTTTTAGTCGCTTTTCGTGCTCTGAGGACATAGCACACGCTAAGTATAGGGGGGCGTGTATATATTACATATATACTTTACCCATAGCTTGTACTTTCGCGTATTTTTGTATATATTATGCAATAAGTACGGGGTGGGTATACTTTACACATAGCTCGTACTTTCGCGTATTTTCGCGTATTTTTGTATATATTATGCAATAAGTACAGGGTGGGTAAAAATTGAAAAAAAAATTATAATTTTGTACTATATGTATAATACTTGTGTAAAAAGTTGTAAAATTCTTGTAAAACATACTTATGTAAAATTTGTTGTAAAATAAGATGTAAACCCAAAAAAACTGTATACTATGTTTATTATGTACAAATTGTATCAACCAAAAATTATTGTAAATAATAAAAAATGTTGTATAACAGAAAATAAAGGCTTCTTATTTACTCTTGCATATCATCTATGCATCTAAAAAAAATAGTCTTGCATTTTCACTCATCTTCATAGCATGACATCTGCATCTCATCTGCATATCTTGCATATGCAAGGTGGAAAGCTAGTGGGTTCAGAATCAAGTTATGAGTAGATATTGAGGATGGACTTGATTTGACCTTAATCCACCTAATTTCAGAGGAACCTTATAGGAACTGGAGTTAAGATTTCTCAGGTCAAGTGACTTAATTCTTTGAGTCCGCTAGTCTATGTTCACATGTCATCTTGATTAGTCTAAGTAGAATATCTCGTGCACACGCATGATTCTTTTAGACAGTGACCTAACTTGGACAAAGCACAATGCACATAGCTCTTCAATGATGAGGTGGTGAGGAGGTAGAATCCTTTAGCTTGGAGTAGCACACGGGTGAAAACATCCGTCCTCCTCTAGGGAGGGTAGTGCATCTCAACCTAGTCTGGTGGTGTTGAAGTCTAAGGACAGGGCGTTGTGGGTTGCAATAATGCTTCAAAAGAGGGATAGTCTACTGGTTCAAGAGGAAAAACTCCTGATGACATGTTGCACCTTGTATATAGTTCCCCCCCCCAAAAAAAAAGAAAGAAAAAAAAGAGAAAAATGCAAGAACTCCAAAAAATAGTAAGACCACAAAAAAATTGGCATGTTGGAGTAAGTATAATAGCAAGAAGTCTGCAGCTGGATGACTTGGCTACACTGGTCAGGCATTCCGGGATAGGTTAGCTACACTGGCTACCGTCCATTCTTTTCTCTACCCCCTCCTCTTGAGTTGGTCGTACTTGAACTTAGAAGGGAATACCCCGCTCCTCGAGGAAAGAGTTACTAGACCGGGTTATTGAGTTACCTTGTTAGAGGAGGCTGGTTCCGAGTAATTTCTGATGTGGAGAGCTATTTTCACTTACATAGTACAAGTAAAAATCATAGTCATCAGAAATTTGCGTTTGAGGATTTGTTCTGACCTGACTGTTGAGGCGTCTTGAATAGAAAACTTGTGGAACTTGAAGTCTGTTAGGTCTTAAGTTCATATCCCAATAAGGTTCCGCCACACAATTAATCCAAAGGTCGAGTCAAGCTCCATTTTCAACTTTTGTTCATGACCTTGGTATGGAACCCAAAATCATTTCACTCTTGCATTTCATTTTAGTTGCTCGGGGACGAGCAAGGTTTAAGTATAGGGGGATGATGAACCTGCGATTCATCACTCTAAAAATCGAAAATAGAGCTTTGTTCCTCAAGTAAATAGATGCATATTTCTACTTATATCACATAATTAGCATTCATGCATACATTGATAACATCTGCATTTTAGCATTCATATTTGCATTAAATAAGAAGCCAATCTCACTTTGTAAATATTCACATGTATATTAACTAAAATACCCTATTTGTATATATTTTATACTAACTCCAAATACAATAAAATCAACTCCATAGTGTATATATTACTAACACTAATTAAAGAAAAATCTCAAAAAAATACTAACTTACAAAATTGACCAATAAACCCCCAATCCAAGTTTGAAATCATGGACCTGAAAATGCGCATATCTCTCACATACAATGTCCGATTTAGGTTTACTTACTTTTAGAATAATATACATTCAGAGACCTTCAAAACAAGACCAAGTTCACTAAAATCGGAGCTTGTATGCGAAACTTGGGTTTTGGGCCCCTTTTGTACATTATACATAATGACCGTTTTACCCCTGTATTTTATCATTTTATTTTCTTCATTATTAAAATCCAAAAAAAGTAGATTAAGTTGTAAATATTCTTCTCATATTTTCTCTATTTTTATTTTGATTTTTCTCTTATTGAAAAATGACAAAAAAATTGTGAAAGATAAAATGCGGTATTTTATACTTATAAGGTACCGCCCAAAAATACGCTTTTGTACAGATGATCTCGTTTGATTTACGGCCCTTCACGAAAGTTGTAGATCTCGCCGAGACGAGCAACTTTTGTGTTGAACACTTTTTGATTTAAGCCCTTTTGTTATGTCTTTTTGATTTTTCTTTCCATTTTAACTTTGGATTTTTCTGGGAGCGACACGTGGTGGCTCCGGAAGCCGCCACGTGTCAACTCCTTGTTTTTTACAATTAATTAAATAAATACCACATGGCCGCATCCTAGCGCGCCAAGTGGCATCCTCTCTCTCTCTCTCTCTTCTCTACCCATTCCTCTTCCACTCTCCCTTAACTTAAGGGAGAAGCCAACGACACCTCCCAATTCACAACCCACCCCATCCACCTTCTCCATCTCTTCTCCAACTGCCTCCTCCTCCTCTTTATATCCCCCTCTCCTCCTTCCTTCTTACTTCATCCGCCATTCCCACTGTATGAGAGGAGAGCTCCTATAACCTTAGGTGACAGCTAGGGAGTGCAATAGTTGAGCGAAGACCCATCTCTTCTAGGCGAGATCCAGTGACCCTCCGTCCACCGCCGCAGCCGCAAACCGCCGCTGCCCGAGCTCCGCCCCAGTCGAGGTGTCGAGCAAAGATCAGAGCTCTCCACAGAGCTCCCTCCTAGGCATCCGTCCACCCCTCCAGGTAATTTATCCTTGCTCTTCTTCTTCCTCTCTTCTTCTTCTTCGTTGCATATCCATTGTCTCTCTCATCATTTCTCCATCTTCCATCATCCAAATCGCAAAAGCGATCGTACTTCAACGAATAAATCACACGTTGCGAACGCAACAGTGATTTTTATTTAATTTTTCGAGGAGTTTTTGTCAACCGATTAATCAATTATTTACGCCCCCTAAACAAATGCATGTGAAACAGAGTACTTGGTGAAAACCCCACGTACTCCCTCTTGCCCTCCCCACGTCTTCTTCTTCCTCTCTCTCTCTCTCTCTCTCTCCTTCTTCCTCCTCTCATGCGAGCCGCCAGCCACCCACCTCGCCATCGCGTGCGTCTACACCGCCAGCCGCATCTGCCCCGACGATCCTTGGCCGTGTGTCGGCCGTCCTCCAACTCCGGCCCCGCTGCATCTCCTCCGCCATCTCCAAGCCGCCCTCAACAGCACACGCCACTCCAGGCCGGCCACCTCGCCGCGTGATCGAGGCCTTCATTGCCATCGCCGCTCGACCCGGTGGCCGCGCGCCACCTCCTCCCTCAGCCGTGCGTTCCCTCCCCGCGGCCAGCCTCCAACGCGTCGCCCCGCCAGGCCACAAGAGGCCCCACGTCCGTTTACCTCTGCCTCCAAGGCCGTGGCCCACGCTCCTCCTGTGCGCGTGTGCGCCGCTGCGCGCCACCCGCGCGTGGGAACCCGACGCCACGTCGCACCTCCTCGCCAAGCTCGCATCCACACGCCACCTCCGCTTGGTGCAGCTCCACCTCATCCGCTGCATCTCCTCCGGCCAACACCAGCCACACCGTCGGCCGCTCTCCGCCACCACGCCAAGGCCGCCATCTCCAACGCTGACTAGCCCTCCTCCGCACGCGTGAAGCTCCACCTTGAGAGGAGTCCTCTGTTTCAAGCCAAGAAACAGAGAAGCTCTATCGCACAATAAAAAAGTGGGAATTTGCAAAGGGGACACTTGCACCCTTTTGCAAGTTCTTAAAAAAATTTCAAGTTTCAAGTAAT